>CM077828.1:3178936-3705738 GCA_039720395.1 Liquidambar formosana
TCAAGTCCTTCAATCTCTCCCTTGCTTGATGGTCTCCACCATTGGCTTATTGGTCTCCACCATTGGCTTGTGGGCTCCATCATACTCTTTTGGGTCCACCATGCTCCTTAGTGCGCTCTCGATTACATAACATTTACATAATATATAGAAAGGATACATAAGGGGAATGTGGGGTACATAGAGAATGATAGAGAGAGGGAAGGTGGCATGCAAGCCCCAAATAATAAATTACATCACCATAATAAAATTACAACCCTTGAAAAATTATTACAACCCATTCATAAGACGGCCAATCACAATTGGTTTAAGGGGTATAGTCCATAATCATCATCCAAACACATACATAGAATCTCATTGCATAATGTAAAGAAAAACTGTAAGCATTAAAACTATGGCATTATGATAATTCTCTTGAATGATTTACATTAATCTCATTAATGCATCCTAATCTTATTAGGTTTAACAAAATATCCAGAATTAAATAAAGTCTTAACATTTAAGACATTTAGTTTCAATTAATCAAATTAATAGAAAACATAAAAAGTTTCCTAAATAACTCTAATATTCAATATTAGGGTTTCCTTATTTAAACAAAACAATTTCATTTAATTAAGAATTTCCAGATTTTGATTTAATCCCCAATTGTATTTTAAACCATTTAAAACATTACAAAATTAATCAATATTAATTAAATAATTAACGTGGAATTAAATAAAATCAATTAAATGATGAATTAGTGTATTAGGGTTTCCTAAAACCCTAAACCCTAAATGCATAACCGTAAACCCTAAATGCTAGCCCTAATCATTAAATTCCTTATGATTGGTCATTAATGTCCAATCATTAAAACCCTAGGTTCATATGGTATTTAATAAAGGGATTAGGGTTTAATTAATGCCAATAGGGTATTAATTACCCTTAATTAATTACACTAATTAGGGTTTCCAAAACCCTAACCCTAGACATCATTTATGGTATTAATTATGACCTAACAATTAATAACCATGATTGGTCATTTAATGACCAATCATTAACTCTTAATTAAGGTAATTAATATTCCAATTAGGGTTTTAATTAATGCCATAATGAAATTAGGGTTTCATCATTACTCAAAATTAGGGTTTCATCCTTAACTCTATGCAGCCATCACTACCAGGGGGCTGCCTGAGCTTGGCTAGGCTGCCATGGCCACCAACGACTGTGGGAGGCCATGGCCAGTCATGGGAGAACATCCTAGGGGTGTGGGACAAGCCTCTGGACATGTGAGAAGTGGTGGAAGTGGCTGCCATCATCAAGAACAATCAGGGTTTCCAAAACCCATTGCTGGAGCCATTGTTGCAGACCTTGAAGGTCACAATAGCTTCTAAATCCTTATCAATTCGACTCCTCCATTGAAACCAGCTTTTGTATCATGTCCCTACATGAAATACTAAGCTAATAGAAGAGGTTTGGATGATCAAATCATCACCAATTGTTCTAAACAATTAAAACAACAGTAGGCTGCCCAGAATTTGACAGCACACTGTCCATGGTCAGAAATTGATTTAAAACCCAGCAAGATGAATGAATTAGGCTACCAAAGAATTTTCCCAGTATCCTACATGTCTTAGAAAACTAATGCAATTGGTTTCATGCAATTTGGAGTTCCCTAACTCAAGTTCTAATCAAAACTCCATTGATGACTTTTCTGCAGAGAAAATCTGCTATGCTGTTCATGAAAAATTTTCAAACTTTTTGAATCTTTTTCCATCAAAACCTTTTTGAAACTTAAAGAAATCATATACACATGATATATAATGATCCTACAATGATCTTCCATCATAAATACAGCAGCTTTAATTAGAATTAATTGCAAGAACCTTAGGGTTCTAAAACCCAGATTCAGCCTCCATGGTGTTCTTCTCCTTCTTCCTTCTGTTCTAGCATCTTAATCCAATTATGATGCATCTAAATGCTTGGGAACCTTTCCCTACCATGTCTAGAACATAACCCAAGTGGTGGCAACCATTTCCATGCCTTTGATCTCCATCAATAACTCAAAGTTGTGGCTATTGCATCATTCCCGAGCAAAACTGTCTTTCCAGACAGCCTATAGTAAAAAATTCATAACTTTCACTACAGAACTCGGATTGACGCACCGTTTGTTGGGTTGGAAAGCTTATTCAAAGAGCTTTCTAACCATATATGGCTCGAAAATTTTGGAGAAGAACTCTGAATTCGGCAGGCAAAACAAGATGACGGTTTTTCATGGCAACCATGAAAACTGTTCATAACAGTTTTATAAAACCCTAGTTTCCTTATTCTTCTTCTCCAAACTCAAACCCTATGCAACCTATTGCATCCATGGATACACTTAACCATCAATTAGAAGAGGAGTAGAAGAGAATTGACCTAGGGTTCCAAACCCTAGGTTCAGCCATGGAGGAAAACCAATTATGCAGAAAAATTTTCCAGATTTTTGAATCATTCAACTTACACCATAATTACCAGCCCATATGTATTTTGTATTATGCATAATCATGGCTCTGATACCACTGTTGGGAATCGAACAAGAGGGAAAAATAGAAGTGCGGAATATAAAAATTTTTCCTACGATTCCCAATCCCATGAATCTAACTATGCATAACACAAAATCAAACCCTAACTACGAAGAGGGTTAGAACACTTACAGGATTTTTGTCTTCTCCATTTTGCTCCAAGCTTCTACTCCGGACAGCGGTGAATGAGCAGCCCAAGTGTGCTGCCTCCAACGGTATCCACACCTAGCTAGAGCTTCAAGCCTTTTCTTTCTTCTTCCTTGTTGTTGCCAGAGGTGGAGAAGAGAGAGAGAGAGAAGAGAGCCTCCAAAGGGCTGGACGGCTAGGGTTTATTGTGCAAGCCTCTTATGCCATGTCACACATAAGTGTGACTTATATAGGCAGCCCACTAAAGGGGGCTGGCCATGGGGAAGAAACCCTAATAGGGTTATGTGTAATTACACTTAATTGCACATTAACCCCTATTATTTGTATCAAATACAAATAGGCCTATAAAGAACTATTCTTTATTCACTAAAACCCTTTCTCTCATAGACTTTAAAGCCCTTCTTGCATGATCAGTGTGTGACCCATTGGGTTCACATCATTAAGTAGTAGGAATAGCACGAGGTGTGCACAATGGAACTCTTTCCATTTAGGGTCTAATTGGAACTTCTTCCAATTCCCTAATTGATTATAACTCACTTATATCAATTAGGGCTTCTACTAACCATGAGTAACACCTAGCATATGGCTCATGGTGTGGTCCTTAATGAGGTGAATAGTCATTTACAAAGAACCCTTCTGTTATAGTTTATAGGTTACAATTGCATCCTTCCTTCAACACAATGTCTCCAATTGAACTAATAGGACATGGAAGTCTGTCAAGTCCCTAGTTCAATTACTTTATACTCATTCATAGATATCAACTCATTGATGAACTCATGAAACTCTTTTCATATTCATCCTACCATGGCCATGGATTTAATGAGTTATATTATGAATGCTATATGAGACATTCTCTCTCTTTTTCCTAAGAGTGATGGATCCCTTGTTGATCACTCACATGCCTTCATACACATAGCAGTAGGGCCAATGAACACCTTTGCAGACCCCTGAATAGGATCTGCACTTAGTGTTATCAAACTTCTAAAGCTACATGCATAAGGCAATTATGGTGTCTCAGGTCTAAGGATTACTTGTACCACTATAACAATGAGAAACTGATTGACAGGCAGGATAAAACTCCATTCAGTTTATCTCATATCTTTGGTCACATTCAGTGTACCTATTCTTATAATAGGCACCCACTTGTTGGTTGTAGTGTCTCCACACAAATAGCTTGAGACTAGCTATCCTCCTATAGAGTCAACCTAACAAGTGCTAGTCCTATGGTTCATTACTGTCCATCATAGTGAACCTTCAACTAGGAATGCTTAAGGAGTTTAGTACAGAGATATATCTATAGTCTCAAAATTACAACTCTTTGTAATTCCATATTCTCAACTCTAACTCCATGGACATATTATGTAAATATAAATGATGCATATAAACATAATAGAATAAGCCCTTTTATTAAATCAATAATAAATGTGACATACATAAATGAAATCAAATGATTGTTCCTAATCCCTAAACAATCATCTCTATGATTGGCTCTAGGGCATAATCCTAACATAAGCATTAAAGGCAAAAGCTTGGAATTCTATGAGGAGGCTCACACGGATGAGGATTATCTCCTAGCTTACCTTGGGATGGAAGTTGAGGTAATTAAGAAAGCAGTGCGACGCACTTGGCTTTTCAACAAGTTTGCCAAACAAAGGGAGAACGAGGGTGCAAGCCCCGATTGCATTACAAGGGCATTCCTTCTGTACATGATCTCATGCACATTCTTTGCCGGGATGGGCAACCTAGCCCCTTTGGGTCTTCTTGCAAGCATGGAGGATGTTGACAAGATCAGGAAATTCAACTGGGGAGGGGCTGCTTTAGCCACCATGTATCGCACAATGTGTGACATGTCACGTGGCGTGACCAAGGACTTCGGCGGGATGCCCTTTGTTTGGGAGGTAATGTTACTTCCCTTTCATTTCTTTTTTATTTTTTTCTTACATTATCTTTTCTTTTTGACTCTTTTCTCAACTTTTGACAGGTTTGGTGCTATGAGTACCTCAACCTATGTCACCCATCCCTTGCTGAGGAAACCATTGAATGGCCTACCCTCAAGAATTACTCCCCTAGTTATGTATCCATCCGAGCGGCGAATCGTCATGATTACGCCTTCGCTAGAGCTCACCTAGCAAGCCTCACTGCTGATATGGTGAAATTCTTTCCCTATTCTTTTCCTTTTCTTTTTACTCCCAATTTCTCATTTTGGATTTTTGAACAGATTGAATGGAATCCATGGAAGATATGGGTACCAATGCTACCTAAGCGATGCATTCCTAGCTTGATGCTGACGGGCAAGAGGGCGTTCTTGGAAGGCCCCGTGGGTAGGTACTGGTACCTAGGGGAGCATGTCTTACGCCAAGTCATGGGTGATGTGAATGCCGCCATGGCTCCAATGCCTCCACCACTTAACATGAGGCATGCTAACTTAATAGAGGGGGAGGAGTTGTGGGATGCCTTGAGAGGCTGGGATGCGGAGGAGTTCACTTCTCCTGACATTGCATATGACACTTTCTGTCTCCAATATCTGATGAGGCCCAGGGTGACAGGCCTCCCTCCTCAGGGGGTAAGTCTTTAACATTCTCCTAGCCTTTTCTTTTTGATAGAGACTCTATTTAATAGGCGAACACTTGCAGGGTCGACGAGCACGAGGGCATAGCTCGACAGTGGGCTCAGGAGTGGTTCCTGGCTCTGAAGAAGATGAGATGGAGGGGGATAGGTCACTACCCTTACCTCAGCCTAACTGGTTCATTGATTTGTGCAGTGGGTCAGACTTTGTCAAGACCGCCATCACTCATCCTGCATTTGATGAATCCCCCAGGATCGACCCAAATCGAGAATAGGTGAGTTCTCTTTATGGGTATTTCTTTCTTTCTTTGAACATTACCTTCAATTTATCCTTATTGATTATCCTAGGTGCCTGCGGCATATGCCCAAGAGTTTATTGATCTGAGTGAGGGCTTGAGGCGTGACCTTGTGAGGATGAGCTTAGCCAAATCCATGGCGGAAGCTTGTTTGGATGTCATGGTAAGTGTCCAACCCATTTTAAGGTTCCTATTTGTGGTTTTCAACCAACCCTATTCTCATACTTGACTTCTTTGCAATGGATTTTGTATATGCAACCACCACTAGCAATGCGCCCTCCTAGAGCACCTCGTGGGGGTCGTGATGGAGCTGGGCTGAGCCGCAAAAGAAGCTCTAGGAACCGCTGAGTTCATTTACTTTCTTGTTGGGCTTGTAGAAACAATGAGACTATGGCTATCTTTTTGCATTTCATGCTTGTGTTTTGTAATTGCCACCTAAAACCAGCTCTCTTATCCCTTGCTATCGATACTTGTTGTGCTTGTTTGAATCTATCATGATGATGTTATGGTGCCTTTCTCATGAAAATTTGAGTCAATGTGAGTTCATAGGAATGAAAATGGCCTAAAAAGGCCATCCGAACGCGAAAATAGGCAAAACCGGGCGAAACAAGGCAAAACAAGGCGGGGGCCTCGGGTGACCATCTGGCCCCGGACGGTTACCCGAGGTCGACGCGCTTTTTTGCGATTTTTCAGGAATTTTGCGATTTTGACGGTTCTACTCCCTTTAGGACTCGAATTTGTGACCCTTTTCCTATAAAAACACATGAGGGGAGTCTTCTAACTCACCTATTTTCATTGACAATAATTATGGAAGCCTTGGATGGGTTCTTAAGAGGGTTTTTGGCAGTCATGGCTGCCAAAGACAAAACTGAGTTTAAGCGCTTCGGCTTGGAACCATTGCTCTCTATAAGGCACGTGAAGCTCGAGACGACCCTTCTTACTGCTGCTACATACTTCTGGGATCCTCAAATCCATGTCTTTCGATTCAATTATGAAGAATTATGCCCAACCATGGAGGAATTCTGTGCTTTATTTGGAGCTTCGCCTGCAGGGCCATTCATTCTTCCTACACCTCGCTCTGATTACCTTCTTTCCTTCTCGGATTTTCTTGGCATTCCCCAAAGGGACGCAACGATCTTCATTAAGGACCATATGGTGGACTTAATGAAGTTAGCAACCTCATTCTTGGCTCATGATAGCGAAGGTACTCTGACTTTCACCCCTCAAATTCAGCGTGCACTCGCTTTCTGTTTAATTGGTCGCTTTCTTATCTCCACCGGCACTCTTCAAGCCCCTGTTCAAATATGTGAGTTGGTTGCCCCTCTTCTTAAGCGACATAACATCATTCCTTTGGTATTAGCTGAAAGCTTGAATGCTTTAGATAAGGTTCATGGCAACCCCAAAGCGCCTTTAGAAGGTAACCCCTTTTTACTGCAAATGTGGCTACTCGAGCGCTTGAACTTTCTATCTCCCACCACTATCAATCCATACAAGCCCCAGCACTTCTGTCTACGCCGAGTTGAGCTCCCTAGGCTATTCTCTTTAAGAGATTGGTTGGGTTATTTCCAAACGCTGTCATGGCAGAACATCAAATGGTACGTCTTCACATGGGGGTGTAAAGAGCAGGTACTTTTTCGAACCTCGGGGTGTGCTTTTGTCAAACTCATAGGACTGAGATCGACTTCCTTCTATTGGACTTCGAGAATTCTTCGCCAGATGGGCGCCATGCAAACCATACCGTCCTTAACAGGACCTTGTTACTTTGTGGAACCCGTCGGTCCTACTATAATCAAGTGGGCGAGGACTCGCTGGCCTACAGACCTGAAATTGACTCGGATTGCCAACACTGAAGGACCTTTCGAGATTAGTAAAGAATACAAGCAATGGTTGAAGGATGATTTGGGCAAAAGGGAGACTTCTCGCCGAGAAAGAATTTATGACCTTATCAAGGACATGAGACTTGGACTTTGCAGAGAAGACATTCTTGAAGCAGTGGAGGCATCCCACGGCCATGACTTGCGAAAGAAAAGAAGACTTGATAGAGAGAGACAGAAAACAAACAAAATGACTCTGAAGAAACTCAAGAGGACTTAAAGACTCAAAGAATAGAATATCTATGGCATGTCGATAGTTCTTTTACTTAACATCAATAAATTGTTATGTCAAACAATTAGTTTCAAATGAATTGCCAATAATAATCTACTTTCGAGATTTTTGTGATTGTGTTGTTTGGACCGCACCCAATGTAACTTTATGGGCTGCCTACGTATCCCCGTTTTTCTTTTTTTTTTCTTTTTCTTTTTTTCTTCTTTTTTTTTTTTCTTTTTTTTTCTTTTTGGGGAATCAGGTCCTACGTAGTTCTCATGCCTAAAATTTTGCCTAAGCCGCCTTTACAGGTTTTCAACCTAGCAGGCCTACTTATACATAATACTTCTTTAATTGATCCAAATTGGTAGGACGAGCGAACTCGTTCCCATCCAAATCCATAAGTCGAACAGCCCCTGCTGGCAATATCTCCTTGATGACGTACGGTCCTCCCCAACTTGGTTTGAACTTTCCTCGTGGATCGAAAATTGGAGCTCGGATCTCTTTCAATACTAAATCCCCTTTCTTCAAGCCTCTGTCTTTGACATGTTTGTTGAATGCCCTTGCGACTCTTCTCTGGTACCCTTGCACATGGTAGAGAGCCCTCAATCGCCTTTCATCTAGCAATGCCAACTCATCATAATGACTTTTGATCCAGTCCACCTCTGCTAGCTGACTTTCCACTGCAACCCTTAACGAAGGAACTTCTAATTCTACTGGTAGAACAGCCTCCATCCCATACACTAGCGCATACGGCGTAGCCCCTATTGACGATCTGACTGACAGTCTGTACCCCCATAATGCCAATGGTAGTTTCTCATGCCAATCAGTGTACGTGTCAGCCGTTTTCTATAATATCTTCTTGATGTTCTTGTTGGCGACTTCCACTGCGCCATTTGTCTGCGGGCGATACGGGGACAACAAGTGGTGAACGATCTTGTACTTCTGCAAAAGTTCTTTGGTCTCCTTCTGGAAATGCTGACCGTTATCTGGAATGACCTCATGCGGTACCCCATATCGGTAGATAATGTTGAGCTGTATGAACTGCGCCACCTTTTTGGCATTCAAAACTTTGAAGGAAGCTGCTTCCACCCACTTGGTAAAGTAATCGATGGCTACCAAAATGTATTCATGACCATTGGATGCCTTCGGCTTAATCTGTCCGATGATATCTATTCCCCATACTGCAAATGGCCACGGAGTTGACATGCTTGTTAGGGGCATGGAGGGCAAGTGTTGTCCGTTGGCGAAGAGTTGACACTTGTGGCACTTCTTGATGTGGGCATAACAATTCCTTTCCATTGTAGACCAGTAATACCCTAATCTCATGATCCTCTTAGCCAACATGTATCCATTCATATACGGAGCTCCCACTCCTTTATGGATTTCTTCGATGAGTTTTCTAGCTTCTTCCTCCATGACACACAGCAAGTGAATTCCGTTGTAAGACCTCCGATACAGTTTTCCTCCGCATACCACATAATGGCTTGCCAATCTTCTCAGTGTTCGCCTATCCACGCGAGATGCTTCCTCTGGATATTCCCTTTCCTCGATGAGCCTTCTTATGTCATAAAACCAAGGGTGGTTATCTATTACCTCTCCTTCTCGAATGGAACAACAATAAACAGGTTTCTCTCTACATTCAATCACGAGCGGTTTCACGCTTCCCCCTTCTGGTATTTCCACCGTTGACGCTAAAGTTGCTAAGGCATCAGCGAACTGATTCTTGTTTCTTGACAAGTAATTGAACTCGATCTCCGCGAACTCTTTGGTTAGTGCTTCCAAATAGGCATGATAGGGCAACAGCTTCTCATCGCGAGTTCTCCACTCCCCTTTTATCTGACAAATTATCAATGCTGAATCGCCGAACACCTCTAGTTCTTTTATCCCCAACTCTAACGCAGCTTCCAATGCTAGGATGCAGGCCTCATACTCTGCTATGTTGTTGGTGGCTTCGAACCCCAATTTGACTGCTAAAGGCGTGAAGGCTTCCTCGGGCGAGACTAGTAGCACTCCTATGCCATAACCTCTTCTGTTTACAGCTCCATCGAAGTAGACTTTCCAAACCTTCTTCTTGATTTCCAGGATATCTTCGTCGAGGAACTCGTCATTGAATTAGGTTGATGATGGCACAGGGCAGCTTGCCAAATGGTCTGCAATGACACTTCCTTTAACGGACTTCTGCGCCAGGTACTTTATGTCGAACTCATTGAGGAGAAGCGACCAACGAGCAGTCCTGTACGATAGGACTGGTTTTTCTAGTAGATACTTCAAAGGATCCAATCGACTTATCAACAGGACTTCGAAAGACATCATGTAATGACGGAGTTTCTGGGTAGCCCATACCAATGCTACGCAAGCCTTTTCTAGCGCATTGTACTTTACTTCATAATCTATCATTTTCTTGCTTAAGTAGTAGATGGCATTTTCCTTTTTCGACCCTTCAAGGTATTGAGCTAACATAGCTCCTGTCGCGGTTTTAGTAACCGCTAAATATAACAGTAATGGTTCACCTTGCTGCGGGGGAACCAAGATTGGGGGGTTACTCAGATACCTTTTAATGGTCTCAAAGGCTTCTTGACAATCCTCATTCCATTCCTTGGAAACGCCCTTTTTAAGTAGCTTGAAAATTGGCTCGCATACCATGGTCAGATTGGCGATAAAACGACTTATGTATTGAACTCTACCCAGAAAACCCCGGATCTGCTTTTTCGTTCTTGGTGGCTCCATCTCCGTGATAGCTTTTATCTTCCCTGGATCAACTTCAATTCCCCTCTGAGTGATCATGAAACCCAACAGCTTCCCTGCGGTGACTCCGAAGGCACACTTCTGAGGATTCAGTCGGAGGTTGTACTTCTTTGCCCGTTCTGGGAACTTCTCCAATGCCGCGAAATGTCCTTCCCAGTCTACAGATTTGACTATCATGTCGTCCACATACACCTCTACTTCTTTATGGATCATATCATGCAATAGGGTCGTAGCAGCTCTTTGGTAAGTAGCCCCAGCGTTTCTCAAGCCAAAAGGCATTACCTTGTAGCAATACGTGCCCCACTGCGTGATAAAAGCCTTCTTTTCCATGTCTCGAGGCGCCATCTTTATCTGGTTGTAACCGGAGAACCCATCCATGAAGGAGAGAAGAGCATGGCCTGCTGTACTGTCCACCAATACATCGATATGCGGTAGAGGGAAATCGTCCTTTGGGCTCGCAGCATTAAGGTCGCGGAAGTCAACACACATTCGCACTTTCCCATCTTTTTTAGGCACAGGCACTATGTTAGACAGCCACTCAGGGTACTCCACAACTTAGAGAAACCCGGCATCTAATTGTTTAGTTACCTCTTCTTTTACTTTCAAAGCCCATTCTGGTTTTAATCTTCTTAATTTTTGCTTTATAGGCTTTTTAGTGGGATTAGTGGGGATGTAATGTTGCACTATATCTGGATCAATACCAGGCATATCCTCATAAGACCATACGAATGCCTCTACATTGGCTTTTAAAAGTATTATCAATTTTTCTTTTTCAGCAGGCGAGAGAGTTATCCCAATTTTAATTATCCTTGGCAATACATCTGTCCCTAGATTGATTGATTCCAATTCATCCATGTTAGGTTCGGTAACGCCCCTTTTCCTTTGCTCGATGAGCTCCGGGGGGACGTCATTCCTAGGATCTATATCCATGCCATAGATATCCATAGAAGAGAGAAAGGAAACACTGCAAATAATGAAAAGAAACACACTTTATTGACTGAACTAACAAAACAAAACAAAGAAAAGAAAACACATGTGCCACAAATAGGGAACGACTCCTAACTCCACAAGGTGGGCTAGGCGGACACACTTTATTTGAAAGGAAAGCTAAGACAAGCTACTAAGGAACCTACAAACTACTATTAGGTAAGTCGAGATCCTCGCCCTCAAGCACTTCTACAATGGTACCCTCTTCAAGATACCAACTAAGGAGCGGCACGGCTGCATGGTGAATTGAAGAACACTCAAGATCCGATTCCTCTACAGCAAGAACCATATCTTGAAACATTGTAACCATGGCTTCCGCATCCATCTGTTCTGCCCAATCCTCGCTCTTCTTTTCCCAATAGTCATCATTAATTGCTTCATCATCAACCATTGTTGCAGTGATGGGATACCACTCAGTGAAGAATATTTCAAACCCCAGAACTCTCGCCTTGATTGCTTTGTCAATGGATGGTTCGGGAAATCCACAGAATAGAAAGTCCTCCCCTTCTTTAACAAAGTAACCATTCAAAGTAGGTCGGTATGGCGAGATTCTAATATCTGGCACCCTCCCTTCTGCTTTTGCTTTGACCCTTTCTCTGCTTCTCTGCAACATCTCATTACGGTCCTTCTTGGAAGGCTCATACCCCAATCCGAAGGTGTAGGTGACAATGCGGCTCTGAACGGATACCGGTATGCCTTGCTGACGGCGTCCTAGTCCCATGCCTGGGAAGAAACTCATTTTCTTCATTATGTTCCCCACATGTAGGTTGCCATGAGGGCAAAAGTCGAGAGGTATCAACTCTCTCTGTTCCGGCTCTTTCTCTATGCATTGAACATACTCGAACCCAGATAATGGTGCTCCAACGGGCTCGGGCTTGATCTCGCAAATGGGTACCCCCGACGACTTCAAGTCATAATCACCTTGGAGTGTGACGATGGCCCCTTCATAAGGGAACTGGACTTTTTGGTGCAATGAAGAAGGGACAGCCCCTGCAGGATGAATCCAAGGTCTTCCCAACAAGAGGTTGAAGCACGACGGGACATCCAGTACTTGGAACTCCACTCTGAATTCTGTAGGCCCCATAATCAACGGCAAAGTGACCACTCCAATCACTTCTCTGCGGGTGTTATCATAGGCTTTCACTATTTGCCCAGATGGCATAAAGTCTGTTGGATCCAACCCCAAGACGGTGGCAGTTCTGAGAGGGCACACATTAAGAGCGGAACCATTATCAATCAGGACTGTTGGAACTCTCTTTCCCATGGTGTCAACAATGATGTACATGGCTTGCGAATGGCTAGGTCCACTTTTAGGTAGGTCTACTTCTGAGAACACAATGGTTGAGTTCTTCGAGGTTGGATTCACCAAGTTCACTAAATTTTCTGGAGATGTGTCAACAGGAACCTGTATCTGGTTGAGCAACTTCAAGATAGACTAACGGTGCTTGTAAGAGGCCATGAGCAAACCCCATATAGTGATGTTGGCATTAGTCTTTCTCAATTGCCTAAGCACTTCATCCTCCTCTTCTTGCAAGTCGAGGTGGCGATTACCTTCCAAGTCCCTCAATGGGTTGTCAGATTCTAAGTGCGGAGGCTTGAAATGGTGACCCCCTCAAGTTATGTGCTCCACCTCGTCATCGCTCATCCACATATCATCAATCTCACCTACGTCACCCATGAGGTCATCCCATGTGATTGTGTCGATCTCTTCCACTTGGACTTCCTCTCGTAACTCATCCCAACCTGTGGGGATTATAGGCTCATCAGGGATAGGGTCGGGGTAGAGTACATAGTAATCAAACTTTCCGGACGACTCTCCCAACAAACCCACTTTAGGATCTCCAGCCTCGAACCTTTCTTTCAATTGTCGCTGCATGGACTTCTTTGGCAATACCAAAACTTTTTGATCAATAAGGTCTTGAACTACCTTTTTCAGCATAACACAGTCCTCTGTATCATGTCCAGGCATCTGATGGTACAAACAGAATTGGTGAGGAGTCGAGGGCCTCGGCTTTGAATGGCATGGCAATATGAGCCCTTTATCACAACATTAGTGGAAAACTTGAGTCAAGGTCATGGGAAGCGGCGTGTATTGCCTTATGGGTTGACGGGATTGGGACGAGCATAGGTCGATGGCATTTATGTTGTTGGGAGGAGGTATATTGTGAGTGGGGAGGGGATTTCGAGTGACATTTGGGCGATTTGGTGCGGTGGGTGGTGAAATGATCTGCTTATCGAGCAAATCTTGGATTTCATGGCGGAGGCGGTAACAACGGTTGGTTAGATGGCCTTTGGCTTGGTGGAACTTGCAATATTCATTTTCATTGTAGTTCTTGGGCAATGGGTTTGGTGGAGGCCTTGGGTCGAGGGGTTTCAGGAGGTCACGTCTTCTCAGCTTTTCAAAAACTCTTTCGAGTGGCATGTATAGCTCGGTGAATTGGCGAGGTGAGGTGGAGTCGTTTAGGGAGAAAGGGCGAGTGGGTTGGGTAATGGTATTGACCTTAGCATTGGGTTTTCCTCCAAATTTTGTCCTTCGACTCCTTAGGACCTCCTCCGTCTTGATTGTTCCATCGGCGATTGCATCTTCAACTTGTGTGCCAGCCCCAATAAAAGCCTTGAAGTTCGGAAAGTAGTGAGCAAAGAGGTGCTTGTGATATACGGGCAGCAAGTTCTTCACTACCAACTGAATCTGTTCTTCCTCATTCAATCTGTCTGTCATCTTGGAAGCCTTTTGTCTCTACCTAGTGATGAAGGCGGAGAAAGTCTCATTAACCCCTTGCTTAGTGGTTTCCAAGTCCCTTCGCGTGACATCCACTTCAGTGTCATACTTGTAATAGTCCGTGAATGCATTGCACACATCTTCCCAAGTCTTGGTTCTGTTCTCCTCTAATGACAAAAACCATTTCAAGGCGGAACTCGCTAATGACTCGTGAAACATTTGAGCCAATAACTCATCGTTCGCCCCTCGAGGGTGCATAGCTCGCACATACATCTTGAGGTGAGTCTTAGGACAGCCTATCCCATCGAATTTTTCCAACTCCGGCATCTTGAATTGTAACAGGATGCGAGCCTTTGGGAACAAGGACAAAGTGCGGATGTCCACCATATCATCAGACCTGCGGATTCCCTTCAGAGTTCGTTCTAAGGCCTCGACCTTATTTGCCAGGACGGTTGAGCTCTCTCTTGATGTGGCTTTGGTTTCCCCTTCCTTGGTCTTGGGTAGTTCTCCCCCTTCTCCTAATGGTTCCTCAGCAGATTCAGACTCATTGGATCCTTGATTGTTATCAGTGGCATGGGCCCTAGATTCAGGTTCAGAGTTCTTCTGTTGAAGGTCTTGAGTTAACTTGAGTGCGGTCTCGGATACCTGGGTAGTGTGATCAAGCTTTTCCATGATAGCTTTCAAAGCGGCCTCATGGTTGAAACCCCGGTTGCTAGTTCTTTCCTCAGCCATATTCGACTCAGTGACAGAATCAGCACTGACTAGGCGCCCTTGTTGATTACGGATCCAAGCCAGCACGTCTCTCCCTCTAACATAGGGCAAATACTCAATTTTTCAGCCTAAGGGTCCATCCTAAGCTTCCATAATTATCTTAAAATCTTTACAACGTACACCCTTAATTAGTTCTCTTAACCAATTACCCTTGCGAGGGTCATGGGGAAGGGTACGTATTAAGGATGTAGGATGTAAAATTTCCTTTAATTACCCACTCAATCAACAAAGCATGGCAACACATCACAAACACGGCAGCATATCATCACAACAATGTGTGTGCATATAGGTGATCCAACGGTGTCCTAGAAGGCCCATTACATGCAATTCTTTCTTTTAAGAGGATAGGCTAGGGTCCTCAACTTTGCTTGTACCAATCTTTATACCTAACCACATGTGACATCAGGAATGTCGCGTGGGTCCAGCAGTACGTGATCGATCCATTTGATATACCCAAGGGCAAGCCCAAGGGTACTTGGCAAGAGAGGTTTGATAGCTTCGCCCAACACATGGAATCAGGAAAACCAAGGTCGAACTAGGCTATCAGTTGGCAAGGATACATCGAGGGACAATCGAGTGATCATGCAAGAGTAGCGCACACAATGCAATAAATGAAAGCACACAATCAAGTGGATGCAATGTGATTGATTTTAATTAACAATAAGAAATTAATTTAGCCCAATCAAATTAAATGAGTCTAGCCCTCGACATCCACAGTGGAGTCGCCAAACTGTGAACCCGCGAAAAAAAACGCGGAGCCCACAAGGGTTTGGCAAAAATAATAATAGGTATGAAAGACAACAAACAAAAAGGAGTCGCCACCTCAATTTTTAAGGAAAAGAGGAAAACCGTAAAAATGTTTTATTTTCAAAACCCACATGACTCCATTAAAGGAAAAGCAAAGTCTTTGAAACCAGAAAATTGGATTTGGGGGATAAGTTACGACGTGGGAAGGTTCTGGGCAAAAGCCCATAGGCACCCACATCGCCCGAGTTGGTCTCTTAATTTAATTAGGCTAACTTAAGATCTTTTCCACTCAAATATCATCATATATCATCGCAAGGCAGCATGCATAACATATATTCCATCCAATCATTCATGCACAATCACTCAAATAAAACAAAACAGAAGAAAGAAGAAAAGAAAAGAAAAGCCTAGGATACTTGGATCCTAGAACGGACTTGAGCCTCACGAAGAGCGCCTACGTACCATGCAACGAAATACATGGATCAAAGTCGACGTAGTTTGAAAAGAATAGGCCGGGTTACAACCTAATACAAACTTATGGTAAAAACCCTAGGTTTCCTTATTTGAAAATACATTGATTTAGTCTTAAGTTGACAACTTCCACAAGAGGAAAACTTTGATAAAAACCAGAATTTATTATTGAAGGAAACCTTTGATAATTACCATAAGCTTGTATTAAGAAGTAACCCTAGGAGGGAGAAGAGAAAAGAAAGAAAAAGAAAGGTGAATTGGGGCACCTTCAAACCCTACTTACCTGAGCGCACAAGCTCCTAGCATTAGCCATTTCAGACCATAGCAGCCCTATTTGCAATAGGACAAGCATTATACCTGTTTGCACCCTTACAAGTGCACAAAATCATGCAAAGAAAGCAAAATACTAATCTGGACAGAACCTTGACAAGGCCTAAAATCATCCATTAATCATGCAAACAACAAGGATAATGAATAACCAAGGACCCTAACTCAATCCTACATGCAATGACTCGACTAACATGCATAAAAACCTACCAAAGACACACTAATAAGCATAAGAGACTCCAATAATATCAATAAACATGATAACAAAGCACATTCTAACCAAAAAAATGATATTTCATGTAAAATATGAAAATAGGCCTCCCTACGGCGAGCTTTCTTAAGCGAAACTATCCTAAGATAATTTCACGTAAAAAAGTCGTTATGGGGAGGTGCAATCAGCATATCCTACGTAAAATATATACCCTAGAACATAATAGAAGTGATTTCATGCTTAAACACATCACAGAAGACTCTCATACAAAACCTCACTCAACGAAAAGGATAATTATCCTTAAAAAAGGATAATGTCTCCAAAAACCCTATAAAATATACTATATGAATGCAAGCCTAGCATGATTCAACTATATGCAGCATATATAGAATGACTATGATGAGCAACAACTCAAAAAGCTAAGCTAAGCATGCTGTATAAGACCTATGCGATTTCAGGGTTATCGAAACCCTAATCTCACAACTATGCATTAAAACCTATGAAACGACTCTAAGACATGCTCAAATTATCATGAATATCATTCATATAGCATCTATTGACTAACAAGAGCATCAACACATGATAATAATCACAGCAACCTAAACATGTGAACTATGCATGATTTAAGAGGATAGAACGAATAAGGCTATCAAATCCTCGGTAAACCAGGGATTATCAAGCATATAAAGCCATAAACTATCCTAAAATCATTCATATGACATCACATAAACATTGAATTCAATCCATAAGAAGAACAATTGCATGCACTATAACTATCTTAAAAGAAGAAGAAGAAAGAGAAGAAGGAGAAGCAAAAATTCATATTCAACATTGAAAGGACATGCTTACCTCTTGTAGACTCTTCCTTGTCGTCAATCCTCTTGTTTCCTTGCTTGCTTGGGGTTGAAGAGCCTCCTCTTGAAGTCCTTCTAGCTCTCCAAACTCGTAGCTCCCTCTCTCTCTAAGTGTAAAGTGCAATTAACCTCCCTATGTGCTGAATATCATGTCCTTTATATAGAGAACCGACCCCCTAAACCAATGGCTAGGATTAATTCATTAAATAATGATCCTAGGGTTATTAGAGACTCTCTTGGTGCTCAAACAACTCAAACCTACACACTCCTAAGCTCAGACAAGTTGTTTTAGCGGAGGAAACCGTCAAAAGAGGGAAAGAAGAGTCAGAGTTTGACTTAAAAGAGGATTCCTCGGGTAACCAACTAGGCCTGGACGGTTAGCCGTCTGGGCTTGGACGGCTGACCGTCCAGCCCCGGACGGTTACCCGAGGGCTCTCTTCAGTCCGCTTCGGTTTTGACTTCTACTTGCTTCAGAAGTCCTAAAATCTTCAAATTAAGTTCGATTTTGACGAAATAAAAGCCAAAACGATCGTGTTTCGAAGGGGAACACATTTTTAGGCATTTTAGGACAAAAATCCTCAACCATGGGTGCATGGTTAGGTTTTACAAAGGTGGTTAACCATGGTGCTTCACCGTCGCTAAGCTGGGTTTGTACACAAGGTCGAACCGAATGCTTTCCCAATCGAAAATTGATCTTTCTAAACATGTTTAGGACATAAATAAAGCCCAATTGAAGTTAAATGAGAGAAAATTGATTGGGTCTTATGAGTCAATTTGAGCAAACCAAGAAAGGGTCTTTTAGCCAACCCGAACCATTACAAGCCGAATTGATCTTAAACCATTAATTCATGAAATTGAACCTATATATGGACTCTATATAACCATATGAACTTGATGGGATGACTCGGGATTCATTCCAAAGTCAAATGGAAAATATACGACTTAAAAGACGATTATGCCCTTAAAGTCGCAAAAGTTCTTATTGACCATCGAGATGAACTCCAAATCACTTCAAAATTCATACACATGATATTCAATGCCATAGAAACTCAATGCAAAAGACTAGACTCAAAAGGGACTCAAAATCCTACATGAAATGATATGTCCTAGCTAAGGTGACAAAAATGGGGTGTGACAGTACCCCATATCGGTAGATCATGTTGAGCTGTATGAACTGCGCCACCTTTTTAGCATTCAAAACTTTGAAGGAAGCTGCTTCCACCCACTTGGTAAAGTAATCGATGGCTACCAAGATGTATTCATGACCATTGGATGCCTTCAGCTTAATCTGTCCGATGATATCTATTCCCCATACTGCAAATGGCCATGGAGTTGACATGCTTGTTAGGGGCATGGAGGGCAAGTGTTGTCCGTTGGTGAAGAGTTGACACTTATGGCACTTCTTGATGTGGGCATAGCAATCCCTTTCCATTGTAGACCAGTAATACCCTAGTCTCATGATCTTCTTAGCCAACATGTATCCATTCATATGCGGAGCCCCCACTCCTTCATGGATTTCTTCGATGAGTTTTCTGGCTTCTTCCTCCGTGACACACAACAAGTGAATTCCGTCGTAAGATTTTCGATACAGTTTTCCTCCACATACCACATAATGGCTTGCCAATCTTCTCAGTGTTCGCCTATCCACGCGAGATGCTTCTTCCGGATATTGTCTTTCCTCGATAAGCCTTCTTATGTCATAAAACCAAGGGTGGTTATCTGTTACCTCTCCTTCTCGGATAGAACAGCAATAAACAGGTTTCTCTCTGCATTCGATCACGAGCGGTTTCACGCTTCCCCCTTCTGGTATTTCCACCATTGACACTAGAGTTGCTAAGGCATCAGCGAACTGATTCTTGTTTCTCGACAAGTAATTGAACTCGATCTCCGCGAACTCTTTGGTCAGTGCTTCCAAATAGGCATGATAGGGCAGCAGCTTCTCATCGCGAGTCTTCCACTCCCCTTTTATCTGACAGATGATCAATGCTGAATCTCCGAACACCTCTAGTTCTTTTATTCCCAACTCTAACGCAACTTCCAATGCTAGGATGCAGGCCTCATACTCTGCTATGTTGTTGGTGGCTTCGAACCCCAATTTGACTGCTAAAGGCGTGAAGGCTTCCTCGAGCGAGACTAGTAGCACGCCTATGCCATAACCTCTTCTGTTTGCAGCTCCATCGAAGTAGACTTTCCAAACCTTCTTCTTGATTTCCAGGATATCTTCATCGGGGAACTCCTCATTGAATTGGGTTGATGATGACACAGCGTAGCTTGCCAAATGGTCTGCAATGACACTTCCTTTAACAGACTTCTGCGCCAGGTACTTTATGTCGAACTCATTGAGAAGAAGCGACCAACGAGCGGTCCTGTATGATAGGACTGGTTTTTCTAGCAAATACTTCAAAGGATCCAATCGACTTATCAACAGGACTTCGAAAGACATCATGTAATGACGGAGTTTCTGGGTAGCCCATACCAATGCTAAGCAAGCCTTTTCTAGCGCATTATACTTTACTTCATAATCTGTCATTTTCTTACTCAAGTAGTAGATGGCATTTTCCTTTTTCGACCCTTCAAGGTATTGAGCTAACATGGCTCCCGTCACGGTTTCAGTAACCGTTAAGTATAGCAGTAACGGTTCACCTTACCGCAGGGGAACCAAGATTGGGGGGTTACTCAGATACCTTTTAATGGTCTCAAAGGCTTCTTGACAATCCTCATTCCATTCCTTGGAAACGCCCTTTTTAAGTAGCTTGAAAATTGGCTCGCATACTATGGTTAGATTGGCGATAAAACGACTTATGTATTGAACTCTCCCCCAAAAAACCCCGGATCTGCTTTTCTGTTCTTGGTGGCTCCATCTCCGTGATAGCTTTTATCTTCCCTGGATCAACTTCAATTCCCCTCTGAGTGATCATGAAACCCAACAGCTTCCCTGCGGTGACTCCGAAGGCACACTTCTGAGGATTCAGTCGGAGGTTGTACTTCTTTGCCCGTTCTAGGAACTTCTCCAATGCCGCGAAATGTCCTTCCCGGTCTACAGATTTGACTATCATGTCGTCCACATACACCTCCACTTCTTTATGGATCATATCATGCAATAGGGTTGTAGCAGCTCTTTAGTAAGTAGCCCCAGCATTTCTCAAGCCAAAAGGCATTACCTTGTAGCAATACGTGCCCCACTGCGTGATAAAAGCCGTCTTTTCCATGTCTCGAGGTGCCATCTTTATCTGGTTGTAACCGGAGAACCCATCCATGAAGGAGAGAAGAGCATGGCCTGCCGTACTGTCCACCAACACATCGATATGCGGTAGAGGGAAATCATCCTTTGGGCTCACAGCATTAAGGTCGCGGAAGTCAACACACATTCGCACTTTCCCATCTTTTTTAGGCACAGGCACTATGTTAGATAGCCATTCAGGGTACTCCACAACTTGGAGAAACCCGGCATCTAATTGTTTAGTTACCTCTTCTTTTACTTTCAAAGCCCATTCTGGTTTTAATCTTCTTAATTTTTGCTTTATAGGCTTTTTAGTGGGATTAGTGGGGATGCAATGTTGCACAATATCTAGATCAATACCAGGCATATCCTCATAAGACCATGCGAAGGCCTCTACATTGGCTTTTAGAAGTATTATCAATTTTTCTTTTTCAGCAGACGAGAGAGTTATCCCAATTTTAATTATCCTTGGCAATTCATCTGTCCCTAGATTGATTGATTCCAATTCATCCATGTTAGGTCCGGTAACGCCCCTTTTCCTTTGCTCGACGAGCTCCGGGGGGACATCATTCCTAGGATCTATATCCATGCCATAGATATCCATAGAAGAGAGAAAGGAAACACTGCAAATAATGAAAAGAAACACACTCTATTGACTGAACTAATAAAACAAAACAAAGAAAAGAAAACACATGTGCCACAACTAGGGAACGACTCCTAACTCCACAAGGTGGGCTAGGCGGACACACTTTATTTGAAAGGAAAGCTAAGACAAGCTACTAAGGAACCTACAAACTACTATTAGGTAAGTCGAGATCCTCGCCCTCAAGAACTTCTGCAATGGTACCCTCTTCAAGATACCAACTAAGGAGCGGCACGGCTGCATGGTGAATTGAAGAACACTCGAGATCCGATTCCTCTACAGCAAGAACCATATCTTGAAACATTGTAACCATGGCTTCCGCATCCATCTGTTCTGCCTAATCCTCGCTCTTCTTTTCCCAATAGTCATCATTAATTGCTTCATCATCAACCATTGTTGCAGTGATGGGATACCACTCAGTGAAGAATATTTCGAACCCTGGAACTCTCGCCTTGGTTGCTTTGTCAATGGATGGTTCGGGGAATCCACAGAATAGAAAGTCCTCCCCTTCCTTAACAAAGTAACCATTCAAAGTAGGTCGGTATGGCGAGATTCGGATATCTGGCACCCTTCCCTCTGCTTTTGCTTTGACCTTTTCTCTGCTTCTCTGCAAAATCTCCATATAGTCATTCTTGGAAGGCTCATACCCCAATCCGAAGGTATAGGTGACAATGCGGCTCTGAACGGATGCCGGTATGCCTTGCTAACGGCATCCTAGTCCCATGCCTGGAAGAAACTCATTTTCTTCATTATGTTCCCCACATGCAAATTGCCATAAGGGTAAAAGTCGAGAGGTATCAACTCTCTCTGTTTCGGCTCTTTCTCTTTGCATTGAACATACTCGAACCCAGACAATGGTGCTCCAACGGGCTCGGGCTTGATCTCACAAATGGGTACCCCCGACGACTTCAAGTCATAATCACCTTGAAGTGTGACAATGGTCCCTTCATAAGGGAACTTGACTTTTTGGTGTAATGAAGAAGGGACAGCCCCTGCAGGATGAATCCAAGGTCTTCCCAACAATAGATTGAAGCAAGACGGGACATCTAGCACTTGGAACTCCACTCTGAATTCTGTAGGCCCCATAATCAGCGGCAAGGTGACCACTCCAATCACCTCTCTGCGGGTGTTATCATAAGCTCTCACTGTTTTCCCGGATAGCACGAAGTCTGTTGGATCCAACCCCAAAACGGTGGCTGTTCTGAGAGGGCACACATTAAGAGCAGAACCATTATCAATCAGGACTGTTGGAACTCTCTTTCCCATGGTGTCGACAGTGATGTACATGGCTTGTGAATGGCTAGGTCCACTTTTAGGTAGGTCTGCTTCTGAGAACACAATGGTTGAGTTCTTCGAGGTTGGATTCACCAAGTTCACCAAATTTTCTGGAGATGTGTCAACGGGAACCTGT
This sequence comes from Liquidambar formosana, assembly GCA_039720395.1. Lineage (NCBI taxonomy): Eukaryota > Viridiplantae > Streptophyta > Magnoliopsida > Saxifragales > Altingiaceae > Liquidambar > Liquidambar formosana. The sequence continues at coordinate 3,201,676 of CM077828.1, forward strand.
ATATGGTTGAGCAACTTCAAGATAGTTTGACGGTGCTTGTAAGAGGCCATGAGCAAACCCCATATAGTGATGTTGGCATTAGTATTTCTCAATTGCTTAAGCACTTCGTCCTCCTCTTCTTGCAGGTCGAGGTGACGATTACCTTCCAAGTCTCCCAATGGGTTATCAGATTCTAAGTGCGGAGGCTTGAAATGGCAACCCCCTCTAGTTATGTGCTCCACCTCGTCATCGCTCATCCACATATCATCAATCTCACCTACATCACCCATGAGGTCATCCCATGTGATTGTGTTGATCTCTTCCATTTGGACTTCCTCTGGTAACTCATCCCAACCCGTGGGGATTATAGGCTCATCAGGGATGGGGTCGGGGTAGAGTACATAGTAATCAAACTTTCCGGACGACTCTCCCAACAAACCCACTTTAGGATCTCCTGCCTCGAACCTTTCCTTCAATTGTCGCTGCATAGACTTCTTTGGCAATACCAAAACCTTTTGATCAATAAGGTCTTGAACTACCTTTTTCAGTATAACACAGTCCTCTGTATCATGTCCGGGCACCTGATGGTACAAACAGAATTGGTGAGGAGTCGAAGGCCTCGGCTTTGAATGGCATGGCAATATGAGCCCTTTATCACAACATTGGTGGAAAACTTGAGTCAAGGTCATGGGAAGCGGCGTGTATTGCCTAATGGGTTGATGGGATTGGGACGAGCCTAGCTCGATGGCATTTATGTTGTTGGGAGGAGGCACATTGTGAGTGGGGAGGGGATTTCGAGTGACATTTGGACGATTTGGTGCGGTGGGTGGTGAAATGATCTGCTTGTCGAGCAAATCTTGGATTTCATGGCAGAGGCGGTAACAACGGTTGGTTAGATGGCCTTTGGCTTGGTGGAACTTGCAATATTCATTTTCATTGTAGTTCTTGGGCAATGGGTTTGGTGGAGGCCATGGGTCGAGGGGTTTCAGGAGGTCACGGCTTCTCAGCTTTTCAAAGACTCTTTCGAGTGGCATGTATAGCTCGGTGAATTGGCGAGGTGAGGTGGAGTCATTTAGGGAGAAAGGGCGAGTGGGTTGGGTAATGGTATTGACCTCAGCATTGGGTTTTCCTCCAAAGTTTGTCCTTCGACTCCTTTGGATCTCCTCCGTTTTGATTGTTCCATCGGCGATTGCATCTTCAACTTATGTGCTAGCCCCAACAAGAGCCTTGAAGTTCAGAAAGTAGTGAGCAAAGAGATGCTTGTGATATACGGGCAGCAAGTTCTTCACTACCAACTGAATCTGGTCTTCCTCATTCGGTCTGTCTGTCATTTTGGAAGCCTTTTGTCTCCACCTAGTGATGAAGGCGGAGAAAGTCTCATTAACCCCTTGCTTAGTGGTTTCCAAGTCCCTTCGCGTGACATCCACTTCAGTGTTATACTTGTAATGGTCCGTGAATGCATTGCACACATCCCCCCAAGTCTTGGTTCTGTTCTCCTCTAATGACAAAAACCATTTCAAGGCGGAACTCGCTAATGACTCATGAAACATTTGAGCCAATAACTCATCGTTCGCCCCTCGAGGGTGCATAGCTCGCACATACATCTTGAGGTGGGTCTTAGGACAGCCTATCCCATCGAATTTTTCCAACTCCGGCATCTTGAATTGTAACGGGATGCGAGCCTTTGGGACCAAGGACAAAGTACAGATGTCCACCATATCATCAGACCTACGGATTCACTTCAAAGTTCATTCTAAGGCCTCGACCTTGTTTGCCAGGACAGTTGAGCTCTCTCTTGATGTGGCTTTGGTTTCCCCTTCCTTGGTCTTGGGTAGTTCTCCCCCCTCTCCTAATGGTTCCTCAGCAGATTCGGAATCATTGGATCCTTGATTGTTATCAGTGGCACGGGCCCTGGATTCAGGTTCAGAATTCTTCTGTTGAAGGTCTTGAGCTAACTTGAGTGCGGTCTCGAATACCTAGGTAGTGTGATCAAGCTTTTCCATGATAGCTTTCAAAGCGGCTTCAAGGTTGAAACCCCGGTTGCTAGTTCTTTCTTCAACCATATCCGACTCAGTGACGGAATCAGCACTGACTAGGCGCCCTTGTTGATCGCGGATCCAAGCCAGCACGTCTCTCCCTCTAACATAGGGCAAATACTCAATTTTTTAGCCTAAGGGTCCATCCTAAGCTTCCATAATTATCTCAAAATCTTTACAACGTACACCCTTAATTAGTTCTCTTAACCAATTACCCTTGCGGGAGTCATGGGGAAGGGTACGTATTAAGGATGTAGGATGTAAAGTTTCCTTTAATTACCCACACAATCAACAAAGCATGGCAACACATCACAAATACATCAGCATATCATCACAATAATGTGTGTGCATATAGGTGATCCAACAGTGTCCTAGAAGGCCCATTACATGCAATTCTTTCTTTTAAGAGGGTAGGCTAGGATCCTCAACTTTGCTTGTACCAATCTTTATACCTAACCACATGTGACATCAGGAATGTCGCGTGGGTCCAACAGTACGTGATTGATCCATTTGATATACCCAAGGGTACTTGGCAAGAGAGGTTTGATAGCTTCGCCCAACACATGGAAGCAGGAAAACCAAGGTCGAACTAGGCTATCAGTTGGCAAGGATACATCGAGGGACAATCGAGTGATCATGCAACAGTAGCGCACACAATGCAATAAATGAAAGCACACAATCAAGCGGATGCAATGTGATTGATTTTAATTAACAATAAGAAATTAATTTAGCCCAATCAAATTAAATGAGTCTAGCCCTCGACATCCCCAGTGGAGTCGCCAAACTGTGAACCCACGAAAAAGCGCGGAGCCCACAAGGGTTTTGCAAAATGATAATAGGTATGAAAGACAACAAACAAAAAGGGAGTCGCCACCTCATTTTTTAGGGAAAAGAGGAAAACCACAAAAATGTTTTATTTTCAAAACCACATGACTCCATTAAAGGAAAAGCAAAGTCTTTGAAACCAGAAAATTGGATTCGGGGGCTAAGTTATGACGTGGGAAGGTTCTGGGCAAAATCCCATAGGCACCCACATCGCCCGAGATGGTCTCTTAATTTGATTGGGCTAACTTAAGATCTTTTTCACTCAAATATCATCATATATCATCACAAGGCAGCATGCATATCATATATTTCATCCAATTATCTCATGCACAATCATTTAAATAAAACAAAACAGAAAAAAAGAAGAAAAGAAAAGAAAAGCCTAGGATACTTGGATCCTAGAACGGACTTGAGCCTCACGAAAAGCGCCTACGTACCATGCAGCGAAATACATGGATCAAAGTCCACGTAGTTCGAAAAGAATAGGGTTACAACCTAATACAAACCCATGGTAAAAACCCTAGGTTTCCTTATTTGAAAGAGAATTAATTAAACAAGTTTGAATTTAGGAAAACTTCCACAAAATGGAAACCTTGATAAAAAAACAGAATTTATTATTGAAGGAAACCTTTGATAATTACCATAAGCTTGTATTAAGAAGTAACCCTAGGAGGGAGAAGAGAAAAGAAAGAAAAAGAAAGGTGAATTAGGGCACCTTCAAACCCTACTTACCTGAGCGCACAAGCTCCTAGCATTAGCCATTTCAGACCATAGCAGCCCTATTTGCAATAGGACAAGCATTGTACCTGTTTGCACCCTTACAAGTGCACACAATCATGCAAAGAAAGCAATATGCAAATCTGGACAGAACCTTGACAAGGCCTAAAATCATCCATTAATCATGCAAACAACAAGGATAATGAATAACAAAGGACCCTAACTCAATCCTACATGCAATGACTCGACTAACATGCATAAAAACCTACCAAAGACACACTAACAAGCATAAGAGACTCCAATAATATCAATAAACATGATAACAAAGCATATTCTAACCAAAAGGATGATATTTTATGTAAAATATGAAAATAGGCCTCCCTACGGCGAGCTTTCTTAAGCGAAACTATCCTAAGATAATTTCACGTAAAAAAGTCGTTATGAGGAGGTGCAATCAGCATATCCTACGTAAAATATATACCCTAGAACATAATAGAAGTGATTTCATGCTTAAACACATCACAGAAGACTCTCATACAAAACCTCACTCAACGAAAAGGATAATTATCCTTAAAAAAGGATAATATCTCCATAAACCCTATAAAACATACTATATGAATGCAAACCTAGCATGATTCAACTATATGCAGCATATATAGAATGACTATGATGAGCAACAACTCAAAAAGCTAAGCTAAGCATGCTGTATAAGACCTACGCAATTTCAGGGTTATCGAAACCCTAATCTCACAACTATGCATTAAAACCTATGAAACAACTCTAAGACATGCTCAAATTATCATGAATATCATTCATATCATATATATTAACTAACAGGAGCATCAATTCATGATAACAATCACAGCAACCAAAACATGTGAACTATGCATAATTTAAGAAGATAGAACGAATAAGGCTATCAAATCCTCGGTAAACCAGGGATTATCAAGCATATAAAGCCATGAACTATCCTAAAATCATTAATATAACATCACATAAACATTGAATTCCATCTATAAGAAGAACAATCTCATGCACCATAACTATCTTAAAAGAAGAAGAAGAAAGAGAAGAAGGAGAAGCAGAAATTCATGTTTAGCATTGAAGGGATAGGCTTACCTCTTGTAGACTCTTCCTTGTCTTCAAACCTCTTGTTTCCTTGCTTGCTTGGGGTTGAAGAGCCTCCTCTTGAAGTCCTTCAAGCTCTAAGTGTAAAGTGCAATCAACCTCTCCCTATGTGCTGAATATCATGTCCTTTATATAGAGAACTGACCCCCTAAACCAATGGCTAGGATTAATTCATTAAATAATGATCCTAGGGCTATTAGAGACTCTCTTGGTGCTTAAACAACTCAAACCTACACACTCCTAAGCTCAGACAAGTTGTTTTGGCGGAGGAAACCGTCAAAAGAGGGAAGATAGAGTCAGAATTCGAGTTAAAAGAGGATTCCTTGGGTGACCAACTAGGCCTGGACGATTAGCCGTCTGGGCTTGGACGGCTGACCGTCCAGCCCCGGACGGTTACCCGAGGCCCTCCTATTTTTGCTCCGCTTTTTACTCCTACTTGCTGTAGAAGTCCTAAAATCTTCAAATTAAGTCCGATTTTGACGAAATAAAAGCCAAAACGACCGTGTTTCGAAGGGGAACACATTTTTAGACATTTTAGGACAAAAATCCTTAACCATGGGTGCATGTTTAGGTTTTACAAAGGTGGTTAACCATGGTGCCTCACCGTCGCTAAACTGGGTTTGTACACAAGGTCGAACCGAATGCTTTCCCAATCGAAAATTGATCTTTCTAAACATGTTTAGGACATAAATAAAGCCCAATTGAAGTTAAATGAGAGAAAATTGGTTAGGTCTTATGAGTCAATTTGAGCAAACCAAGAAAGGGTCTTTTAGCCAACCCGAACCATTATGAGCCGAATTGATCTTAAACCATTAATTCATGAAATTGAACCTATATATGGACTCTATATACTCATATGAACTCAAAGGAATGACTCAAGATTCATTCCAAAGTCAAATGGAAAATATACGGCTTAAAAGACGATTATGCCCTTTAAATCGTAAAAGTTCTTATTGACTATCGAGATGAACTCCAAATCACTTCAAAATTCATACACATGATATTCAATGCCATAGAAACTCAATGCAAAAGACTAGACTCGAAAAGGACTCAAAATCCTACCTGAAATGATATGTCCTAGCTAAGGTGACAAAAATGGGGTGTGACATAGGCCTATTTGTATTTGATACAAATAATAGGGGTTAATGTGTAATTAAGTGTAATTACACATAACCCTATTAGGGTTTCTTCCCCATGGCCAGCCCTCTTTAGTGGGCTGCATATATAAGTCACACTTATGTGTGACATGGCAATAATGCTTGCACACTCCTAACCCTAGCCGTCCAAAGAGTTGGAGGCTCTCTTTTCTCTCTTCTCCACCTCTAACAACAACAAGGAAGAAGAAAGAAAAGGCTTGAAGCTCTAGCTAGGTGTGGATACCGTTGGAAGCAGCACACTTGGGCTGCTCATTCACCGCTGTCTAGATTCAAAGCTTGGAGCAAAAAGGAGAAGACCATTAAAACTGTAAGTGTTCTAACCCTCTTCGTAGTTAGGGTTTGATTTTGTATTATGCATAGTTAGATTCATGGGATTGGGAATTATAGGAAAAAAATTTTATATTTCGCACTTCTATTTTTCCTCTTATTCGATTCCCAACACAAAGTCCTTAGTAACACCGCGAGACATGTCACACATGGTTCGGTACATGGTGGCTAGAGTAGCCCCTCCCCAATTGAATTTCCTAATCTTGCCAACATCTTCCATGCTTGCAAGGAGACCCAAAAGGGCTAGGTCACCCGTACCGGCAAAGAATGTGCATGAGATCATGTAAAGAAGGAATGCTCTTGTAATGCAATCGAGGCTCGCACCCACGCTCTCCCTTTGCTTTGCAAATTTGTTAAAAAGCCAGGTGCGGCGCACCGCTTTCTTGATTACCTCAACTTCCATTCCAAGGTAAGCTAGGAGATAATCCTCATCTGTGGATGCCTCTTCATAGAATTCCAAGCTATTGCCCTTAATGCTCAAGCCCGTGATCATGGTAAAGTCCTTGGGGGTTAAAGTCATCTTCCCAAAGCTAAAATGGAATGTGTTGGTGGTGTCCCACGATAATTCAGACAAGGCTAGCAAGGCTTGCCTATCGCATTGATCATTCCACAAAGAATCTAGGAATGAACCAAAACCGGCCTTTTCGACATGGCTCTTGGCTATGGGTTGGAAGTTTTCCATGTTCCGCCACCATTCAATAAGTCCTTTTATAGAGGACCTAGTGCGCATGTCCTGAGAGTTAGGCTATAGCTGTTGAAAATACCTTAAGAGTTAGTTGAGAGAACATGGAAATAATAAGCTTACACTAGCAATTGGTTTCAAATTGTTTTCTAAAAGATGTCAAAAAGTTATTTTTTATTCATAAAATGAATTGCTAATGAATGTTTATGAGTTTACTTGTTCATATGCCTTAATTTGGCAAGGATTGAACACCTTTTTATCACTTGGGCATTTTATCGAACACTTGGTGGGTGACACTTCCCAAGCCTTGAAACAAAAGAATTTTGTATGATCAATCCTTGCTAAATCATAGCATACTTCTCACTCAAGTGTTATTTTGTTGATATACATTGATTTGGAAAAGATTGAACACTTTTATTTCACTTGGGCATTTTATCGAACACTTGGTGGGTGGCATTTTTCAAGCTTTCAAATGAAAAGGATTTGTGTGTTCAATCCTTGCCAAATCAAGGGATATCACTCAACAACACAAGGGGTATTCAAAAGAAGTAGATGGGAATGCAATTTTATCAATAGAATTGAAAGATTCAAAAGAAAAGTGTTAAGTTGGGTAAACTTACTTCTTGTTAGGAATGGAGGAATGAAAGATGCTTGTCGGGTTCAAGCAACACTCTATCTTGTCGGGTATCATAAAGTGGTGCCTTGTACTTGCTTTTGACCCCATAGAATGGATACTTGGTGCTTGAGTCCTTGCTAGATGACATTCTTGATGATGGAATTGGGTTGTGAAAAATGGGTTTGATTTGGTTTGATTTCAAAAGATGATGTGAATTGGGTTCTTTGATTGTTAAATGGGCTTGATTTGTTGTTGTTTGATGTGCATGAGTTGTTTGGAATGAGTGTTTTTGAAATAGGAATGAGGGAATGAGAGAATGAGAGTTGGAGAAGATGGAATGAGAGTTTAGAGAGAGAAACTTTCTAATTTTCGGGTTGGGAGAGTGTGAGAATGAGTGTGCAAGCATGGGTTTAAAAACCCAGATTTTTTTCCTTGATGGGCTCGGGTAACCGTCCCCCCTGGATGATTAGCCATCTTGCCTTGGACGGCTGACCATCTGAGGAAAGATGGTCACCCTAGCCCGCTTTGCTCGTTTGCCCCGTCTCGCGTGCTCACGACCTCTAAACTTCTCCAAATTGACTTGGTGTTCACTTTTTGAGTTATGGGATGAATATATCCCCCAAGTTTATCAAGTTTTAATGAAATTTTTGAATCTTGGGTGATTGTATTTATCCACATAACGAGAAATTGTTATTGCTATGATAAATAGCTTTCTCATGAAATGAACTTGGTGTCAAATAGATTGGCTTTCAAGTCTTGAAATTTAATTCTCTATATGATGATAGTGATATCACATCATGTGATAAAAATAATTTCACATGAAATGAAGATTCATGAGTTATGCTAGTTACAAAGTAACTTGCTATCTTTATGAAATCAGCATGAAATGCACTTTGTTTTTCGATCAATTGACTTTCAATTCAATGTCATATCATGTGATAAAGATAATTTCACATGAAATAACATGAAATAAGCTTGATTTTCAATCAATTAACTCTCAATTCAAAGTCATTTCGTGTGATAAAGACAATTTCACATGAAATGATAAGAAATGAACTTGATTTTGAGTTAAATGACTTTCAATTCATTACCGTATCATGTGATAAAGATAATTTCACATGAAATGATAAGAAATGAGCTTGATTTTGAATCAATTGACTTGCAATTAGATCTCATATCATGTGATAACAACAATTTCACATGAAATGATGATTCATGAGTTATGAAATAACTCACTATCTTTGCTATTTCCACTGAAAGTGGCATAAAATCATGTGATAATGATAATTTCACATCAAATTATGATTCATGAGTTATGAAATAACTCACTATCCTTGTTATTTCCACTGAAAGTGGTACAAAATCATGTGATAATGATAATTTCACATGAAATGATGATTCATGAGTTATGAAATAACTCACTATCCTTGCTATTTCCACTAAAAGTGGTATAAAATCATGTGATAATGATAATTTCACATGAAATGATGATTTATGAGTTTGAAATAACTCACTATCTTTGCTATTTCCACCGAAAGTGATATAAAATCATGTGATAATGATAATTTCACATGAAATGATAATTCTTAAGTTATGAAATAACTCACTATCTTTGTTATTTCCAATGAAATTGGCATGAAATGCACTTGGTTTTGAATTGATGGACATTCAATTCAATTTCATATCATTTGATAACGATAATTTCACATGAAATGATGACCTATGAGTTTTACTTGTTATGAAATAACTTGTTTTGAGAATTTCCAATGAAATTGGTAAGATACCTTGTGATACACTAGTGAAACTAGCTTTGTATCGTGAGAAGACCATGTGGATATCACTAATGTAATTAGTGCATGGTAAAGGCATTTGCATGAGCGCACCAACGAATGTTGGCATGCAATCAATTATTTGCTTCGATGAAATCATCGCGTGCTTGGATATGACGAAGTCTATCCTTATAGTTCCGTTTGAGTTTGTTGGTATTAATGAAATTAATCCATCAAACAAAAATGGGTTGTTCTTTAATCATTGGCTCACAAGTAAAACTTGTTCACCAATAAGGGGCTTCTATCACACCCCATTTTTGTCACTTTAACTAGGACATATCATTTCATGTAGGATTTTGAGTTCTTTTTGAGTCTAGTCTTTTGCATTGAGTTTTTATGGCATTGAATATCATGTGTGAATTTTGAAGTGACTTGGAACTCATCTCGATAGTCAATAAGAACTTTTGCGACTTTAAGGGCATAATCGTCTTTTAAGCCGTATATTTTCCATTTGACCTTGGAATGAATCTTGAGTCATTCCCTCAAGTTCATATGAGTACATAGAGTCTATATATAGGTTCAATTTCACGAACTAATGATTTAAGATCAATTCGGCTCATAACGGTTCGGGTTGGCTAAAAGACCCTTTCTTGGTTTGCTCAAATTAACTCACAAGACCCACTCAATTTTCCCTCATTTAACTTTAATTGGGCTTTATTTACATCCTAGGTATGTTTAGAAAGATCAAATTTCGATTGGGAAAGCATTTGGTTCGACCTTGTGTACAAACCCAAGCTCAGCGACGGTGAGGCACCATAGTTAACCACCTTTGTAAAGCCTAACCATGCACCCATGGTTAAGGATTTTTGTCCTAAAATGTCTAAAAATGTATCCCCCTTCGAAACACTGTCGTTTTGCTTTTTATTTCGTCAAAATCGAACATAATTTGACCCTTTTAGGACTTCTAAAGCGATTAGGAGTCAAAACCGGAGCGGAATGGAGCAAGGCCTCAGGTAACCGTCCGGGACTGGACGGTTAGCCATCTAGGCCCAGACGGCTAACTGTCCAGGCCTAGTTGGTCACCCGAGAGACTCCATCTTTAAGTGGGTTTCTAACTCTTCCTTCCCTCTTTTGACGGTTTCCTCCACTTTTGCAACTTGTTTCCTCTTATGATTGTGTAAATTTGAGTTGTTTGAGCACCAAGAGAGTCTCTAAGAGCCCTAGGATCATTGTTTAATGAATTAATTTTAGCCATTGGTTTAGGGGGTCAGTTCTCTATATAAAGGACATGATATTCAGCATATGGGGGGAAGTTAATTGCACTTTACACTTAGAGAGAGAGGGAGCTACGAGTTTGGAGAGCTAGAAGGACATCAAGAGGAGGCTCTTCAACCCTAAGCAAGCAAGGGAACAAGGAGTTTGAAGACAAGGAAGGTTCTACAAGAGGTAAGCACTTCTTTTGAATGCTGAACATGGGTTTTCTCCTTCTCCTTCTTCTTTTTCTTCTTCTATGATAGTTCTAGTGCATGATGTAACTCCACATGTTCGGATAATTCAATGTTTTTATGATGTGTTATGAATGATTTTCAGATGATTTACGGCTTTATATCCTTGATAATCCCTGGTTTACTAAGGTTTTGAAAGTATTATCTCTTCTATCCTCTTAAATCATGCATAGTTCACATGTTTAGGTTGCTGTGATAATTGTCATGAGTTGATGCTCCTGTTAGTTAATCTACATAATATGAATGATGTTCATGATGATTTGAGCATGTGTTAGTCTTTTCATAGGTTTTTATGCATAGTTGTGAGATTAGGGTTTCGATAACCCTAAAATCACACAAGTTTCATACAGCATGCTTAGCTTAACTTTTTGAGTTGTTTCTCATCATAGTCATTCTATATAGGCTGCATATAGTTGAATCATGTTAAGTTTGCATTCATGTAGTGGATTTTATAGGGTTTTTGGAGATATTATCCTTTTCTAAGGATAATTATCCTCTTTGTTAAGTAGGGTTTTGCATGAGAGCTTTCTGTGATGTGTTTAAGCATGAAATTACTTCTATTGTATTCTAATATATATATATATATATTACGTAGGATATGATAATTGTACCTCCCCATAGTGACTTTTTTACGTGAAATTATCTTAGGATAGTTTCGCTTAAGAAAGCTCGCCGTAGGAAGGCCTATTTTCATGTGTTACATAAAATGTTATCTTTTTGGTTAGAATAGGTTTTGCTATCATGTTTATCGATGTTGTTGGGGTCTCTCATGATTGTTAGCATGTTTTTCATAGGTTTTCATGCATATAGGATAAGTCATTGCATGTAGGATTGAGTTGGGGTCCTTAGTTATTCATTATTCTTGTTGTTTGCATGATAAATGGATGATTTTAGGCCTTGTCATGATTTGGTCCAGATTAGTATATTGTTCTTCTTGCATGGTTTTGTGCACTTGTAAGGGTGCAAACATGTACAATAATTGTCCTATTGCAAATAGGGCTGCTATTGCTTGAAAATGCTAATACTTGGAGCTATTGCGCTCAGGTAAATAGGGTATGAAGTGCCCTAATTCACTTTTCTTTACTTTTCTTTCTTATCTCTTCTCCCTCCTAGGGTTATTCTCTAATAGAGGGATATGGTAAATCCTAGGGTTCTTTCCACCCCCTTTTCAAAAAAAAAAAAAAGAGTTTATATCTTTTACTGAATTTTGATTAAGAATCATTTGTCTTTGAAAGCCGCAATGGAAGGAAACCTAAGGTTTACCATAACTCTCTATTAGGATTTAACCCTATTCTTTTCGAACTACGTAGACTTTGATCCATGTATTTTGCTGCATAGTACGTAGGCGCTCGTTTTGAGGCTCAAGTCCGTTCTAGGATCCAAGTATCCTAGGTTCTTTTCTTCTCTTTTTTTTTTTTTTTTTTTTTTTTTTTTCTGTTTTTGTTTTATTTGTTTGATTATGTATGGATGAGATGGTAGATGGAATATATGTTATGCATGTTGCCTTGTGATGATATATGCTGATATTTGAGTGAAAAAGATCTTAAATTAGCCCAATCAAATTAAGAGACCAACTCGGGTAATGTGGGTGCCTATAGGCTTTGCTCAGAACCTTTCCACGTCGTAACTTAGCCCCCGAATCTAATTTTCTGGTTTCAAAGACGTTTCTTTTCCTTTAATGGAGTCGTGTGGTTTTGAAAATAAAACATTTTTATGGTTTTCCACTTTTCCTTAAAAAATGAGGTGGCAACTCCTTTTCGTTTGTTGTCTTTCACCTATCTTTTGCCAAACCCTTATGGGCCGTTTTCTGGGGTTCACACTAGAAAAATTAGCCCACATAAAATCATATGAAAAACAAGGAGTCGCCACCTCATTTTTAAGGAACGAGCTGAGAAAACCCTAAAAACACTTTTATTTTCAAAAATCACATGACTCTATTTTTAAAAGAAAGGCAATGTCTTAGAACCAAAAAATTAGATTCGGAGGCTAAGTTACGATGTGAGAAGGTTCTGGGACACGCCCATAGGCACCCACATCGCCCTAACTAGTCTCTTAATTTAATTGGGCTAAATTAATGTCTTATACACATGCAAATTAACAATTATCATCACAATACATCATGTATCTCATTCAAGCATTTATTTACATCCACTATCATTCACAAAAAATAAATAAGAGAATAAAGAAAAAGAAGTGTCTAGGATACTTAGTATCCTAAGGTGGACTTGATCATCAAATGAGCACCTACGTACCTTACATATGAACATGCAATAATCAAAGTCCACGTAGTTCGAATGGAGGGCTATTCCCTTCATAAAGAAATACAATAGCTTCCACGTTTCTATATCAAGCAAAGAATAAAATTTAATAAAAAGGAAAGATTGAGAAAAAAGAAAGATTAAGAAGGAAAGATTTGAGAAAATTGAAAGTTTAAGAAAAAATGAAAGATTAAGAATAAGGAAAGATTGAGAAAAAGGAAAAATTGAAATGAAATGAAAGTTTAAGAAATAGGAAAGATTAAGAAGAAAGAAAGATTGAGAAAAAGGAAATTTTGAGAAAAAGGAAAGATTAAAAAGAATAAAAGTTTAAGAAAAATATTTGAGAAAAAGAAAAGGTCTCTTAAAATTCACAAGAGTATCACAATGCACACAAATTTGTAGACCTCCCTCTCTAAGGTTTGGAGGCAAGTAAAAGTCCTTAAGTGCTGAAAGGAGGCTCCTATTTATAGGGAACTAACTTAACAACTCAATGGTTGAGACTAATTCTTCAAATAATGATCCAAACGTTATTAGAAACTTTCTTGGTGCTCAAGTAACTCAAAACTACCCAAAAGTAGAAGGAAAGTTGCCAAAAAGTGGAAAAAGTCACACTGGGAGTCCAAAATCATTAAAAATCGGAAAAGGGTCAAAAGATACGAAATAACTCAGGTGGCCATCCAGCCTCGGACGATCACCTGAGAGGCACTCTCAGCTTTGTTTTTTGACGTCTCAACACTCTCGGGGGCGTATCTTGGTCATTTTAACTCCAATTTGAACAAAATGAAAGTCAAAACGATCATGACTCGAAGGAGAATAAATATAGAAGCTCTCAAGGTGAAAATCATTAACCATTGTTAAGTGGTTGGGTTTAAGGAAAGGGTCAACCGATGAAGGTTCATGAAAAGCAATTTTGTTTAAGTAAAGATCTTTCCTTTCGATTGATCTAATTCTTGTTTCAAATCATTATGACACTTTAAGAAATATATTCCAATATGAAATTAGGTTTAAATAAATTTAAATGGATTTATTTGACTGAAAATCCAAGTGAAAACTATAAGTCAACTTTGGAAGCACTGAAACAGGGTTAATTAGCCAACTTGGACCATTATGAGCCAAAACCAATCTCTAACCATTGAATTCTTAAATTGAACCTATAAATAGACTCTAAATGTCAAAATGAACATGATAGAACACTCCGGGATGAATTCCAAGGTTAAACGGAAATTATACAAACAAAAGGACAATAGTGCCATCCAAGTCGCAATATTTCTTATTAACTATCGAAACTCACTTGGATTGGAATTAAAATTCATAGACATTCTCCTCAACACTATAAAAACTCAATACAAAAGAAAAGACTCAAAAACAAGATAAAACCATACATATGATAATAGCCTCTAACAAAAGGGTAAAAGGGCAAAAAGTGTTAACTTGAGCTTAAAAACTCAATCTTCATAACCCTGACCAAATACTCATGTGAACCTAAAAATGATAACTCTCACAAGGGGAGTCAAAAAGGGGGTGTGACACTAACTAATGTGACTTATAAGTAGTCACAAGCCAGTTAACAAGACTCAAGTTATGGTTTAAATTTATATCTAGGAAGACTAAAAATATCATGAGTAATAACAGCCCAAAACTCTTTTGGAGTAGACCACTACCAAGCCTTGGCATCGAGCCGGGCTTGGCCTTTTTTCTCGGGCTGGGTCGGGCCTCAAGTCAGGCTTCTACTCTTCATCGAGCTAGGCCGGGCCATGAAGGAAAATGTGAAGCCCAGGCCAGCCCATGGGCTTGGGCTTTTTCAGGCTTTGGGCCTGAGGCCTAAGCCATATTACCTACGGTTAATGTGTAACAAAAGGAAAAAAAAAAAAGTGAAAAAATTACATTTTGGTGATCACTTCCGATCATAATACTAAAAAAAAGGACATTTGTAGTCACTTTGTATTAAGTTGACTGTATATTTGTAGTAAATTAACATAAAATGTTCTTTTATTGGTATTAATCTGCGAAGTTATCACCAGAAAGTAAGTTTTTGAAAAATTGGAAAACATTCATATTGCTACAGTGTTGGGCTTCAGGCCGAGCTTCGGGCTTCAACTAAAGGCCCAGGCCTAGCCCAAGGGTATCCGGGCTGGGCTCGGGCTGGGCTTTTTCCTTCGGGCTTTGGGCTTCCCATGGGCCTTGGGCTTTTGATGAGGCCTAACCACTACCATTACAAAGCACTACGCTTCAAACCAAAGTTCGCGCAAAGATCAGCCACAAACTTTCTTTCTTGAAAAATATGAGAGCATCAAAATTCCATATGTTGCAAAAAGAACTTACAATTCTCCCATCTAACCTAGAAAGCCCAAGGAGGAACAAAAAAAGGATTCATAAAATAGTTGAATCACTCTCTAACCGGAGCTTGCACCAGTTGTATTTCCAAGCTAGTTCAATACCTATAAGAACAGCATATAACTGCGCAAAGAAAGAATTTTGGATCCCCAAAATAATACAAAATATACCCTTAGTGAAACCTGGATGATTCCGAAAAATCCCCCTTGCCGTAGAAGGTCTTAGATTTCCTTTATTCTAATTATATAAAAATATCATTTTCAAGTTTTCGTACAAAATCTAATTTTAGAAAAAAATTTCAAAATTAACCATGCATATAGTCTAATCTACACAAAGCAATAAAATCTCAAAAAAATCATAGATGTCTTATAATTATGACCATTTATAATTAGGTCATCAAATTAGGGTAGGTGAAGGCCTCGTTTAAATTTCTAATAGGACATCCACACGAATCACCAAGTACACTTCAAATCATTTGGAGGGACAGAGAGCTTCCAATTAAGGATCCACACAGCTCCATCATAAAATTAATGGTACCGGCCAATTCTTGGAGATATTTATTCCACTTTGGTGAGTGCTTTTCAGACTAGCCAATACCTATCAAAGAGTTTTGACTGTCAACTTTTTACTACCTTCCTTCCTATTTAATTGTCCACTTTTTTATTTTGAGATGTTCCAAAATTATTGTTCGATTCAAAACGTCAAAAAATATTTTTATTTGATTTCCTAAAATATCCCTTCTCATAAGTATTTTAATTTTTTCTAAATTATTGTACACTTAAGGATATAATTGGAATGTTAACACATTAATATTGATATGAAAGCATTGAAAAGTATTTTCTAAAAAAACATGTTTTTCAAAAAGGACAATCAGTTAGGAAGAGAGGAAGTATTTGATATGATTGAATTAATGGTTGAAGGTAGCATTAAGTGTGTAGGTGCCAATTAATTGCCACGAATCCCATATATTGACGGAAACATGCAAAATCTGCTCCACTCCACTCCGTTTTTCTATAGCATAGTATTTACACCAATTTTGCTGTCTTTCTTCATCCCATTCGCCTTTTTTAAATTAATTAATAAGATTAAAAAGTGCGGGGCAGGCATCTCCAGATTTAGATTTCAATAATACGTTGACATCATCGTCTTCTCTTTCTTCTCCTCTTGAATTGGTGATGTGAAGCACCCAAAAATAATGAAACCCATTCAAAACCCCATTCCATTCGACTACTTTTTAATTAATATTTTTTAATACGAGTCAAGCATCTTTAATTATCCATCTCCTCACAACCAAACAAGCCAACAACAATATAGTACAAAAATTGCTCATATTCTTATAATTCTTCGTTTCTCTGCGCGCTTTGGTTTTTACTAACAAGGTGGGTCATCAGCCCAAACAGTTTGACAACGCCCTACGCCAATTAAAAAAATATATACATGCACACACACATACATAACTCCAGTAGACATCAGAAGGACTATTCAATTGTCCGCGGGGGAGGGGGGGAATGAAAAATCCTCCTTTCATTGAGAATCACCACAGTTGTACACCCATGGATACTTCCATTAATTGTCCCTAGTCCTGAAATATAAAAAATAAAAAAAACAATTACTATAAGTGGTTAACCCTTTTTTCAATGTTTTTCGTATTTGGGGGTAAAATTGGAATGTTAACACATATCCATTGATTTTCATCATCAATAAAAAATAAAAAAATAAAAAATAAATAAAAAGAGAGGAAAAAGAAAAAAAGAAAAAAAATCATTTAAAAATGACTCCTTTTCAAAAGGTACCATCAATCACGAAGGGAAGAAGTAAATAACAAGTAATAAGGTGAACGTGGAATGTAGTAATTGATGGCTTTTAATTTGACGGGGGTGGCTGCATTTATTTGACAGAGCCACTGTTATGAATTACTCTTTCCTTCCCTAAAAGATTGGCCAAATTTGACCAAACACGCAAATTAAGAAAATTTAATAAATGCATTGACTAAATTTTGTTTTTCATAAATACCTTTCTTTTATGAAATGAAATTGAAACGGTAAAGTAATTTTTAACAAAACAAAGGGTATAATAGGAAAGTTAAACAATTTTATGGTGTGACTTTTCAAAATGGTCTATCATTTTGGGACACAAAAAATTAAGAATTTAACCTATCTTTTAGGGACAGAGGGAGTAATATTTTTTTTATGACATCCCTCGTGATCAATTCAAACATAACTGATGTCGACATACCCATATATATCAGATCGACACTACTAGTTGCCGTTTAATTCAATACCTGAACAAATACAGGCTAGGGAGCATGAATGTAAGCCACGCACCAAAAGAACAACGAAACATGTAAAACAATAAAATTTCAGAAATGTAGAAAAATACCCAATTAATTAAGATTCCACATTAATCGAGAGCTCCACTTCAACAAACTATATATAATAATAATACTATAAAGCATATATATTGTATTGTATAAGCAAATAAGATTAAGCTATATATATATAGCTAGGCATAGTAATTATATTATTAATTAATTAGCTCCGTCCTTATGGCCGGATATTATTAACCCATGCACTCAGTTAATATAATAGCCAGTAAGCACCTCTGGCCCTGGTTCTGGTTCTGTGTTTATTAAGTGGACTACTTCAACTTAATAATTAATGAGTCGTAATAATAAATAAATTATATATAAAAATGAAATTAATTAAAGTAGATAGAGAGCTAGTAATTAATAATTACTTACCCCATTAATTGATTGGTTAAAGACTTCGATTGACCATGTCCAGGTACCGTTGATCAGATTCTTGCCTCTGTAACCGAATATCATTGTTCATCTTGTTTATGAAGGCTTCAACTCGCCGCTTCAAATCCTCCTCGCTCGGCAGCCTCTCCCTCCTCAACCCCGCAGTAGCACTAGTTTCCCTCAACGTTGAAAACGTCTCCCACTTCCTCATCTCCCGCCGGCCACGCCCACGCCCACGCCCACGGCCACCCCCGCCCACTTCCCTCCTCCACGTCTCGCTCTCGCTCTTCTTCAGCTGCCGCCCCGCCCCTTTCCCTCTTCCCTCCGTGATTGCCTTCCACGTTTCCTCCATAGTCTCCGTCTCCGCCTCTGTCTCCCCCCTAGTCTCGTTCTCTGTCTCCCTAGTCCCTTTCTCTGTCTCCGTCAAGCAGGACGACTCCTCATCAACGGACGACACCGCAGTGAAATTCTCATCTTTTTCCACGCTTTCGTGGGGTGAATCTTTTGTGGCGACAAAATATTCATCTTCCATATAGGGGGCGCTTTGTTTGAATGATATTGGAGTGGCGTCGGTAATCTTACTAGTATCTGCTGCTATGTCGACGGCCGGATGGTGAGTTTGACGATGGAAGGCAGACGAAGCAGCAATGGTGACGATGATGAAGTTGACAAGGATGTATACGTAGGGAGGGGAGAGCCAGCTTCGGAAGGCAAGAGCGGAGAGGAGGACGTTGAAGTAGTAAGGAATCATGGTTACCTTAATTAAAAGGATGGTTGAGATGAACCCAACGGATAGGAGAAGCAGCCTCACCGTCTCGAATCCGGTAGTTTTTTTTATGGAGGCCGACAAGGAGAAGCAGCAGTTTCGAAACAGATCTGCCATTGGATATATCATATATTTCTTGTACAAATGGGAATGAGATCGGAGTAACTGGATAAATTCTTACGTACCAAGATACGCAAAGAGTAAAGAGCTAGCTAGGAGATCGCATGGACTATTCAAAAAAAAAACAGCGTCTGTGTTGCAGCTCGAAATTAAAATTTATGCTCTACTCGATCCTAAAAGAAGAAAGATGGGCATAACTAACAAGAAATACAAAGCCTATACAGAGTGAACGAGAGACGGAGGTGATACCAGCCAAACTTAACTAGACTAAAAATCTCTGCAACTTCCCAGGAAAAAATAAGGAAGCCGGAGCAGAGAAATATATTGTATTTTTCTATTTCTAAGAATAAGAAAAAAAGGCGGTTTAATGTTCTGTTTTTTTTCTATTCCAGCCTCCAGAGCTTCCACCCTGTGTCGGAGGTTTAATTTGTTGGTTGTAGAACCAACAGAGACAGACTTCTACTGCAGACTACCGACTACAGAGGTACGGTGGCTCTGCAAACAAAAAAACACCCACCCGCTTTATGTAAGAGAAGCGCTTAATATCCTCGCAACTTCCCCATGCTGCCCAAAATCATAGCCGTTGGATTCTACCACAACTTACCCACTACCATATAATGCCAATACTATACTATTTTACTAGTAATACTAATCTAATAAGGGCAATTGTATGGCACCATTAAAAAAAAATTGGCTACTATACCCATAAGGTTACTTGAAATGATAAATTTGTCATTTAAAATAATAAGTTGATTATTTCAAATGGTAAGTGGATTACTTCAAATGTGAATGAGTTATTTTGGACCACTTCAAATGATAAGTAGGTCATTTGAAATTGTTAATGGATATGGTATCCAAAAAACCTTGTAGGTACTATAGAATTATCCAATCTGTAATAAGTTTTGTCCTCTTTACCCAATTGACTATGCCACGTGGATAAAGAAGAACTCTTCCTCTGTCAGGGTTAAGTATTTTCCTAAAAGTGAAAGGGCAAAAAAAAAAAACAAAAACAAAGATCATAGATTATTGTATTTTATGGATGTATTATGAGTTAATTACATAACTTCCGTAAATGTTTTAGAGGTTTATCATACTAAAAAATATTTTATATATATATATATATCTACACACACACTTTCAACATGTATTTTTGGGTCATAATAAATACGAACCCCGATGCATGTGTTCATGATATAACTTACATCAACATATTCTGTTGATTCAGTTACTTTAGACATGTAAATAAAAATATAGGGCAGTGCTATAGGAAGCACCTTTTATGCAACACCTTGCACATGTCAACAACCCAACAAAAGCCAACCTGTGTGAATTGGGAAAATCTACAACAAAAAAAACTCTCTGCTCAAGCTTCTTTCTGATGAAACCCTACCATCCCTACTCTCTTCAATGAACACCACCCACAACCCCTCACATCTTTCTGACAAAACCTCCCCAATTCTCTCTCCAATGAACACTCTCCCCACTCTCTCTCTTTTTGTTTTCCTTTTGTTTTTTTGGTTATGTTGAGTGAGCCATGGCCATGGATGAGATCATTGAGAAGAAACTCCGAAAATCCCACACCAATCCAAGGATTATCATAGAGAAGAAACTCCAAAACGAGAACATAAGTAAAACAACATAATTTTTCATCTGATTTCGTGAGAAATATAAACCAACTTACAAAGAGTTTAGCAATAGAAAAGGCCAAAGACAAAATTAGGATAGGCAATGATGCAGCTTTTTTGGCTAAACATGAGGTAATACACATCAATTAGCCAATGTTCAACTTGAGAGTATATAAGGTTCTACCTTTCTTTTAAGAAGTAGGATTTTTTGGAAGTTGAGTGTGGATTAACTTTATAAGCTTTCAGTTACGTCATGTATGTAAACTCTTTGTTTGAGCTAGCTAATGATAAACTTGGAACAACATAATTCCTTTGATGAACCTCGACCTATTCCAAGCTACGACAATCCCTTAAAACTCCAAGACCCCAAACATAATGACACATCACTCCGGTCTCCGAAGAAGTTCCAACACCGAATTATTCTACTATCACATGCAACTAATTTCATGAATCTATAGATTTCATGAACGACGATTAATAATAGTGTTAATTACTAAATTCGTAGGTTATTTGGAGGTATATTGCAACTAATTTTTATTTTTAGAAGGATTACGTGCAGAATAACTAAAGATTAAAAAGGTTTCTTGTGATTTACCCAATCTATATATATATATATATGATGATGATCAGGTAAGCACGTGTTGATATAACTTATATCAATACTCGTATTGGGAGTTGTACCTTGTGTATTAGTGGGATATAAGTTGTATTAAACCAATACAAAAAATACAACCCCTAATATATGGTATTGATATAACTTATATCAACATGTGCATGCTGATGGGAATATAACCATGTATATATATATATATATACTAGATATAGCACACGTGCGTTGCACGTAAATATTTTTAAATAATATTAGTTTCTATTTTTTTTTTCACTAATCTATGTATTTTTTTTTTGGATATGCCTGTAATGGAAAATCAATTTTGAGGGGTTCTTCATGTATTCAGGGGACATCTTTTTTGGGTTTCATACATTCTTTTTGGGTTTTGGTTGGAACTCTTGAGGTATGTATTGTATTTTGTTTCTCGGTTTAATAAGTCTAAACGGTTTCTCAGAATTATGGGTATTTTATTTCGAATGATTTTTCTTTCTTTAATTACAATACATATTATGATTATAAATTCATCTAACTTATAAATTCATCAAAAATCAAACTTATTCTCTAACAGTACTATATATATATATATAATTTGCAGTTCTCTAATAGTACCACATATATATATTATAATTTGTAGAGCAAAACTTACCAGAGAATGGAGAAGTCACCATTAACCAGAGGAGGGAGAAGTCACCGTTAACCAGAGAAGGGAGAAGTCATAGCTACTCTTGATGGAGAAAGTGGAATTTTGGCTCTGTCTATTTGTGTTTTATATATTAAGGTATGTGTTTTAGAATATATTAAGGTATGTGTTTTAGAATTATAGTTTCCATATTCTTATATATTTCTATTTATTATATAGGAATTATAGTCTCCATTTCTTTTGAATTCCTATTCGTGTTTTATATATTAAGGTATATGTTTTAGAATTACTATATTTCCTATATATACAGAAGGGTGGGTAATTGTGTATTTAAAAATTAAAATGAGAGTATATTAGTCAATCAAAAGTTTTTCTTACATTCATCTTTTTATAGGTAGTATATATATATATATATATATATATATATATATATATATATATATATATATATATATATATATATATTTTTTTTTTTTTTTCCTTATTAGGACTGAGTTTTTGAGAGGGCATGGTGTAACTGGCATGGGGCTGATAGCGACTACCATTGCAGAAGTTACCATACAGAAGCTGGACCCGTGGAGCGTTAGGGTGGTCGGCTGTACCCCGGGATGAGACAAGTGGCCCATTTCCACCGTGGCAGCAATAATGATCGTTACTATAAGATTTTCCAAAGTGGAGGAAAACAAGCACCACGCGCGTCTTGGAAACATACTCTACCGGCTTAAACCCTAATCCTCACGAGGACACATGCAACATTTTTTCGACTTAACATTTCTTGGTTTTAGGGCAAGTCCACTATCCGACAAAGAAAGAAGAGAAGAAACTGAATGGCTAGCTATTAGCTCAAATTTTCCATTGAAGAAGCGTTTCTAATGAAAGCTATTTGATTAATGGGCCCTATTTTCGCACTCTTTTTTTTTTTTTTTTTTTTTTGTTAAATTCATATGAGGTGGTTATTGTTATCAAAAAAAATTTTAAGTACCCTTATTAATTTTTAGCCCAAATTCAAGGATTTATGGGGAAAAAAAATGAAAATTAAATTGGTTGCATAGTTTATTAGAAAATATCATTTTGAACAATTTTGTAATTTTTTTTTTCATCGTTTAGATGGAGTTTTTAAAAATCAATTTAAATGATAGATTTTGAAAAAAAAAAAAAATTCTATAAATTTGTTCAAAATGATGTTTTCTAATGGACAATGCGTCTATTAGAACATAAAGTTTGTAGTTGCATATGTATTGATAGGGTGTCCTATGTGAAAGTGAAAATGATTCAATCTAACCAAAGAAATTTTACAACCCTAACCAGGTGGACCATTAATTTTCAAGAGTTATATTTCAACAAGTGGAACAGGTTTTAGGACACAACCTCCAATCTTCCCATTTCCTCTATAGGTCATGCTTGCACTGGTCAAGTTTATCTTAGGTGTAAGTTGACGCGAAATAAATAGTAACCTTACATGTTTAAAAGATTTGTCAAATTGTGAATTTGAATACATTGTTGGCCAAAAAATTGTCAAAAAAAAAAGAAAAAAAAAAGGAAAAAAAGAAAACGGTCTAATTTATCTATACTACCTAGAAAAGTCTGTATCTCATAAAAACTTTTGATTAACTATTGCACCATTATTTTAAATTTTAAATACTTATTTGTCCCTCATATTTAAACAAGAATGTTTATTTTCTAGCAAAAAAAAAAAATGATAAAAAAAGATAATGACGTCCACTTCATGAATTCTACACAGCTTTTACTACTATACATGTCTTCTAATTAATTTTTTATTCCTACCATAGCTCTTGATCAAAATTTGACCTATTGTGTTAGGCGTCCATTCTAATAACCTAAATGTAATACATATTAAAAACATTATATATGTATATCTCTCAAACAAGATTTATGTATTCAAGAAAAAGTAACAAATAATTAGATCTCCATGTTATATGTGTATATATATATATATATCGAGAGAGAGAGAGAGAAGATAATGATTAGGTAAGCATGTGCTAATATAACTTATATTAACACTCGCATTGAGAGTTGCACCTTGTGCATTAGTGGAATATGAGGTACATTGGACCAATGCAAGGAGTACAACCTCTACTGCATGGTGTTGATAAACTTATATCAACACGTACTAATAGAAACATAACTGTATATATATATTGCTAATGGAAACATAACTGATATATATATATGAGAATTTATGAATTTTCATATATTTTTAATATTTAAATATTATTCATGTGCGATACACGTGTGCCCATATCTACATATCTCTATATATATATATATATATATATATATATATATATATATATATGAGAATTTATGAATTTTCATATATTTTTAATATTTAAATATTATTCATGTGCGATACACGTGTGCCCATATCTACTTAAATACCAAAAAAAAAAAAATAAAATAAAAAAAGAACATTGGTTTTTATCGGGATTGGGTAGTAGCCTAGCAGGTGGGTTATTTACACCAAATCGGCGGTGTGGGCAAAGGAAACTAGGGGCATTGTCAAGGTTACGAAGAATAATGGTGAGGCTATGGATGGAGACATTGGGGTCGCATTGATAGGGGCTTCTTTATTAAGTTGTTAGCAGTAGAGATAAGATGAAGTGGTGGTGGGGCTCCACTTAGCGGCGCCGTTTCCCTTTCCTTCGTCTCTTTTATTGAGAGTTATTAAGGATCGATCATTTTGAGTGGCGAGGGGGCTTCTGCTAGTGGGTACTAACCGACAAATTGCAGCTTATTGCTTGGATTGGAAGATTAGGGCTTCCATTTTGTGGGTGGCACACCCTTTGCTGCTACGCTAAGCAGCTTCTCACTTTGGATTTTGTGACCTCTTTATGATCATTTCCATGGACCCATTCTCACATTACATTTTTACTGGTGCGCCCCTTCCTTTATATATATATATATATGTATATATATATATATATATATATCTCTAGCTACTCTGCCCTAGAGACTGGAGGCAGGGGTTATGTGTACGTATAAAGGCCACAATTAAATCTCACACACACACACACACACACACGCATATATCTATATATATATACTAGATATAGCATACGTGCGTTGCACGTGAATATTTTTAAATAATATTAGTTATACAAAATAATAAATACATAAAGATTTTATATTTTTTCATAAAAGATAAAGTTTAAAATTCGAAAGTATAACGAAAGATTAAAAACTCTTTAGATATATATTCAGATTTTTTTTTTCTTCATAAAACGGAATATTTAAAGAGTTTATATTCATATATATTATCATGCAACTTGATAGTTGCTCTAAAAAAAGAATTTTAGTAAAAATCTTACTTTAATTTGTTAAGAGTATGAATTAAAATTTAACTCAATTGATAAGAATGTGTATTATGTGTTTCAATTAAAGGAAGGGTAGATATGTATTTTTTTTTTTTTTTAAATAAGGATATATTGGTTGTTCAAAAGTTTTTCTGAGATTCAACTTTTTATAGGTAGTATAAATTTGCAGAGCAAAACTTACCAAAGAAGGGAGAAGTCGCCGTTAACCAAAGAAGTGAAAACTTGCCGTTAATGGAAAAGGTGGAGAGAAGGTCGAAACTACTCTTGATGGAGAAAAGGGAATTTACAATCCGACTATTTATTTATTATATAGGAATTATAATTTCCGTTTCCTTTGAATTCTTATTTGTGTTTTATATATTAAGGTATGTGTTTTAGAATATATTAAGTTATGTGTTCCGTCTGTCGTTTTAGAATTATAATTTCCATATTCCTATATATTTTTATTTATTATATAGGAATTATAGTTTCCATTTCCTTTGAATTCCTATTTGTGTTTTCTATATTAAGGTATGTGTTGACACCCAATTTTGTACCATCTAACATTTTGGACCACCTTTAAGTCCAATGATGAAGGGCAACAGCAGATAAACTACCACAAGCGAGCCCGAAGGACCCGTGCAGGTACAACACAACTTTTTGATACCTTTTGATACCCCATGATCGTATGAGCATGGTTCATGCACGTACGTGCATCTTCCATGCACATATGATCATGCCCTTTATTTTCCAACACAGCTTTTTGATACCCATGATCGTATGAGCATGGTTCATGCACGTACGTGCATCTTCCATGCACGTACGATCATGCCCTTCGAATTTCAAATTTCCAGCATTTCCCCCCCCCCCCAAATCGTTTCTTACCTTATGAAGCCCCTGTGTTTATAGCTGCTTGATGACGGCTGAGAAACCCTAATGGACTCCGAAATAAACCCTAATCACCATCTATAAATACCCAGCTTTCATTCAAGAGAAGGGACCGATTTTTTCTTAAGCCCACACTCCCCAAAGGATCCAACTTTTGCACACAGCCTCCACCTCGAAAGATCCGAAAACTCATAGTTGTGACTGCGAGAAGTCTGGAAGGCGAGTTCGAGGAGTAATCGCTGTTGCTCGTAACTGAGGGTAATGATTTTCAATCCTTTATTCCATTTCCTTGTGATTTAGCACGTACTTGAAGCATATAGGCTAGCCAGGGATAGCATATTTTTATTTGTTCATCACTTTTTCTGGATATAGGCATGATTATGCTGCGTGGCTGAATTAATCCATCAATTTCGGCATCTATTTCATAGAATCAATCCGTGATTTCTTGACATCTAGATCTAGGATATTATTATTGTTTCTAAAGCATGTTTAGGTAGTTTTTAGCTTGATATAGTCACTTGTAGGTTTGCATAAACATGATGGTAGCATTATAAGTTCGAATCTGCATCTTTTTCATACACTGATTTTAGAGCATGTACGTACGAGCATGTGTGATGCACGTACGTGCATCCCATATGCACGTACGTGCATGAGCCACGTTTTGCAAACTAATCCCTATTTTGCAGGCTGTGTAAGTATGATTTGACTCTGTTAAATGCTTTTGTTTTCTGTGTATATATTTATTTCTCTCGTTTTACCTTGATTTCATACCTATTTGTCATTGTGTGCCATCGATTAAATTAAATCATTGAATTGCTTAAATAAGGTTGAGTCTAATTAAGTCCTTTTTAATTAAAGCCAATAAGTACATGTGGGGGGCCGGCCTCGGCCAGGCGTAAATGGGTGCTTAACACCTTCCCATCCGCGTACCCTAGCTCCGAACCCGAATAATCACTGGTTATGGTAAGTTGGACTCTTCCAAAGGGTCAATTGGTTCCCGAAGCCAAATCGGGTGGCGACTCCTTTTTCACCCTAATCATTCATGGTTAGTGGCATAATCCTGAGCCCGAGCGTGGTCTAGGACACGGCGCTCACAATGGCGACTCCACTAGGGACAGAGAGCTAAACTCCAAGGTATTTATTGGCTTTAATTAATTAGGAGACTTAATTGGGCAAAACCAAAATTGCACACACGCGCACAATTTTGGCATTTATTATCCCTTGATGGCAGTCTGATTAGAGACCCGGGTTCCATTTACTTCCTATGGGCAACTCGATTCAGCACCATCAACCCACGGCCTGTGCCACTAGCCTATAATAAGCTAGTGAGTACATTGACGGGTTGCTCTTTGAGCACCCTAGCCTGGGTGACCCTTGAAGGAGAAGTACTCTAATTGACCAACCACACTAATGTCCTCCACAGACCATTGCATAGCCTTGATTGAATGTGTGTCATTATGCATGTCATATTGCATTTGCACTTAGGCCTATGATGTCTAGGTTAGGGGGCAAAGCCCATCATTGTCTATTATCTTTTCAAGTCTAGGCCCAATCGAGAGGTGAGGTGTGTGATCATGTAATTGGACCCAAGCCCCAAAAAAAAAAAAAAAAAAAAAAAAAATCCCAAAAAAAATCCCAAAAAAAAAATCCAAAAAATCAAAATCCAAAAATTCAAAAAAAAAAAAAAAAAAGGGCTTGGATCTAAATGAGAATGAAAGATTGTGTGAATATTGTAATGGGTCTAGGTGCAAAAAAGGATGGACTTTGGTTGGTTAAACCCAATGTGATACTTTAACTTCATGTGTCCTTAATATGATTCTATGAGGTTGTAGATCCATTATTATCTCATCTTCCTAAGGGCATCTCATTGATTGTAGTCATCTTATTCATTAGGGGTCCTAGGTTCTTTGTATCTCCTTTGATGTGTGGTCTTTTAGTTAGTCCATTTTAGGGGCATTAGGCCCATTCATTTTAAGTTTACATCTTTTCCTTTTTGGTTTTGTATGTTGTTATCATATCTCTTGTCTAGGTCTTTAGTTGTCATTTTAGGAGTCTAGGTCCATTTGCATCCTCCATATTAGGTCATTGTTATTTGTTCATCTCATTCTAAGTGTGTCTAAGTTCTCCCTTTGGTTCAACCCCTTTAGTCTTTGTTTGTCTTCATCTTATTCCAGAGGCATGTTTGGATGGAAATTGATATGGAATCATTATGAATAATCAAAGTAAATAGCTTTTATAAGGATAAACACATTCCTTGTAGGGGTAACCAATCATTGCTTAGGTTTGTAATTCATTTGGAAGGTTAGAAAGAGCAGAAACATCATAAACCACTGAAATAGATGTTGAACAAGATTTGGTGAAGAAGCTGGAAGAAATGATGGGAAAGATGATGGAAAGATCAATGGCTCCTATCTTGAAAAGACTCCAGAAGATTGAAGTTAACCAGGGTAAACAGATAGTTGAGACTGAGGAAGAGGATGAAGATTTTATTTTTGATGAAAAAGACCATGAGGACTACCTTAAGAAGAAGGAAACTGAGGCTAAGAAGAAGGAAGCTGAAGCTAAGAAGGAATTTGAAGCTGAGAAGAAAGCTAAAAAGAGAGAGGTGCAAGACATTTCTGATGAGGTAGAAAAAATGAAGACTATTTTGAGGAAATCCCAAGGTGTTGAAGAGTACATGCTAGACATGGATGAGTTATGCCCATTCCCAAACGTCTAATTACCCCCAAAATTCAAAATGCCAAAGATGGATGTGTTTGATGGGACTGGTAATCCTCACAATCACTTGAAACAGTACATTCTAGCAATGAAACCTATGGGACTTTCTGAAGAGCAAATTGTGCATTGTTTCCCTAGAACTCTTAATGGCGATGCTATGAACTGGTACCTTTCCTTGAACAATGCGAAGACCCGAGACTGGAAGGAGCTGGCTATGGAGTTTGTGCACCATTATAACTATAATGTCCAACTTGATGTCACTTTACGAGATTTAGAGACCACTAAGCAGAGGAGTAATGAGACATTCTCTGAGTTCTTGACAAGGTGGAGGGCTAAAGCCGTTAAAATGCCTAATTGTCCAACTGAGAAGGATCAGGTACGCATGATTGTGAAGAATCTTCTGCCGATTTTCGGAAGACCATTGATGCCGATACCATTGAAGACTTTTGAGGATTTGTATGATGTTGGTATACAAGTTGAAGATGGCATGGATAGTGGGTTGATTGACAAAAATGATGGGAAGAAGCGTGCATATGGATTTGGTAGCTTGAGTGCAAGTAATGGTAGTAAGCCGAATAAAGTGAATGCTGTTAATTCGCGTAATGGACCTAGGGAATTCTTTCCACTTGGTGTGTCCCTATCTACAGCCCTTCAGAATTTGGTGAAAAGAGGAAAGTTGAAGCCACTAGATCCTACTCCTATCAACAAATCAGCACCTAACTACAATGAGAATGAATACTGTGATTTTCACCAGAGTCACGACCATCATACTGATAAGTGCGATCGTCTTTGCCATACCATTCAAGACATGATTGATTTAGGGAAGCTTCCTAAACCAGGATTGCCTAATATATCGACGAATCCACTTCCAGACTATCATGCCATGCCACCTCCAAATGGGGATGGGGCGTCATGGATTTGAAAGAAAATGGTTGCTTAGTTTCTATAGTTCTAAGATATTATTTGAATAATTGGTCATTTTGGTTGGATTTTTATGGTTTGGAACAACTATTTGGGATAATTATTTTGGTATGATTGTTTTTTTTGCTTATCAGTGAATGGTTTGCATTAATTTATTGCTTGCTTTCTTTAAATTTGATGTGGTCTGCCTTTTTAGCACATGAGTTAATATGCTTGCCCTTTTAATGCTTGAATTGCGAACAATGGAAATCAAAATGAAGAGAGGCCATCATTTCTGCTATCCTTCAAAAGAAAAGAAAAATCCCTTGCTAACCCTTTTGAGCCTGAATAATTTCTTTTCTGATACCCTTGTCAAGGATTACCCCTTACACTAGTAGGAAATTTTAAGGAGGTGTTTGTCTAAAAGAAGGGGTAGTATATATATTGAAAAGAAAAAATTGATTGAAGAAAATTGAGAAAAAGAGAAAGAAAGAAAGGAAAAAAGAAAAGGAAAAGAGAAAAAAAAAAAGAAAAGGAAAAAAGAAAAAAATGGTGCTAAAATGAAATAACGAATTGATTACCAAGCTGGGAAATAAAGTGAAGGAACATCATTGAGGTAATCCTTGATAGATAGGAACCCATGGAAATAAATTTTGAGCCTTTATTATCTTTTCTTTCTTGAGCCTAGAACCCTGAGCCTACATTACAGTCCAGATAAAGTCCTCTCTGATTGATTGAAGTTGTTCAAGTGAACTACGTAAGGCTTGATCCCTTCTTGGGTACGTAAGCAACCTTTAGAGGTGCAGCCACATTATTATTTATGCAAGGGGCATGTGCCAAAAGACTCATGTGTCGGAAGATTGAACCATTGATAATTCAAAAGGAAGATTGGGATTTTATTAATGTTTTCCATGCTATAGAAGAAGGTCTCAAGTAGTTCAATGTGATGGTGAGAATAATTCTTTGAAGGTGCTGATGGGTTGATTATGGGAGAATAAGGAGAAGAAGGCCCGCTAGGTTGAAAACCCGAGAGGGCGGCCTAGGCAAAAGTTAGGGCATGAGGAAAATGAAAAGATGAAAAAGAAAAAAAATATATATAAGAAAAAATAATAACATGAAGAAAATGATGAAGGAAGGATTTCAAGCAAGGGGCAAGGTGAACCTTGTGAGGGATATGTCCCAAAATAAAAGAATATTTCAAAGATTATCCATGTTGGCCTCATGAATCAATTTCCTCCTTAGTGTGTCTTGGGAGTCTTCTCATCCAAGGGCTTTTGTTTTATAAGTCATTCTTTTGTTATCCATCTCTTAGACTAGGGTCTGTTTCTGTCGTTATTCCTTGAAATAGGGTCTGCATTCATGTAACTTCATATCTTTGTGCATCCCCCAAGGAAGGGATTAGGTTTGTTTGCTTGTGTATTCTCAGGAAAAGGAATTGCATTTCTTTTTTACCTACAGGGACAAGGATAAAATTTCCATGCTTGTTTATGATCCACAGGGACAGGGATCATACTTTTATCCATAGGGACATGGATAAAATTTCTATGCTTATTTATGATCCACAGGGACAGGGATCGTGCTTTTATTCACGAGGACAGAGATAAAATTTTTATACTTGTTTATGATCCACAGGGACAGGGATTGTGCTTTTATCCACAGGAACATGGATAAAATTTCTATGCTTGTTTATGATCCACAGGCACAAGGATCGTGCTTTTATCCACAGGGACAGGGATAAAATTTCTATATTTGTTTATAATCCACAGGGAAAGGGATCATGCTTTTATTCCGTTCAATACGATCGTAAGCTTTTAGAATATTGTCTCTGATTAATCGGTTAGGAGTGAACATTCTTTCAAGAGGAGAAATGGTTTTGTCCAATACTTTACCAACCCTATAACCCATAACTTTGGCTATAATTTTGTAGCTCAGATCGAATGAACTAATTGGCCGAAAAGTCTTGTAAAATCCATTTTCATCTTTCACTTTTCAAATCCTGTTATTTCTAGCTTTGAAATTAATTGGCCATTGAATTAATGAAAATATTTTTTTAGGGTAAATTGCAGAAAACTACCTCCAAATTTAGGGTGCGTTTCATTTTGTTACCCTCAACTTTAAAACGTGTCTATTCAGTATCCATACTTTCAAACCTGTTGCAATTTAGGGTCTACCCTAACCCACCGTTTGTTGACCAAATGATAAGTAAGCACATGATGTGCACATGACCAACCTTTTTTATAATAGGCCAACTATGTCCTTTTAATGTACAATATGCAGTCACCATTTTCCCCTTTAACAACCAAACCATTCCTCCTTCCCTTTTCACGTCCGGCCACCCACACTTCTCATCGCAGGCGACAAATGGTGGTAGGATGATGGATCGGCAGTGGCCAGCATCACCTCGCATCCCCTTGCACCCCTCAAGATCTCGGTGAGAGAGAGGTTCCGATCGTTTTTAACGGTCAGCTCATCCCCTTTCACCCCCCAAGATCAGCGTTTTCATGATGCAACTTCCATATACGAACACATTCCATACATGAGCTTTTCTCGTTGCAAGTCGTTTGGTTGGTGGCATGGATAGGGAAGACCCATGCGTTGACAATTCCTGAGTCTGCGTCTTCGTCTTCTAAGATGCTAAACTTCCCCACTATTATGTTCAATTAATTTTAATATAATGACTCTTATGAGAACATGTTAATTATTTGTAGGGCTTAAGAATTTTTCACATGCTGCTCTCCGTGGTGGGTTTTTTTATTTATTTAATTATTTTTTCCCCTGTATAATATGTCTTGATAATTTAGTCGCTAGTGCAAGGACCAAGAATCTAAAGGTTCCAAGATTCTGCTCGTACCAAGAAAGAAAAGAGGAAAGAAAAAAAAAAAAGAACACCAAATTATAATTGTGCGGAAGAGCAACATACCAAATCATCTGAATATATCTAAGGCCTTTGGCATGGGTTCCTTTAATTTAATTTATAATATACATAGAATGATTAAGAAAGGGCACCTTATGTTGTCCTTTCTCCAGGGGAGCGGGGCTTGTCCTTAATTATGTCCTTATATTTTGCTTAATTTATATATATAAAGCATGTCGCCCAGGATTTCAATAAGCTTTTCTTTTATGTACATACCCCTTACTTTACTCAAATTCCATTCACTTTTTTAATTAAGTGTCTAGAAAGTCCTACATTCCATATCACCCAAATAAACTTTATATCCAGCTAATTAACAACTTATGATTTCAGGTTGGTTTCTCCAACATTGGTATCGGAGCAAAATGGCTTTTATTAGATTCTCAGGGGAGAGTGGGCTTAAAATCTTTTTTACTCCCCATTTCTAATAATTCTGACTTTTTGATCGATGAGTTCGTTAGTTAACACATACTATGCATAAAATATTGCCACATAAACTTTGCTAGATAGCGTTTAATATCAAATGCCATCATCTTTTTTTTTTTTTTAATTTTTAATTTTTTTCTTTTTCTTTTCCTTTTTCTTTTCCTTTTCCTTTTAGAGTGAAGCACCATAATTTTAATGTTCTCCCTCTTAATTTCGAATTTTCATCCTTCAATTAGGTGAACATGAATACAACAACTATGCCCTCGCAATTACAAGTCACTTGCAAACCCCCAACCTTCCGCCCCTCCCCACTTTGTATTTTTGTTTTTTGTTGTAGTCCTGTGTGGTCGGAGGTTGGAGGACAGTGGGCATGATATTGGGGAAGTTAATTGTTTTGTAATACAAGTAAACTAAAAGGTTAACTAAAAATATTCCAAAACTTGAGAGGCTACAATATCAAATGCGATTATATTTTAATGGGTGCGTGGGTAAACGGAAGAGTGCATGCTGGAATTAATCACGAGTACGTACTACTTAATTGTAATTTGTGAAGAAACCATATCCTGGGTCCAAAACCTTTTCAAGTCCCCTCCTCTCACATTTTTTTTTTTTCAAATAGCTTAAATGTTAAGGCTATTCTAGGCCTCATAGCTGGAGTCGAAATGATGAACTCGCCTAAGATTTGATCACTCAACCGACCCCGCAGGAGTTGTCAAGGCTACTCTTCGAAAAACATTTTTACCATTTTGCACCATGTAAGAAGAAATTGTGACAAGTATATACACACACACATGGGGTTGAGCTTGGTCGTCTGGTTAAAAGCCAATTCCCAACTAATTCTTATGGTACAAACACTAGGCACTACTTCTGAATTAATTAAACAGAGTGATGTCAAAACACTAGTCTACCATATGGGCGCCGACCCCTTTTATTTTTCCATGTTATTATAACTTGTTTTATTAAATGTCTATCTCAAATTCTTCTTCGTAAAAGTTTTTAAATATGTAACGAATTTAGTATTCATTAATGAATGTTGCACTTTTTTATTTTAAAATTTTAAAATTACCCACTCTAGCTGCCAGCCTGCCACCCATATATGCACAATGATAACTATATGAAAAACCTAATTTTTAGTCCAATTTTATTATTTTTGTATTTCACATAAAACATGTTGATTGGTGGGCACTTTTAATAGTTTCTAAAATTAAACGAGATGGGGGCGATCAGCGGCGCCAAAAGTGCAGCAGAAAGGGAATCCAATTAAAATAGTTTTGGAAAGAGCAAATAATCGAAAAACGATTAGGTGCACCTTATAGTTGGCCATTTTGAATTCTATGAGCCAAAAGCATCCCTACCTTATTCAAATATAAAATACGCATAATGTTTAAAAATAAATTTTCTTTTAAGGACAAACCTTCTGCACATGACATTGCTTGGTACGTTGATGAAGACCTTCAGGTTTTGTTTTGCTACCTAGAGGAAACTTTGAGATAATATTTGGGCGTACGTGGATATATATATATATATATATATATATAGATGGAATGGTCGAGTGTAGATCGTTCGGGACAGATTAAACGATTGGAAGTCGTGCATGGCTTTCATGTGCACACGCATGATTGTCACACAACTCCCAATCGTGCGATCTAGTACCTAATTATTTTTGGGTATATATGTAAGGTCAGTATGTGTTGATATAAGTTGTATCCGCACCATATATTGGAGAATGCAACTTTTTTTACCTGCGACTTGTATATTGTGAAATCAATAGCGCACCTTCTTAGGTAGGCAATTCATGCCAAAAATCAAGTTGATCTCATTGCTATTCAATCCAAAACTAACAATTTTTTAATCAATAAAAATAGCTCATTTATAGATGAAACAATTCCTAATCTCAGATCAACTTGATTTTTAACATGCATAACTATGAATCAAATTTAATCCAACATGATTCAAAAAATACGTGTCAATGGAAGAATTTTGGAGTGCACATGCATTAGTTCCACTTGATATTAAAATGATATATATATATTGGTGATCAGGTGGGGACGTGTTGATAAATCAGCATCCACATGGGGGTTGTTCCTAGTGCATTTGTAGGTAATTACGAGGTACAACCCCCAATGCATGGTGCTGATATAACTTATATCAACACGTCTCTATCTGGGACAATACATCTATATACATTAGTTGATGCACACGTGCATTGCACATAGATAATTTTGTTTAAAAATATTGTTTTGACGTATAATGTTATATATATATGTTTATTAGTTGATGCCAAAGCATGCCAAAAATATCGGCAATTTTTTTTTTTTAAGGCAATAAATATATTGTTGTTTCAATAATGGGAAATCACAATATTCATTTTGTTTATTTCGACAATACGTCAAATTTATTTAGCAAAATACTACAACATGTGGATTAATTGAAACAAAAGGTACGTTAAATTGGGGGCAAAAAGATGGAATTAAAGAAGAAAAAATTTGAGTGTGGTGCATGAGGATTTATGCATGGTTTGCCAAGAAAAAAATTTGTAAAAACGAATTATCATCAATATAAGAACAAAATTAGAACCTAAGTAGTTAATTGCTTAAATTTTTATGTTTCTAGGAGAGAAAAAATGTATTCTTAATTTATGGAAACCTTTGTTTTTTTTTTTTTTTTCTAAAAATAAAAAAAAAGGGGTAATAAAAGAAGAAAACCCAACTTCATTATAGGCTTTTTACTACCAAGACTAATCCCCTAAAGACTTATAGAAGACGCCCCATATACATAGAAGTGCCAACAAATAATTAAGTACAACAAATATAAAAAAATTCTAGATGATAAATATGAGTGTGGTGCATGAGGAAACAAAAAATGGAGTAGAAGAATGGCAAAGGGAGAGTTTTTTTTGGTGTGTATATTGATGGAGAGAATAATTAATAACCCCATCGAATTATTGACTAATGCAAAAGCAGAGTTATAACATAACAAGAGAATTGATGCAGTTTCGTTGTGCATGACCAACAGCAACAAACTCACGCATGAGTACATATTATATAGAATCTAACAATTGATGTGAGTATATAAACTTTTAATGTTATTAGAGTTTGTATTAATATAGGCAATAGCCAATAGGAGACCTTCTTGGATTATAATCCAACTTTCCCACACGTGGCAAACACGCACATGCTCACCTAACCTATATCAATACCATACATTAGGAGTTATATGCCGTGCATTATCCCAATATACTCCGTAACCCACTAATGCATAAGGTACAACCCCTAATATATAGGCTCATATAAGTTATATCAGCATGTGATCACTACCTAATCATCATTCTAATATATATATATATAGTCCTGATTAAGTCAGCATGTGTTGATATAAGTTATATCATGCAACACCATGCATTGGGGGTTGTACCCCATGCATTGGCCCAATGTACCCTATAACCAACTAATGCACGAGATACATTAATCCCAACACGGGTATTCATATAAGTTATATAAGCACAAACTTACCTGGTCATCATTATCATATATATAGTAAGCTGTTCAAGTGTGGGATATCTCGGATTATTCTATTCAATCACGGTCGTTGCTAATGTGTTGTGCGCATGTGTCGCCCATGTATGAGTTTGTTAATGGATTACAGGGTATATTGAGAAAATGCACAACGTACAACCGATGCTCTATCAATCATAGCCACAGGATAGTTCTGTATCTCAATCACATGCATGGCTAATTTTACAACACAAGTAAAGTCGGTAGGTGTGCAATAATCAGTTATAATTGTGTTGTAGGTGTACCAATGCTCGATCAATGATGCTGACAAGCAAAAAACCATCATTGATATTATTCTATACACACTATCCACAAACTCGATCGTGGGGAAGGGCCTGCGAGGAGAACTGTTTAGGTGTCATCGCATTGATAATGAAATTATAATGTGGGGCTTGAATCAAAAAGGAAAAAAGAAAAGAAATTATAATGTGGGGCATTATGTAACCCTGCCTCCATAATTAGAGGCAAATGGGTAATTAGCATCAATTTAACAAAAAAAGAAAAAAAAAAATTATAGTTGTTATCCTTATGTAGGGTACCGGCCATTAATTATTAAAGATATCCTCCAACCAATATTGGATTTGGTGACAACTTTTGGCTTTCTTGTCCTTCCTGCTTCTCCAACTTTTATGTAAACAAATGTAATTCAAAAGGAAATAATGACCGATTTTTTTTTTTTTTTTTGTTTCAATATATATATCTATACTACCTATAAAAAGATGAATGTAAGAAAAACTTTTGATTGACTAAGATAGCCTTATTTTAATTTTTAAATACATAACTACCCACCCTTTTGCATATATAGGAAATATAGCAATATGGAAACTATAATTCTAAAACACATACCTTAATATATAAAACACAAATAGGAATTCAAAAGAAACGGAAAATATCATCATTGATTGACTAATACACCAATTCTAAAACACATACCTTAATATATAAAACACAAATAGGAATTCAAAAGAAACAGAAAATATCATTGTTGATTGACTAATACACCCTTATTTAAAATTTTAAATACTTATTTGCCCTTTCAATTTAAAATCACGTTACGTTAGCTTTAATTTAAAACCCTAATAACACATATATAGAAACAGAATCACAAACATCCTAGAATTCGTATAACCCTAACGTATAAATATTATTAAACACACAACAAATTAGCCTCATTGTTCTTCTCCAACAACTGCGTCTCACGTTTCTTCTCCTTAGCAATTGCTTATTCCACCTTCTTGAACATTCTTTGGCAACTGAGTCTTCTACATTCTTCAACAACTGCATCTACTATCTTCTTCTACACTGTTTTAGAATTATAGTTTCCATATTGCTATATTTCCTATATATGCAAAAGGGTGGGTAGTTATGTATTTAAAAATTAAAATAAGGCTATCTTAGTCAATCAAAAGTTTTTCTTACATTCATCTTTTTATAGGTAGTATAGATAGGAAATATAGCAATATGGAAACTATAATTCTAAAACACATACCTTAATATATAAAACACAAATAGGAATTCAAAAGAAACGGAAAATATCATCATTGATTGACTAATACACCAATTCTAAAACACATACCTTAATATATAAAACACAAATAGGAATTCAAAAGAAACAGAAAATATCATTGTTGATTGACTAATACACCCTTATTTAAAATTTTAAATACTTATTTGCCCTTTCAATTTAAAATCACGTTACGTTAGCTTTAATTTAAAACCCTAATAACACATATATAGAAACAGAATCACAAACATCCTAGAATTCGTATAACCCTAACGTATAAATATTATTAAACACACAACAAATTAGCCTCATTGTTCTTCTCCAACAACTGCGTCTCACGTTTCTTCTCCTTAGCAATTGCTTATTCCACCTTCTTGAACATTCTTTGGCAACTGAGTCTTCTACATTCTTCAACAACTGCATCTACTATCTTCTTCTACACCAGCATCTTCTTTCTTCTTCTACAACTACGTCTTTGTCTGGTAAGTTTTTGTCTAACAAACTTCACTTATGTAATAATCTCTGCTTCAATGAATCTATTGAAAATAATATAATCAAATCTAAATTTGAATAAAGTTTTTTTTCTCTTTAAATAGAAAGAAAAACTAAAAAATTAAAAATTTTACAAAAACAGAGACTCTTAAAGGGAATAAGTAGAAAACCATGAACGAAGAAACCCATGAACGAAAAACCCTGATAAAGAGGAGTAAAAATATATATGTACAGGCCCTAAAAAAGAATAGAAAAAAGGATTCATGGATTATTGATGGTGAGGGAGAAAAAGAAATATAGATGAAGGTTGGATTTACAAAATAAAAATAAAATAAAATACAAGATATACCTCAGATAAAAAAAAAAAACCACTATTTTAACCCAAACACCATATAGGAGACCAGTCATTATAATAAATAGAATTAGGCGTCATATCACTATCGACTTCAAAAAACCTAGCTTTGAGCATGTATTTGAGCCGATCGAGAGAGAAGATGAATCTTTTATGGACGATAGAGCTACCCATTTCGAAAACAATATCTAAACCAAATAGCTCTTTGCAAATTGGCATGTCATGAGTTGTTCTTAATTGGCCCGTTCTTAGCTTATTTGAGGATCGAATCCTTGGTCTGGCGAGGTATGGCATGCCCCAAGCTTAGCCCATGTTGAACCTAATAGGAACCCAGCACCAACTTATTTTCACACGACAAAAATTTTTATTCAAGCATTTAAGTCGCACCATTAATATTAGTTAAATTAGAAGTAGCAACACTAATAGTAATATCAATTAAACAATACGCACCAAAATATATATACATATATATCAATTAAATAATACCTTTACTAACAACAAAGTTTATAATTTTTTTATTAGAAATTAACCTTGCATATATGTTTGATTGTGATTTAAATTATTGAATTTTTTTTTTTGGCATTGATTATTAATTGATTTACTCACTATAAAATTTTCATCCTAGAAAAACAGTTTATATGATGTGCTTCCATTTAAACTCATTTTACCATCGTTGAAATCTACTATATAAAAATATCATTTTTTAGTGATTAGTTGTTATTGTAATACGAAAAAAGAAAAAATATTAGCAGTCAATTTATATCATGTTGATAGTCAATTTTGAACAAGTTAATAGACAAATCTTTTGTTTGGCATTAGATTTAGAAGTGGTCATAAAAAAAAAAATAATACATTTAAATACATATATTTTATGCATAAATGTTCAATTGAAGGTGGTTATTGTATATTCATGGACCATCAGTCATATGTTTACAAGTTGGCTTTTGAGAAAAAATTAGAGACAATGAAACACATGTTTACATGTTACTTTTTCGAAAAAAAAAAAAGAAAAGAAAAAAACTATAGACAAAAAGCCACATGCAACGCATGTGTGCACTAACTAGTATATATATAGGGAGTGATTCGCTTACATCCGGTGAACTTTTTTATTTTTACACCCCTCAATATCTTTTTATGTGAATAATATTTTACTAATCCAATCATTGGATTAGGTTCTCTATTCATGAACATGAATCATGCATGCCAAATTTCAAATAAATCAGATATCGGGAAACGTTTGATCTATGAACTAACATTTCGTTTTAAAAATAAAATTATAATTTGGAGCATTTTATGAATGACATACTTCTCGATATCCGATTTACTTAAAATTTGACATGCATAATGTGCATGAATAAAAATCCTAATCTAATGGTTGGATTGATAAAATATTTTTCTCACAAAAAGTTATTGAGGGGTGTAAGAGTAAAAAATTTTACATCGGGTGTAAACAAATCCTTCCTCATATATATATATATATATTTTTCCCCCCCTTAAAGAATCTAGTAATAATTCTTGAATACATATTATATTGTATTATTATCATAATTTGCTTTTAGCCATTGAAGGTTATTGTGGCTAGTGGATTATGACTAGTCCTATGTTACATACTTAAAACTTTTGCCGTGTACACACACACACACACACACACACACACACACACACATATATATATATATTTTATATCAGGAGGTTCCTTAGAATACTTACATACCTGACTTATTCCCTAAACACATGCAATCTCCCATCCCACATGTACTAGATAATTATAGGACCTAAGTCCATGAGGGTGGCCTTATGAGGGAGTGGTGACAATTGAACCAAAGACCCCTATAGCTTTCGAAGAGGCTCTTAGACCACTCGGTCCAGATACTTGTAATACTAAACAACCACTTATACAAATTCTGCATGCCAATCTTTTTATTTTATTTTAATTTAATTAAATATCTATGTTCATTTTGCCTTCAACACTTGATATCAATATAATTTCGGATATAAAATGACATTATAGAGAGCTTCTTAGTCAAGTTGTACAGATTTGTAAATCCTGGCTATGACAAGAGTGGCTGGGCTATTGTATCTTCGAGACAATGTCCTAGGAATTTTATTAAACTAGTAAAATCTGTTAGTTTCAAAAACCAAGTAGAAGCGATTTTAAATTTTTTAGAAAAATCTTAAACCCTCTTGAAATCATATAGTTTAATTCAAAGAGAAGATAAAGAAATCACCTTAAGAGCCTTGTAGAGCTCCAAGGGTGAAGAAGGAATTGAAAACCTCAAGCTTTTTTCTTTTTTCTTTTTTCCCTAATCTTCAAGTTTTCTCCCTCTAGCAGTCTTCACCTCTATGATCCTTAACCACAAGAGAAGTTTTATGACCTTAGCATATGGGAGTTAAGCTTAATACAAAGGATAAATACCCCCTTTAAGTGGCCTACTATTAACACCTTAGCTTTTGGCTAGGCAAGGGCTTAGCATGTGGTGTCAACTTGTGCCCATGACAGTCCAAGACTAAGGCATGAGGAAAGCACGCCTTAGAAAATCAAGTGTTGCAGCAAAGTTGTTTTTAGCTTGATGTGGCCATGGTTGGCTAAAGCTGGCCAAGCCATGGGCCTTGGAAGTTTTAGGATACCAGTAGTGGCATTTTGGTAAATATTCTGAAATTATGTTATTTTGAGTTCATAAAATTAGTTAAGTTATATATGATCTCATGAGTGTCTTTGTGGAGTTTCATGATTTTTAAGTGCAGAAATTAATTATGGAACTCACGTTTGGTTTTTTTTTTTTTTTTTTTTTTTTTTTTTTGTCATATTTGATGTTTTAACCCTTGACAGCTTGGAAAATGTCCTAAGAGCTCTTTAGGAGAGTGGGGGTGGTGAGTTGAAGCTAGGTGCCTACCATGGGGCAGCACCTAGGCTTTATGCGGGCAAGGCATGGCACGCTGCTTGACAACAACAAGCCCTGGGGTGGTTGGGTTGTAACCACCAATTTTGTAGGCTATAAGTAAACAAACATCTAGCAACATCAACACCAAGGAATGTTTAGGTGATGCATGCTAAGACCGACTTTCCTTTGTATTCTGAATTATAGAATAAAAGGTTGGACAAGGTTGTCCGTAAATTCGTGTGTTGGCTTATTGGTTTGCTTTACTAGCTCATTTCATTTTAAACCTTCCTGTGTTGGGTAGAATTGTAGGCTAACTGATTTGAGAATCAATACCACACTTGGCAGTGAATTTTGGGTGAAAATTTGGTAGTGACACCAGCCACGAGTAGAGTCATGCTCCTAATATGGCACTTCACTTGAGAGCTAAAATAAGGCAAGAGATGTTGACTACTAGGTATTCCTTTATATTGGTTGGATATTAACTGATGAACTCTTGACTGATTGTAATATCCCTACTCTAATTTGAGTTAATTATATTATTTTGGGTCCATTAGCGATTGATTTTGATTGCCAATTGGGGGTTAAATAATTTTGTTTTGACTTAAGTATTAAGTTTGTAATCATCTTATTTAATTATTTTTAGATGGGTCAATTTCAAATTTTGATGATGTGTACAAAATTTTATTTTATTTTATTTTTGGGAAGGTCATAAAATCTATATTGCCAATGCTACTTATTAATTTGATATTAACTATCGCGGGTTATACACAATAATTATTTAGAATGTCATTATTTTATTTTTATGTGATAAATTATTTTGACGTGGACCCTAAAGTTTTAAAACTTAATTGGAC
Organism: Liquidambar formosana; assembly: GCA_039720395.1. Classification (NCBI taxonomy): domain Eukaryota; kingdom Viridiplantae; phylum Streptophyta; class Magnoliopsida; order Saxifragales; family Altingiaceae; genus Liquidambar; species Liquidambar formosana. Next base: position 3,244,305 of record CM077828.1, read on the forward strand.
TACATGTACTATTTAATATTGGTGGGATTAAGCATTATTGATTTTTATATTTTATAAAGAGATCTAGATTATAGACCTTATGTTATATTTGGGTTTTTATTTTATATTGGGCCCAATACATTTTGGATTTAATGCTATATTAGTTGTAATTGGGTGAGCCCAATCAGTGGAATACATGCCTAACTTAGCTTTGCATGTAGGACACTTGTCCTAAGGGTAGAGAACTAATATATATAGTGGGTTAAAGGCCAAAACAGCTCCATTTAATCCCATTTTCTAGATCTGCCTTTTTAGAGAGAGATAGAGAGAAAGAGAGAAGGAAAGAAGAAGAAGAGAAGAAGAGGAGGAGGAGAAGGAGAGGGCCGTACGGCCCTTGTGCGGACACTATACAGACACCATGGGGAGCTTCTCCTTCACTAATTTTCTGCATTTTCTCTTTTCTTTCTCATCCAAACAAGTAGGTGCATATTTCTTCTTGGTAAATTTAGGGTATTGATAATATATGAAATTATTTCCCCTATTATGAAGTTATTTTTCATGATTTTGTAATTTCTTGGAAGAAATTAGGAAAATGAGTATGAATCCCCCATGTAATTGGATATTACCATTGTGTTCTTTGTATTTGGGTTAGGTGTATGTGAAAGAAATCATTTTATTAGGGCTTTCAAACATGCAGGATCATATTTAACAAATTTAGGTTACAAAGAATAGGATTTGTGATAAAGGGGATGATTAATTGGATGATTATTTACATGCATATATGTAAATTGAAGTTTTAGTTACAGTACTTTCTTGGAAAGAGAGTATTATCGTGATTGAAAATAAAATTTTAGACCTTTGTAGTTTATTTGTGGTTTTTGTAACCTATTATAGATTGTTGTGTTATATATTTGAGATATTTATATGTATATATTAGCTTGTGATTGTGCTTGATTTAAAAATACTTGGTTGAGGTTTTGTGTATGTGGGTGTATATACATATATACTTATGTTATATAGGTTTATGGAAGTATTAAGACTCAATTGGTCCTATTTGATATGGTTTTGTGACACATAAATCATTTTACATGTGTGTTGGGCTGTGCCGACAGCATGAACCCATTTTACCATTTAATTCATAACTTTCGTTCTAGTTATGATTTTGAGATGAAACGAGTTGGATTTTGTTACTGACTTGTTGGGCTAACATCCTACCAATTTTCATGTCATTTAGTGACCATTTGGTATTTTTTTTATTGAATTATTTCGTGGTACACTTGAAGCTGGGATTTCTGCTAGGCAGCAGTAACTCCATATTGAAAAATATTTTTGGAAGAGTTTTGCTGGGTATTTCTCTACCAAAATTTGAGGGTACAAAGTACATTTGATATACTTTTAAGTGATATAAACCCTAAAGCCTATTTCTTTGTGGATTAAATCATAAAAAATTTGTTTGTACATGTCACTAATTGTGTTCACTGAAATTTCAGATTTAGTCTTTTGACTTGGATTATATTTTCAAGCTATAGAAATTTTGGATAATGAAAATATGATATTTTTCAAAATTAGCCATTGGTTATATGTTTCATAATTTGGAATTACAATTGGTATGAGATTAAATTGTCAGATTATGGAAAATGATCTTCTAGACCTTGTCGATGAAAAATTTTATGTTATGGGTAAAGTTGCGTAATTGTGGCTTTTTCGAATTGAGTTATTGATTTGGATTTTGTAAAAGAAAATATAAGAATAATAAATATGGTTATTTCTCTTCCTGCTATTATTGGAACTATTATGTGAGATTATTTTCTTGATGTTTATTATGGAAATTAAGTGTAGGCATCCCAAATATCAATATAATACTTTATATTGTAAATAATGGGGATATTACATTGATATGGAATTTACCTTGCTAACTATGGGATTATTAGCATGATGGGTATAATCACGTTGCATTGGCATTCATGGCATAGCAATGCATTGAAAATTGACTTAATAAATACTTGGTAAAAGTGTTAAGGGGCCATTGGATTTGGACTACTAGCAGTCAAGAGACTTAGCGGTGTTTTCCATTCTGTGAACCACAAGTTTCGATATGAGGGGGAAGGAAAACCCTTTTTTTAAAAAGACTTGTAGAGATTTAAATTAATAAAAATCTGGTTTTTAAAAGGGTCACAAAAACATAACAAACAAGGAGTCGCCACTTTATTTTTAGGAAAAGAGGAAAACATAAAAACAGTTTTTAAAGAAAACCTTTGAAAACAAACCACATGACTCCAATCAAGGAAAAGCAAGTCTTACAAAACAAGAGAGGATTCGGAGATTAAGTTACGATGTGGGAAGGTTTTAGGAAACATCCTATAGGCACCCACATCACCCCAAAAATGAGTCTCTAAATTTATATGGGCTATTTCAATCACTTCCTAATTAGTCACCATGCATATACAAAGAATCATCCATAAACATCCATATTTATCCATGAACATCCATAAAGCATGTAAACATTCATGAACAAATAAAAGAGATATGGAAGGCATGTAAGAGAGACAAAGAATAAGAGACAAATCCATCCTACTCCTCTAGCAATCATATGTGATGGATAAATGAATAAGCATGAGTCCATCCTACTCCTCTAGCAAATATGTGATGGATAAATGATGAAGCATGGGTCCATCCTACTCTTCTAGCAATATATGTGATGGACAAATGGATAAAAGAGAGAAAGAGAAAGAAAAAAAAAAAGAAAACCTAGGATACTTAGTATCCTAGGGTGGACTTGAACATCAAATGAGCGCCTACGTACCTTGCATGCAAAGATGTAAGGATCAAAGTCCATGTAGTTCGATTGAGAAGGGGTTACTCCCTTTACAATGAACTATAAACCCTAAGTTTCCAACTTAAGAAAGATTTTAAAACTTAGGAGTTTCCAAAAAATAGTTTGAGAAAAAGTAGGTATTTGAGAAAGAATAGAATTCTAACTCAAATAGACTTTTAAAGAGATTTGAATTCAAAAGCGAATAGAACTCCAAATAAAACAGAATTTTGAGAGAGTTGGAAACTTGGGACTTCTAATCTAAAGTAAAAACAGTAACCCAAGGGGGGGAAGAGAACAATTCACAAAAGACTTACCATGCACCACTTACCATATGCAAATTATCCCGAAACATCGAGAAAACATCAATTAATCACCCTATGTATTCTATAGGACAATTATTAAGCTCAAACCAACCATATTCATGCTCAAATAATCATTAGGAGACCTAAATCAAATCTGGACAGAATACTAAACATGCATATAATGACCTAAAACTCATGCAAATAACAAAAATCAAAAGAAAAACACGAAACTAATATGCTCCTATATGCTCTAAACACCCTAACATGCACAAAACTATCAAAAACATGATAAATATGAATTACCATGATGAAAATATCATATGACGATTCAAAACATGAAAATAAAATCTAACATGATGCCTTAGGTAAGTATTTTATGTAAAAATGTGAAATAATCATCCTTACGGCGAGCTTTCTTGAGTAAAACTATCCGGAGATAATTTTACGTAGAAACCACTCCGCATGAATGATTTCTTCGCATATCCTACGTAAAATATATACCTAAGAATGCAAAGAAACTCACAGCGCACTTAAATACACTCCAGAAAGCACCTATGCACAGCCTCACCCTCTAAGGACGATAATTATCCTCGAAAAGAATAATCATCCATACACCTATGAAGATGAGGCTTACACAGCAAGTGTCCTATACAAAATATGCTTAAAATCATGTGTATAATTGAACCATGAAGAGAAAACAGCCTAAACACATCAACTAATTTTCTATGCAAAACATACCTCTATCCTTAAGAGAGAAACTATCCTAACAGTAAGCAATTCGCAATCCTATTCCACTATCATGCTTTCCCATCATATTAGAATCATATACACCGTACTCTAAAATATAGAGTATATATGATTCCTAATTCAATTCTAGGCCATAACTATGCAGAGAATGGAGTAAAAGAAGAAAGAATCGTAAAAGGATGTAAAGGAGACTTACAACAAAGCAAAAGTCTTCGCTGCGTTCTTCCTTCTCTTTGGCTTGGTTCCCTTCTAGTTCTCCTTTGAAATTGCAATAGAAAGCCTCCTCCAAGTGATATGGGTGTGTGCAAATTCGTTCTCCCTAGCTCTCTAATGAATATAAAGTGTCAAAAGTCCAAAAGTCCAGCAAAAGTCCCTTATGCTGATCAATGAGCTTCTATTTATAACCAACCAACCATGTGAACCAATGGTTGAGATTAATTCACCATAAAACCAATCTAGGGCTGTAATTAAATCCCATGAATGTTAAACAACTCAAAACCACCTCCCAATAGGTTTAGAAGTCCTTTAGAAGGCTGAAATTCAGAGTAGTAGAGTCCCATTCCGTCAAAAATTCAAAGAGAGACAAATCAGGACGGAGGGCTTGGGTGACCGGTTGGGTGAACCGGTTGGACCGGTTGAGTGAACCGGTCACCTGAGAGCAAACTCAGGTTTCCTCGGTTTTTGAAATTCTAGCCCAGTTTGGACTCCTAACTTCAAACAGACTTAAATTCTTTATTTTAACTCTGATTTGAGTGATTCAAAAGCCAAAATTTCAAGAATTCAATGTAGAATAAGCCTAGAATATTCTTGAACCAAAAATCCCTTATCACGGTCAAGTGGCTGGGTTTTCATGAGGCGATTACCCGAAAATAGGTCAATTAACCATAGAGTAATGTGGTGAACCGATCCAAAACCTATCAATAAATTAAATTGGCACTTCAATTAGACTCATTTCATCATTCTAAAATCAATGGAACACTCCGAAACAAATTTGGAGGTCAATTGAAAAGTATACGAAGTAAAAAACGAAATTGCCCTTCAAGTCGCAAAAGTTCTAATTAACTATCCAAACCTATCTGGAATTGAACCAAATTTGACGCACATATCCAAAATGATCCTAGAAACTAAATGCAAGTGATGGGACTCAACAAAGAGACAAAAATATACATGCAATGATGACCTATTCTCCTAAGGCTTAAAAGGGCAAAATTGTCCTTTAATGCTCAGGGACTCCTAGATGCTTCTAAACCTAACCAAATGCTATCATGAACTCATGGGGGTGAAAATGGTGTGTCTACAGATGCCCCTCATTGGTGGAGTTTGCTTCGCAAGCGACACCAATATTAGAAAAGACAGCCCATTTTCACAGAAAATGGCAAGGAACCAAAGCTTGAACTTCAACAATGACTACTGGGGATGTTCATGATTGCTATATTGTACACTTGTACAAAATAGGGGGTTGTGTGTGACTATGAAAGTCATTTAAACACACGATACTTTTATATGCCTATTCTTTCTAGTAGGGGAACATATGCTTCTATAATGCACGCTAATTCTTTATAATGAGGACACGCACAAGATAGGGGGCGTGTGTGACCACAAGGATCATTTAAACACACTATACTCTCATACGCCTATTGTAACGACCCGAAATGGGGACCGTTAGTTATATAGTAAGAAAATCAATTTTAAAGCCAATTTTGGTGGATGTTTAATAAAAATAATTCTTTTGAAAACATTTTTAGAAAATCCGGCATGGTCCCGTTTGTAAATAGGACATACCAAGTTATCGACTAATCATAAAACCTGTAGAAAACCCATTTGTAATCATTTCAACCATCCACACACTATTCCAAAAATAAATAAAACTACAAGCTGTATCATAATCACATGGGTCTCATCTACATCTACATCCACTACTTATCCTTTTTATTACAGGCCATGAATTAAAATTAATACATGCCTAGGCTCAAAGCCGAAATAAAATACAATGATCTTCTATATGAATGCACGCATGTTGATGTGCTTCCCAACCCCAGGTTAAGCTTTATTTTGAAAATATGACCTGCAAGAAAAACTGTGGGGGTATGAGCTACACGCTCAGTAGGAAAACATTTTCCCAAAATAATCCAAGGTTTTAAAAAAACCATAATTTATATACTTTTCCAAAGCCCTGCAAAACCATTGATTAGTTTGCGATATAATTTTTCAGTTAATAAAACTGATACAAGTATAACGAAATAACTGCGGAAGTTAAATCATTAAATACCAACACCCCTTTTTCTTTTTAAAGAGGTAAGAAATAACTCAAGTTATTTGTTATCAAAATCATCATTTTACAAATGAATTTAACCATCATTTTCTGATATCATATCACGGCCTTATAAGCCAATAACCAACATCCGCCATATCTGGCAATCCATAACATCAGTCTTTCAAACTGATAAATCCTCCCCAAGTCATGCGGGGCCCTCGCGCGCGGAATAAGAGGAAACACAGCAAGACATCCCTATCTGGGACCGCAGTAACCTCAAGAGGAAACACGGCAAGACATCCCTATCTGGGACCGCAGTAACCTCTATTCGGGCACATAGCCCAGGACTAAAGGATAGGAAAACACGGCAAGACGTCCCGTTCCTTTGGGACCGCAGTAATCCTGTCTCCAGTAGCCCTCATCACCATATCATCATCACTTTTTCTTTTCATTTATTAATTTCCATAATTCTCACATAATCCAGAAAATTATATATAAATTTTCCAAAAACTACATGATAGGTTTGTACTTTGAAAATCATATAAAATAACTTCATAAATCATGGTAATCATTTCCCAACCATTTTCAATATAATGGTTTCAAATCAGTTATATAAAAATAACCCCCAATATTCCAACCACACAAAATAGTCCAATAGGTTTAAAAACCAACCCATTTAAACCCTTAAACATATAAGAGTTTCATAAATAACAAGAATATAACAAAAAGGGGGTATGTAAACCAACCCATTGTACCCCAAATCATGTGAGGGTTTGAAATGTAACATGCATATGACCAAATAGGGCATAATACAAAACCCTAGATTTTCCAAAATTTATCAAAACCCATAAAATATGACCACATGCATGAATGTTTATGCAAAGCATGTCAAATACATGTATTTTTATATGATTTAAACCCAAAACCCCCATGCATCAATGGTTTAAGATGAGAAAATGCCCCTACCTCAAAAATAAAGTGAAGAAATCCAAATCCACAACCATACGTGTGTAGATCAGGCCAAAATACGCTAGATTTGAGCTTGCCGGTGTCGAGCCGAGGCTACCGTGCTCCGGCGAGCCACCGTCGAGCCTCTCCCCCTTTCTCCTTCTCTTCCTCTCTCTCTTTCTCTCTTGACTGGAAAGATGGGTAAGAACCCTCTAGAAGATGGGTTTATAAATGGGGTATAAGTGAGGGGTATGATGGTCTTTTTACCCCATTAAAATCTAGCCCAAAAACTGAAATCCGTGCGTTATAGTCGGCTATAATGAGTTATAGTCGACTAAAACTCTCCAAATTAAGTATTGTAACATTCTGCCTGACAATATAGCCGACTATAACTTATTATAGTCAACTAAATTTCTCAGCATGCACAAAAGAGGTTCTGCCTGATAATATAGTCGACTATAAGTCACTATAGTCAACTAAATTATTCAACAAGCATAAAAATAAATTCTGCCTAGTAATATAGTCAGCTATAATTTACTGTAGTCAACTATATTGCTCAACATACACAAAAAGAAGTGCTAGGCTCACGAAAACCTACCTTAGCACATCCTAACCCAAAATTCTCATAAATCAAGCCTTGGGTCCTCACAATCCTCCCTCCTAACAAGAAATTCGTCCCCGAATTTCACACAAACCCGTTAGCAGTATGGATGACTACCTTTAACGATCGATACTCTCAACCAACATCTATCGCTATATACGCGATTAACAAATACAATAAAACTTCTATGTTAGTCATAACTAGATACGAGATAACACCTCTTAAGGTTGATATGACGCATACTAAACTGATAATCTCACAATCAACAAATACCATATGTATATATAACAACTATACATATCACTCAAATCACATCACAACTCAACCGCGTATGTACATCATATATATATATATATACATACGCATATCTATACATCTACATATCGATATTAATAATAATATTATCACATCCCAATGACAACCAAGCATATATGTTTAATTACATATATCAATATATATTCCGACACATGTATACATATGTATATATACACATATATACTATACATAATGCTCACACCACATCACATCACGTCACATATCATAACACATGGCACATCACAAGCCAAGCGTCAAACCAATCAAATAATTACACATTTCCATTACAAGGAAATCTACAACACATTCATTCAATACATACACATCTCAATATCACAATACATCCAATTCTTTCAAACATCATTATCAACATAGATACGCTCACGTATCACACACGCTAGATGCTTCACTAGCGATATAACTAATAGAGGTATAATCCTATTCACGCTTTATCACACCTGATTTTAAATCTATCAGGGTCACTTACATATGTATATACACATACATAAACAAATATTCACAACTTTTCAAACATCATCTCACAACACATTCCATATAGATAGTACTATATCTATATCACATATTTCAATTAATCCTTTATCAGGAAGTTTAACGAGCTAGTAAATCACGTTTACCAAGCTCAAATACAAATGGAATTCACCCATTAACAAGCCATCACAATACAAGGCAATTTCCAAAATGGAAACAATCATAATTCAATTCACATATATCATCCATACATCTATATATACATACACGTATATATAAATCAAAATAAATATGCGCCTCAAGTCGTAGCTCTAAGCATAGTCTAAGTCTAAACGACTAGCTTAATCACATCTCTGAACACACGATCTAACACATCGTGGAACCATGAGACTATATGTCTCAACAAGAAGGGAAATCAAACAATAAACTCACGAAACTCACATAAACGGGTGTAATCTAACCCTCAATCCCAAGCTCAAGGAAATTCTAGGCTCTAAACCTCATCCAATTAAGGCTAACTGTGCCCGTATCCACAACTGTGCTAAGGATCAGCAATTACTACCATCAACTTCATCGGGTTCTTCAATACCCCATGCATGATGCAATATGATATGCACCCAACCCAAATGAAATCTCTCGCTAGTCTGCAACGAGTACATGCATTCCTACAACTCTACGGTGCAATGCTATGCACATGTAGGACTCAGTAAAACAGGCATGCAATGGATATGCATCATTTCTAAACTCATGACAGTCATTATATCTGGATGTACCCATGTGGATCTACTAGCCAGCTCTGATACCACTCTGTAACGACCCGAAATGGGGACCGTTAGTTATATAGTAAGAAAATCAATTTTAAAGCCAATTTTGGTGGATGTTTAATAAAAATAATTCTTTTGAAAACATTTTTAGAAAATCCGGCATGGTCCCGTTTGTAAATAGGACATACCAAGTTATCGACTAATCATAAAACCTGTAGAAAACCCATTTGTAATCATTTCAACCATCCACACACTATTCCAAAAATAAATAAAACTACAAGCTGTATCGTAATCACATGGGTCTCATCTACATCTACATCCACTACTTATCCTTTTTATTACAGGCCATGAATTAAAATTAATACATGCCTAGGCTCAAAGCCAAAATAAAATACAATGATCTTCTATATGAATGCACGCATGTTGATGTGCTTCCCAACCCCAGGTCAAGCTTTATTTTGAAAATATGACCTGCAAGAAAAACTGTGGGGGTATGAGCTACACGCTCAGTAGGAAAACATTTTCCCAAAATAATCCAAGGTTTTAAAAAAACCATAATTTATATACTTTTCCAAAGCCCTGCAAAACCATTGATTAGTTTGCGATATAATTTTTCAGTTAATAAAACTGATACAAGTATAACGAAATAACTGCGGAAGTTAAATCATTAAATACCAACACCCCTTTTTCTTTTTAAAGAGGTAAGAAATAACTCAAGTTATTTGTTATCAAAATCATCATTTTACAAATGAATTTAACCATCATTTTCTGATATCATATCACGGCCTTATAAGCCAATAACCAACATCCGCCATATCTGGCAATCCATAACATCAGTCTTTCAAACTGATAAATCCTCCCCAAGTCATGCGGGGCCCTCGCGCGCGGAATAAGAGGAAACACAGCAAGACATCCCTATCTGGGACCGCAGTAACCTCAAGAGGAAACACGGCAAGACATCCCTATCTGGGACCGCAGTAACCTCTATTCGGGCACATAGCCCAGGACTAAAGGATAGGAAAACACGGCAAGACGTCCCGTTCCTTTGGGACCGCAGTAATCCTGTCTCCAGTAGCCCTCATCACCATATCATCATCACTTTTTCTTTTCATTTATTAATTTCCATAATTCTCACATAATCCGGAAAATTATATATAAATTTTCCAAAAACTACATGATAGGTTTGTACTTTGAAAATCATATAAAATAACTTCATAAATCATGGTAATCATTTCCCAACCATTTTCAATATAATGGTTTCAAATCAGTTATATAAAAATGACCCCCAATATTCCAACCACACAAAATAGTCCAATAGGTTTAAAAACCAACCCATTTAAACCCTTAAACATATAAGAGTTTCATAAATAACAAGAATATAACAAAAAGGGGGTATGTAAACCAACCCATTGTACCCCAAATCATGTGAGGGTTTGAAATGTAACATGCATATGACCAAATAGGGCATAATACAAAACCCTAGATTTTCCAAAATTTATCAAAACCCATAAAATATGACCACATGCATGAATGTTTATGCAAAGCATGTCAAATACATGTATTTTTATATGATTTAAACCCAAAACCCCCATGCATCAATGGTTTAAGATGAGAAAATGCCCCTACCTCAAAAATAAAGTGAAGAAATCCAAATCCACAACCATACGTGTGTAGATCAGGCCAAAATACGCTAGATTTGAGCTTGCCGGTGTCGAGCCGAGGCTACCGTGCTCCGGCGAGCCACCGTCGAGCCTCTCCCCCTTTCTCCTTCTCTTCCTCTCTCTCTTTCTCTCTTGACTGGAAAGATGGGTAAGAACCCTCTAGAAGATGGGTTTATAAATGGGGTATAAGTGAGGGGTATGATGGTCTTTTTACCCCATTAAAATCTAGCCCAAAAACTGAAATCCGTGCGTTATAGTCGGCTATAATGAGTTATAGTCGACTAAAACTCTCCAAATTAAGTATTGTAACATTCTGCCTGACAATATAGCCGACTATAACTTATTATAGTCAACTAAATTTCTCAGCATGCACAAAAGAGGTTCTGCCTGATAATATAGTCGACTATAAGTCACTATAGTCAACTAAATTATTCAACAAGCATAAAAATAAATTCTGCCTAGTAATATAGTCGGCTATAATTTACTGTAGTCAACTATATTGCTCAACATACACAAAAAGAAGTGCTAGGCTCACGAAAACCTACCTTAGCACATCCTAACCCAAAATTCTCATAAATCAAGCCTTGGGTCCTCACACCTATTCTTTCTAATAGGGACACGTATGCTTCTATAATGTACGCTCATTCTTTCTAATAAGGACACACACAAGATAAGGGGTTGTGTGTGATTACAAGAGTCATTTAAACACACCATGCTTACTAAACAAAATCATGACACTTTAATTTTAACAACTTTGTTAAAATTAAGTAAGGGCAACCAATTCATTGTGCTATAATTTCCTCAAGAAATAAATAGCAATGCAAAGCAATTCATGTATATGACTTGAAGAGTCATTTAAACATATTATCACAAACACTTCTATCCGAGTAATCATAGGCTTTATTTTAACAATCTTTGTTAATAAAATTAAGCAAAGCAAATACTCCAATTGTGCTATACTTCCCTCAAGAAATTAATAGCAATGCAAAACAATCCATGTATGTCACTCCAAGAGTCGTTTAAACATACTTTCAAAACCAATTCCAATCAAACAATCATAGGCTTTATTTTAACAATCTTTGTTAAAATTAAGCAAAGCACACATTCCAATTATGCTATAAGTTCCTCAAGAAATTAATAGCAATTCAATTCATCATAAAGAATCAAGAAATAACAATTTCATGATCCTTACAAAGCATCCCAAGCATTCAATCAACTCATCATCCAATCAACAAAGCTTTAATTTAATCTAAGGATTAAAAATAAGCAAGAACACTCAATCAATTCCAACGTGCTATAATTTCCTCAAGAAATAATAGCAATGGCAATTCAATCACAAGAAATCAAGGAATATAAAATTCCATGGTTCCAAACAAATACCATAAGCATCATCCTTCCATCATCCAAAGATAAAGCCCTTTAACAAAACAAATGTCAAAGTGGGCTTGCAAATACCACCATAAGTCAACTAATGATTCAATTAGTGACTAATCACTCATCATTTTATACATTTCAAATCATTCACATCAAGTTCTAGGCTTTTCAAGAGAGATTTTGTCAAAAAATCAAGCGAAAAGGGGCCCGGTTAAGCGAAATTGTGCAAAATTTGCACAAAACGAGAAACGGGCTAAAAGGACCAGTTGGGGTCAACCGGTCACCCGAGAGGGACTTTTCTGCTGCATTTTTGTGGTGTTTTGGCTATAAAGCCTTGCACCTTCCTCATTTGTTCATCCTCCTTTTGGTTGTTTTTGAGAGCTTCTCTCTCTAGAAACCCAAAAACCAACATTCCCAACATTCAAAACACCAAACTTTTGGCATTAAACTTGAATCATTGTGGTAATTTAACACCAAAAACATCACTTTCGAGGAATCAAAACAACCTTTGATTCATCAAATCAACCTTCCCAACTTACTTTTTTTCAAATCAATCCCATTTTTTCAAGAACACCCAACATGAGTAATTCTTCAACAAACAAATATTTAAATGCCAAGTACCCACATCATTTCCTCAAGAAGACATACAAAGCTCCTCACTAAGAAGATCAACCGGATAGTTTGCTCTTGGAACCCAACAATCATCTATCCTACATCCATTCCATGAATGAGGTAAGATAACTCCCAACTCCTTCAAGTTCATCATTATTCTTTCAGTTCATTGTTTCTTTTCAAATATTTGCTATTCTTATGAATGGAATGCATTAAGTTCTTGCTATTTTGACAACTTTTGGGAGTTTTCCATGTATAAAGACCTCATTTTCCAACATAGGCATAACTATGCCCACCAAGTGTTTGATAAAATTCCCAAGAGAATAAAATCTTTCTTTTTGCTTTCAAATAGTCAAGATAATCAAAAGTGAACTCAAGAGCTTTCCCTAGAATGCTAACCCATGAATTTTGAATTTCTTTTCTTTACAAAAAACCTTGTAGGCATAACTATGCCCATGAAGTGTTTGATAAAATTCCTAATAGAATAAAATCATTCTTTTTGCTTTCAAATGCCAAAAGTTCTTAAACAAAACATCAAAGGTATTCTTCAAGAGGTTTACCCATGAGTTTTAAAACACTTTCCTTTACAAAAATCATGTAGGCATAACCATGCCTACCAAGTGTTTGATAAAATTCTCAAGAGAATAAAATCATTCTTTTTTCCTTTCAAATGCTCAAAGTTCTTAAACAAAACATCAAAGGTATTCTCTAAGAGGTTTACCCATGAGTTTAAAAAACACTTTTCTTTATAAAAATCATGTAGGCATGACCATGCCTACTAAGTGTTTGACAAAATTCTCAAGAAAATAGAATCATTCTTTTTTCTTTTCAAATGCTCAAAGTTCTTAAACAAAACATCAAATGTATTCTCTAGGAGGTTTACCCATGAGTTTAAAAACACTTTTCTTTAGGAAAATCATGTGGGCATAACCATGTCTACAAAGTGTTTGACAAAATTCTCAAGAGAATGAAATCATTCTTTTTTCTTTTCAAATGCTCAAAGTACTCCAATAAAATATCAAGGGTATTCTCTAAAAGGTTTACCCATGAGTTTTAAAACACTTTTCCTTACAAAAACCATGTAGGCATAACCATGTCTACCAAGTGTTTGGTAAAATTCCTAAAGGAATAAAAACCATTCGTTTGCTTTCAAAGGGAAACTCAAAGGCTTTCTCTTAGGATGTTAACCCATGATTTTTGGAGCATTTTTCTTTATAAACACTTTATAGCCATAACCATGCCTACCAAATAAAACCATTTTTTTTGCTTTCAAATACTTTGGAAAATCAAAGGAAAACTTAAGGGCATTCCCTAGAATGTTAACCTATGATTTTTGAAATACTTTCCTTTGTAAAAACTTTGTAGTCATGACAATGCCTACCAAGTGTTTGATAAAATTCTCGAGAGAATAAAATCATCTTTTTTTTTCTTTCAAATGCTTTAGCTAATCAAAGGAAAACTCATGGGTATTCTCTTGAATGTTAACCTTTGATTTTGAAATACTTTTCTTTTGCAAAGAACTTTCTTTTCACATGTGTAAACTTTTGAGAACTTGAAAAAACCATGAATTTAAACATTCTTGAGTTATTCATTAAGCATAGCAAATACTTAAAATAACAATTTCCATGATTTCCTTCATTCTTTGTAGCCAAATTTTGAGGATAGAACGAGGCCTGCTCTTGGGGGAGTTATAGAATGGTGGCGCAAAATGGCCACACGGCAACCCGAAGCCCAAAAGATTATAATTAATGCTGGTTTTGGAGACTTCCTGAATGTTTTATCGGTGGAGTAGAGGGACAGACAAGTGCTGCTGGCCCTTACTGAGTTGTGGTGGGACGCCACTAATACTTTTCACTTCAGTTTTGGGGAAATGACTCTTACCCTAACAGACTTCACTATTATCACAGGACTTCACCTAGGTGGGCGCAGATTATCTAATTATGAGAATGCCCACGGGGATCTCCATTATCTCTTGGAACAACTCGAGACCATAGTACCAGTTCAAAGGGGTGGGGTGCGCAGAACTTGGTTGAAGACTAACTTCTGCGATCAAAGGGAAGAGGACGACGTAGACCCACCTTGTCTTGCCCGAGCTTTCATGCTATACATGTTGTCTAGCATATTCTTTGCTAGTTCTGGCGATGTGGCTCCTTTAGGGCACCTTGCTTGCATGGAGGATGTTTGGGAGATGGGCGACTACAACTGGGGTAGTGCTGCCTGTGAACCACGGGTTTCGATCCGGGGGCAAGGAAAAACCCTTCTTTTAAAAAGACTTGTAGAGATTTAAATTAATAAAAATATGGTTTTTAAAAGGTCTACAAAAACATAACAAACAAGGAGTCGCCACCTCATTTTTTAGGGAAAAAAAGGAAAACCTTGAAAATAGTTTTAAAAGGAAACCTTTGAAAACAAACCACATAACTCCGATCAAGGGAAAGCAGGTCTAATCAAAACAAAAGAGGATTCGGAGACTAAGTTATGATGTGGGAAGGTTCTAGGAAACATCCTATAGGCACCCACATCACCCCAAAATGGGTCTTTGAATTTATATGGGCTATTTCAATCACTTCCTACTTAGTCACCATGCATATGTAAAGAATCATCCATAAATCATCCACATTCATCCATGAACATCCATAAAGCAATAAACATCCATAAAGCATGTAAACATCCATGAACAAATATGAGAGATATGGAAAGCAGTAGAGAGATAGAGAATAAGAAAACAGATCCATCCTACTCCTCTAGCAAATATGTAATGGATAAATGAGCAAGCATGGGTCAATCCTACTCCTCTAACAAATATGTGATGGATAAATGATGAAACATGGGTCCATCCTACTCCTCTAGCATATATGTGATGGACAAATGGATAGAAAGAAAAATAAAGAAAAAGAAAACCTAGGATACTTAGTATCCTAGGGCGGACTTGAACATCAAATGAGCGCCTACGTACCTTACATACAAAGTTGTAAGGATCAAAGTCCACGTAGTTCGATTAAGAAGGGGTTACTCCCTTTACAATGAACTATAAACCCTAAGTTTCCAACTTAAGAAAGGTTTTAAAACTTAGGAGTTTCCAAAAATAGTTTGAGAAAAAGTAGGTATTTGAGAAAGAATAGAATTCTAACTCAAATAGACTTCTAAAGAGATTTGAATTCAAAAGAGAATAGAACTCCAAGTAAAACAGAATTTTAAGAGAGTTGGAAACTTAGGATTTCTAATCCAAAGTAAAGACAATAACCCAAGGGGGGAGAAGGAGAAAAATTCAAACACAACTTACCATGAACCACTTACCATATGCAAATTATCTCGAAACATCGAGAAAACACCAATTAATCACCCTATGTATTCTATAGGGCAATTATTAAGTTCAAACCAACTATATTCATGCTCAAATCATCATTAGAAGACCTAATTCAAATCTGGACAGAATACTAAACATGTATATAATGACCTAATACTCATGCAAATAACAAAAATCAAAAGAGAAACACAAACCTAATATGCTCCTATATGCTCTAAACACCCTAACATGCACAAAACTATCAAAAACATGCTAAATATAAACTATCATGATGAAAATATCATATGACAATTCAAAACACGAAAAGAAAATCTAACATGATGCCTTAGGTAAGTACTTTAGGTACGTAAGAATGTGAAATAATCATCCTTACGGCGAGCTTTCTTAACTTAAACTATCCGAAGATAATTTTACGTAGAAACCACTCCGCATGAATGGTTTCTTCACATATCCTACATAAAATATATACCTAAGAATGCAAAGAAACTCACAGCGCACTTAAACACACTCTAGAAAGCACTTATGCACAACCTCATTCTCTAAGGACGATAATTATCCTAAAAAAGAATAATCATCCATACACCTATGAAAACGAGGCTTACACAGCAAGTGTCATATACAAAAGATGCTTAAAATCATGCATATAATTGAACCATGAAGAGAAACGTCCTAAACAAATCAACTAATTTTCTATGCAAAACATACCTCTATCTTTAAGGGAAAAACTGTCCTAACAGCAAGCAATTCGCAATCCTATTCCACTAGCATGCTTTCACATCATATTTGAATCATATACACTCTAAAATATAGAGTATATATGATCCCTAAATCAATTCTAAGCCATAACTAGGCAGAGAATAGAGTAGAAGAAGAAGGAATCATAAAAGGATGTAAAGGAGACTTACAACAAAGCAAAGGTCTTCGCTACGTTCTTCCTTCTCTTTGGCTTGGTTCCCTTCTAGTTCCCTTTGAAATTGCAGTAGAAAGCCTCCTTCAAGTGATATGGGTGTGTGCAAACTCATGGTCCCTCTCTCTCTAAAGAATATGATGTGTCAAATAAGCCAAAAGTCCCTTATGCTAATGAATGAGCCTCTATTTATAACCAACCAACCATATCAACCAATGGTTGAGATTAATTCACCATAAAATCAATCTAGGGCTGTAATTAAATCCCATGGATGTTAAACAACTCAAAACCACCTCCCAATAGGCTTAGAAGTCCTTTGGAAGGCAGAAAGAAATATTAGTTTCTGAATCCTCTACCCTCAATCAATGTCGAGAGAGATCCAAAACTGAAATGGGCATGAACCTGTACAGTCAACAAGACCATTAGCATTGATTAACAACCAAAGACAATAAAAAAAAAAGGAAAGGAAAAACTGAGTTCAGCAATAAGGTGAATTACCAGTTTAAGCAAAAGAAGGGAAATAACAATAAGAAAATGAATGGATTTTGTAGATGCAGACAGCTAAAAAACCTAAGAACAAAATATACAAATGCAATTAAAAATCAGCATATGCTCTAAAAGCAAACAGCAACCCAGACGTAAACTTTCCACCATTAAAGTGATTTCCATGATGTCACGTAGCTTCAAACTCTTCTACAGCACTACCACCAACACCATAGGAATCAACTATAATGAATATTTAAATTCTAGTTGCATCCATTTTTCGACCACATCTTTGCTCAAGCAGGGATCGCGTAGGTGTTCCTCTTTTGGTAAGGGAGGTTTTTTTCTTTTAATGCTATATGAAGGCTTAGAGCAAGAAAAGGGTCAAGTTGCGAAGGATGAAGCAGTGGGTTCATATGAAAGAAGGGGAATGACAGAATTTTTAATGGTTCTCCCCATCAGTGGTTGCATTAACCAAGAGGGTCTTTAGTCTTTTGTCATGTAGTTTATTACTCTCCTATAATTTCTTTTCCTATTTTGCTTTGTAACCAATACAAACTCGACCCACAGGCTCAATGGTTATAGTCTTCTTCTTCAGTAATTCAGTTGTAGTTTTTCCTCTCTTTTTTTCTCTTTTTTTTGGGGGGGGGGGGGTTTGTGGTTTCCATTTCTCGTTTAATCCACTATTTCATCCCAGTCGTTTTTTTTTTCCTTAGTAGATATGATAATTAGAGGGAGAATAAAGATAGTTCGTTTACAATAAACTAAGCAATCTATTTATAGAAGTTTTTTGCTCATGGGTTTTATTTTTCTTTGGATTCAATCTCATGGGGTTTTTCATAAACCATAAAAATGTTTAGGTAGCAGATTTTTTTGTTAGTATGTCCGACTATATATATAGGGTATATATATATCAGGAGTATTTAGTTCAAACTTTGTCAAGTCAGTTTCTTCCCTTCCTCTTTCTCTGTCCAATTATTTTTTTCTTACTCAAATATCAAGTGCTAAACGAAAACCAGTAGTCTGGTTCTCAGTTTCAGCTCAGCATAAGCATCAGAATATTACTTTAAGACTCTTATTGCACAAATTTATACTCGAAACAATTTTACAAATCCAATATGAGCATTTTACCATCAGCTGATTCTCTGCTGAAACTTAGAAATATGCAAATCCAAATGAGAACGAAAAAAAAATTTAAAGAATTCAAAGATTATAAATTACCTGCGGAAGGAGACTTAGTTAGTTGGTATCACCACCAGAAGTTTGAATTAAAAAAAATGCAAGAAATTTCAGACATAAATATATACATCATATGTGGCAATGGAGAATGAGAATGAAACAAATTGAGATATACTCACCGTGAAGAGAGTACAACACCAGCAAGAAAGACAACCAGCTACTCCTCCAAAAACCTGTACAAACCTTCACCAGCATCGAGCACCTAAACAGAGAGGACAATAATAATGGTAGAGAAATCTCTATGTGAGACCTGATAGTTCAAATGAACCTAGCAACAACAAATTAAAATTTAAAAAGCTATTCAACCCATGAAGCAAAAAAATTTGGGGAAAAAAAGAGAGGAACAATCTGATTCTAGGGCTAAGAAAGAGAAGGACTCACAAAACTCTACTGAAACGAAAATCTATGAAGCAAGGAAAAAAAATTTGGGAAAAAAAGGAGCGATATGATTCTGGGACCAACAACTCACCGTCGGCATCACCGTAATCCTTGACACCTCCTTCTTTCAGATCCAAAGCCCTTCTCTTCATTCCTCAAATCCGAAATCATATGAAAAAAACCAGAGAACAGGGTAGATAGATAGAATAAGTAGAGGGAATGAGTAGCCACTGACTGTGAGGGGACACTGTGGAAGGTGCCTCATTTAGTCGAGAGTGTAGACAGACTGGGTAGAAAGAGGGAGAGAGCAGAAAGCGGACTGAGAGCTTGAGAGAGTTGGAGTAGCCAAAAAACCGAAATCGAAAATGCACCAGTGTTTTGTTTGTTGTCTGTTTGCCTGCAAAGAAAGGAAGATATGGATCCATGCGATATTCAACAATCAGAAGCTCAAAACCCAAAAATTGGGAGCAAATAATAGAGAAACACACGGCTATATTACCGAGCATGGAGATGTCGTAGAGGTATGGGTGGAGGAAGAGACATGACGGTGGCACATGGAGCTTTGCGGCTCGATGACTTGATTGTGCTGCTCTGGCTAGGGCTCGTCGAAGGAGGAAACAGAGGGAGAGGGAGAGGAGAGAGATAGAGAGGAAGGCGTAGAGAGAGGACTAAAATGAAGATATTATGGGTTGTTGTCGGTGGAGATGGCAAGAGAAAGGATATGTTCTGAACCAAAAAGCAAAAAAGGAAGAGGAAAAGGCAAAAAAGCAAATAAAGAATGACGTCACAGGCATGGGGCGGGATGTGTTTGCAGCAGATGGGTGGAACAAAACACTACGCGAGAGAAGTAACTGAAGTACTAAACCAACGTTGTTTCACCCGTTGGCAGATGGGGTGTGAACGCACGCGCCTCTCATCTGTGTGGGGGAAGGGACCAAAAAAAGGGACGTCGTTTAGTGTAGAAATGGGCAGTCGTTTTGGACGAAAACCATGGAACGAAACCTTCTCTTTTAAAGGTTAATAGATTATGATACATTGTCCCCCTTGTACTGTTTTTGAACCTATTTTTTCTTTTATATAAATAAAACTATAATTTGGGAAAATTAGCAATATCAGGAAATCCATCCCTCTCCTCTCTCTCTGCTCTTCCACTCTCTCTCTCTGCCCCCTGTCGGACTATCCCCGCTTGTCTCCGGCGACACGGCACGGACCAGATCTGACCCCACGGAACTAGCAGCAATTTCCCAGCGTCGGTGCCTCCCCCATCCACGCGGCACGGCACGGACCAGATCTGAGCCGGCGAGGAGCTCCGTGCCCTTCGTCGACGGTGAGCTCCTTCCCCCATTCCAGTAGTGAGGTCCCCCGACTTCGTTTGTGTTCAGCCTTCCCCTTCCCCTTCCCCCGACGGCAAGCCATTCACTTCTAGTGTTGAGGTAAGGTTTTTTTTTTTTTTTTTTCTTCTTCGATAGCCCTAACCCTAACCTCAAATTATTAGTCGAGTAGTAATTCTCTGTGTCATTGGATTTGGGAAATTAGAGAATTAAGAGAGTAATATATGGGTGATGAAAATAAAGTTGAAAAATTGGATTTGAAAATTTAAATCCCAGATCTGGGATTCTCTGTGTCATTGGTTTGATAACATGCAAAGCCCATGAGAAATACATTGATAATTTCTAATATAAGCATCTCATATTACCAGATTTGTTTTGTAAAGAGAGCCCTGTTGTATAATTATTCAAATTATTGCTTATAATTAGATCCCAACTAGGTTTTTTTTTTTAAGGGACGATGGGTTTTCTTTTTTTGGTTAAAATTCCTTGAGTCTTTTAAAAATACTATGCAGTTTAGGAATGAGGAAGGAGGGGAAAAAAATCTAGCTTTTTTTGTGTACCATATTTCAACCGAAGTCCAAAATCTTGGGGTCAGAGCATGGGTGCCCTATTTCTTGCTTGCCTGGCCATTATGGGAAGTGATATTTATGTACTATGTTGGTATCTTTAAAATATAGATATCTACTGGAGCAAATCTATCACGAACACGACCCCTTTGAGATATTCTTAAACCTCAGTTTAACCATGTTGTGGCACCACCCAAAGAACACTGAACTTGACAAAGTGAAGGTTGTTCACTATTGTGCCGCTGTAAATCATTGCTTATTTATACAATAATTATTTTGTTAATAGTCATTAAAATTCAATATTATAATGAGATTAATATTGTTACTATGAACAGTTTTTTCAGGGATCAAAACCTGGTAACATATGCATATGCAAACGAGATATTATATTTTATCAATTTTTTTTATGTTATATAGCATTTGTATTAATTTATTTTTGTTAGCTAAGAATCATTTGATTTTGTTTTTTCTGATGCGAGTTTCAGAAGAGGCCGCCTCCAATGGGTAGCAAAATGTGTCTCCTATTAGCCTTTGAAGGTCATGGAAATTTGAGTGTAGATAGTTCTAGAAATTTAATTATGTGATCCTATAGTGAGTTGATATGAAAAATTAATGAGGCATCTTTAGTGCGTGTACCTCTTTAATTATGTGACCCTCTAGTTATGTTTTATATTTGGTATTAACTTACTTTATTTGAAACATCATTTTTCACTTACGCGATGAAAGTCCTTTGTAGGTTCCGGGGTGCAAGGTGCTTGTTCAATGGGTCAATCAATATTTGGCACAATTGCAGAGGGACAGTAGACTAGCACAAACCAGAGGAGAGAAAGCATCAGGTTTTGGGGTTTTGGGAACAGACCAGAGGAGAAAAAGCATCATCATCATCATTAAGCAACAATGGCGGATGACGATTACAATGAAATGGACATGGGGTTCTCTCTCTCTCTCTCTCTCTCTCTCACACACACACACACACGTGTACTTTCCCTCTCTATATTTATATATCTGTATATATATATGTACCCACACAAGTTTGTGATTTGGCATGGTTTATAATTTAGGGTTTCAGTTTTGCTCCTCAACTTTATTTAAGGCTCCGTTTGGTTTGACAGAAAATTTTCTGAGATAGTTTTCCCAAGAAAATAAAAATAAAAATAAAAATTTCGGTTGTAGGGAGATTTTCACTTCCGAAGCTAAGTGATGAGGCACATAGCAAACGTCAGGGTAGAATATATTAATTGATATTGTGGAGAAGAGTTTTTCTTTCTAAGAAAGTAATTTCTTTTGAAACAAACGAAGCCTCGACCGTCTGTTTAGTTGCTGAGAAACAGACGAGAATGAAGACAACAAAAAAACGTTTTTTTTTTTTTATGTTTTTGTTTTTGTCTTTGCTTTCGAAAACAAAATGAAAAATTCGAAAAGCTCGTTTCAACTAAGCCAAATACGTGATATTAGGTTCAGTTGGGTGAAGTTTTTTGGATTAAATAATATAAATTTTGAGATTAGAGTTTAGCTTTCGTAGGGCTTGTTTGGACGTGCCATGAAAATTGGATGGCGTTATTAGTTTTTGTACAGCATTTAAAGCTACAATTATATCATCTAAAATGGGGCAATTTCCAAGGGCCATTCAAATGCACATCTTGCATTTTGTTGACTACCAAAAAGTCTCTCGGTAGATAATATTTGGATTTTTGTAGAATGTTTCTCTGTGCTGTTAATAAAGTTGCAGAACTGTTTGAAGTTGTGTCATTCCATTTTGTTTTCTTTATCCATTTTTTTCTTGGGATTCTTTCATTGCGAAGCAGTTCTAAATCCAAGGTGTTTTGACCTAATTTTTTTTGGATAGATAAATTCTCTTGAATTATTTTGAAGGTGCTTTCTTGGGCTATTACTTCAATTATTTTGAGTTTTGACATGTTTGGAAATTGAAGTGTTTTTTAGATAGTTGATTTCTTATTTTCCTAATCAAAAACTCATCCTTGGAAGATTGGTGTGCCTCACTGCTGGAATATTTTCTGTTCCCACAGATATTTGATTCCACGAAGAGATAATTTGACAATTTTAAGCCCCATATGGTTCCTATATCCATACAATTGATATACATTGTCTATTTGATAGAAAAAAGAGAAAGAAATAACTTAAACAAGATAAGTGGTGATTTTTGCATATGTGCTGATACAGTGACATCTGAAACGAGGGCTGCTAATTTCTATGTATGTATGTTATCTATAATTGGTGTGCTATGTCTTGGTTGTAATTTTAATGCATAATAATGAATGAAAAGATAGAAAATGAAATGGGCTGATATAGAAATAAAGTAAAAAAGCAATGTGGGTAAAGTCATGTCGAGTATGATTAACATCCCAATATGTCCACAAGATAAGCTCTGAAGATAGTTCATGGTAAACCTTCATAAAGGCTATGTTTGGTATGAATAGGCAAATGCCATTCGAAGATACGGTTCTAGAAAACTAAGAAGTATCATGCTTTCTAGATAATAGATACACTTTGGCATCTCATCGTCACATTGTTGGCTAATTAGTTTCTTCTAGGCAGGCACATGTTGGATCATATTTTCCTCATATAGGTCATAAAGTGTTAGAATATTTTCATTAAGAAGGTAAAATGTTCTAATATTGCTGTATAGGCATTAATTGTGATGCTATATTATAGTGGCATTTAAAATATGTAAAGTATTACAAATCCATATGCCCAAGGTCACCCTTTCTCGTCATTGCAATCATTCTTACATTAATTATCATTATATTTTGTGTGTAAGCCTGTGCACGTATGTAGTTTTGTTTTTGTCATATTAAGCACATAATTTTTTGTTGTTCAATAATTTGTTTATGATGCCTTTGTCATATTAAGCACACAGTTTTTTGTTTTTCCATAATTAATTTTTGGTGCCTTATCACTTGGTTATGCAAAATTTGTTGATGCAGATATGAAGATGAGCCACCAGATCCTGAGATTGATGTAAGAAGTCATGTTTTGATTCGCTTCTTGAACATATCTGATGTACTTGAATATTTATCTGTCTTTAATGATTTTATTGAAATATTGGTGGAATAATTTACAGGAAGGTGTTGAAGACGACCCAGATAAAGATAAAGATAATGATGAAGAAAATCCAGATCCCCTTGAAACCGAAGACAAAGATGAACAGGAACCAGTGGAACGACCTCGAAAGACATCAAAATATATGACAAAATATGAGCGAGCAAGAATCTTGGGTACCCGTGCTTTGCAGATCAGGTTTATCATCTAGGCCTTATCAATCTTAAATGTTGTTGAGCAAGTTGGGTTGATATCTTAACAACTTTACTTCTTGGTTGAGCAGCATGAATGCACCTGTGATGGTCGAGTTGGAGGGTGAGACTGATCCACTTGAGGTAAGATATATTAAGAGCTATGTTGGATGATAAGAATTCACAGAACACCACACCAATCCCCCCTCCCAACCCGTGGAGGTGCGTGCATAGTGGATTATTTTGCTGGAGCGGCCGGTTCTTTGTCCATGCTTACACATCAACCCTTTGATTTTGCAGTCAGGATAGAACCCATTGAATGCTAGTATTAAACATCCAACCTTGTTGCTCACATCTATTATAATCATACATATATAAAAACTGTGAGTGGTTGATATGTTTCTGGAACCTTCTGGGCATTCTTTACTAGTTAGTACGAAAAGAGAAAATTTTTTTGTTTAAAGAACAAACTGCATGTGTATACAGGATAGTGCATTTAGATATGCTTAAAGTCTTAAATCTTGCTGAAATTGGCAACAGGCAACATCTCAACAAAGATAATTCTTCTTGACGGGTGAAAACTTGGTATTGATGTATATATATATTGGTATTTAGCAGACAAAGAAACAATAAAACGTGCCAATAGTGGATGATATATTGGGATTTAGTAATAAATTCCTTTCCTATTCTCAGGAAGATATACCAAGATCTCAACGAGAGATTGATAATCTTGGGGTGAAATCCATACTTATTCCCATTGAAAATATTTAAGCAAATAATGTCGCTTAAATATTCTTTTCCATTGACTTTAAGATATTCAATGCAAATAAGAAAGTAACTCCATTTGATTTTAATAAAAATACTTAAAAATTAAACTCCAAATAAAAGAAAATGTATATTCCTGTTTTAGGATAAAGTGCAATTTTCGAGAATTATTAAAAAAAATTCAACCTTAGAATGACAAGGGCAATTGAAATTTTAAGTAGTCCATGAATTTGATAAGATATACTAATGCAAAATCGTCAAATATGAGTAAAAATATTTGAAGTTATAAACAACTATGTTTGAAATACACGAATCAAGTAATATATTTAAGAAATTCTTAAAAACAAGAGAAAGAAAAATTGAAAATGCATGAGTATTATATTCTATTTTAATGCATCAGAAACATCTGTTGTGTGGTTTTTATTTGCTATATGGAGTGGTTTTGTTGTCTTTGTGGATGCTTTTTTCTTGTTCTTTTGCTTTTTCCCTGGGTTTATCAATGTCAAATGTCAATGGTCATGTTAGGTAACTTAGCTTGACTCAATAAAGTTTTATCCAAAGTATTTAGGGTTGGGTACAAGAGTACTGACTTGCCATTTGGATCTATCAAGAACCTTTTAATTTTGATTTATTTTATTTTATTTTATTTATTCTTCTTCTTTTTCTTTTTTTTTTTTTTTTGGGGGGGGGGGGGGGGGTTGAGGAGGGTGGTGTTTGGGTTGTGTTAAGTTATACACTTTGTCTTCACACCATAACCGTAATGCGTACCCCCCCCCCCCCCCCCCCCCCCCCCCCTCTCTTCCTCTCTATCCGGCCGGGGGCACGCACCATGTTTCTATATCACCTTTAGACCGAACCATGCACACTACTCAATTGTGCAGTAATTGGTCTTCACTGGACATAGCCCAAGGATTTGAAACTTTTTCCCATTTTGTCAACTGTAAGTGCTGCTACCTCCACCTTCTCTCAAATCTGTTCCAAGTTTTTTTTATGTCCTTTCTGGTCTTGCCTCTCATCCATTTCAATTTCTTCATTTCAGCTATTCTTTTTAATCTTGTTTTTTATTGTCCAGCATTCTTATCCAAAAGCCCAGCCCCCCCCCCCCCCCTCTCTCTCTCTCTCTCTCTGAATCATGTTTGTCTAATACTGAAGCGCTCAACTGCAAACATCCTACCTAATATTTATTCTATATCCTTACTCTTCACGCCACATGACTTTTTGTGATATCTCATGTTTTAGATTGCAATGAAGGAGCTCCGTGAGCGGAAGATACCCTTCACCATTCGACGCTACTTGCCTGATGGAAGGTAAGGTTCTTAATTTGAAAATTTACTTATTTCTTCCTAATTTCCAAAAGTTATATTATGTTAATCTTTTAAATTTTTAGTTATTATTATTATTTTTTTTGTAAAAATGATTTTGTCTATTTTTTGCTTGAATTTTTCCAGTTACGAAGATTGGGGAGTTGATGAATTGATAGTGGAGGACTCATGGAAGCGGCAAGTGGGAGGTGATTGATAACTTTCTTTAGTCATTGAGAAATGGGTTGCAAAAGTCCTGCTTGTAGATTTGTACTGGCCAGGGAAAGGAAACATAGGTTATTTAACTTATTATGACCGACACTATTAGCAGAACCTACCTTCATACTTTGACATATATATTGTTCTGCAGTTAATGCTCTACTCTTTTGTTTGGATTGTCATTTATCCTTAATTTTGATGCATTTTCTGCTTGCGATTTACGGACGGCGTACAATGTCCGAAGATACTGTTGTCTTTGTTTCTTTGCTTTAATTTGGTTTTATTGATACGTTTTATGGGAAAGTTATATAGGGTGCTCTGTTGCTTAGAACCAAGAGTTCTCCTAGGCACAGTCTGATTATACTTTTGGTTTTCCTTTGAACCTGCACCCAACTTTGTCTCCATAAGTGAAAAATGTTGTATCTCACACTCTTGGAGTAGCCTTCCTCTATGATTTGTTGCTCAGGACTACGACTTTCTGTACATATGCTTGTGGTAAAAAAATGTGAGTAAATATAGACTCACAGCTAGTATTTATCAAGGTATTATGCGGTCTTTTGGCACGTGAGATGGTTCTATCAGGTGAACCCTGAACTGAAATCGTTTATGGCACTGAACTATTTCGCTGAACTGTTAAACCTCTGATCACGCTGTTTTAGAGGAGCTCTGTGCAACCAGTAGAAAGCTGATGAGGGAATGATCATAAATTACATTCATGGAATCTGAAGAATTCTCGAATTATTTTCTCCAGTTCTCATTTCTCCTCTGGATAGTGAAAAATGGTAAGACAGTATATCTCCATAGCCATCCCCAGAGCAGCAGGAGCAAGGATTGGACTATGGTGATTATAGTAGTAATTATTTTAGTAAATATTGTGTGACGAAATGCTCGATAATGACAGGTTGTAACAACGATGTGGATGCTGATAAAACTTGGGTATAGTGTGGGCATTTTGCTCTGTGCTGGGAGGTTTTTACTGAAACAAGACTTAGACAAAGCGCAGTAGAAAGGCGGAACCATTGGATTTTGTTAATCTTTTGCCCTTTGATTTGGACAACCACCTGTGGATGCCAACTAGGGGTGCAACTCGGTTCGGGGAATTCTGAGGATCGGATTGTTCCGAGCAGTTCGGTTTGGTCCGGTCCGAGACAAACAATGTTCGGTTCGGGACGTTTTCGAAAACCAAATTTTTTCGGTCCAAGATTCGGTTTAGGGGTGTTCAGAACCGTCCTGAACCAAATTCCCAAACCAAATTCCTGGACCAAAAACTGGTGATATATAATATTATATATATATTTTTATATGTATAATATATAATATATATCATTTCCGTTTTGTTATTACTTAACAGATAAATAAATAAATAAATAACCCTCATTTAGTCATTTGACTTTTGCCTAAAACAAAAAAAATAAATAAATAAAAAACTCTCATTCATGGCTATGAATGAATCAATGAATTATGATTAATGATTATATATTTATGACTTCATGACTTTATATATCCCATTTTGCGGAAGAGCATGTATAGGTAAATCTTTGATGGCCAAGTACAAATGTGCAATGAAGTAGCTTATCTTTGTGGCTAATCAAACTGACAATATTTGGTTGGAAGTAGTTATTTTTACTTAGGGAAAACAAACTAATAAATATAAAGAACCGGACCAGTTTTTTTTGGTACGGTACAATCCAAGACAACGTACAAATCAGTTCGGTTCCGGTTCCATTTTCAAGTCCCAAATTATTTTAGGATGGTCTAGAAATGCCCCTATCCCGTACCATCCCGTACCGAGTTGCACCCCTAATGCCAACTGCATTGTGCTCACTAATGGCCCCTTATGTATCTAAAATGGTTAACATTTAGTTATTTTTATTTTGGTTTACATTGGAGAAAAGTCGACCCCTAAACCCACTCCATTTGGATGCCATATGAGTTGCACCTCGTTGGCAGCATTTAGTTGAGTGAAACAATCATTATTGGATTTAAATTTCCATAAATGCCTTAACCACCTACGAGACTAAGTGCCTGTTTGGGATAGTTTCAGAGTAGAATCAGAAGCTGAATCAGAATCAGGGGGGAGGTAGCTTGAGTAAATTGGCCTCAAAATCTCTTTTGGGCTTACAATCACTTTTCCCATTTTTTATCCAAACACTCTTAAAAGTGATTATGGGCCATCAGAAGAGATTTTGGGCCTCCCAGAATCTTATCCAAATAGGCACTAAGCTTGTAGCCTTGATGGCTTGAAAATTAATGCAATGCTTCCATGTTTCAATAAGAAAATTTTGATGGGTTTTGATTAGAAAGGCCTTAAAAATTGATAAACATAATGAAACAATTGGGGCAGGAGGCGATGGAGAAACCCACAATTGCAACTGATCCTGGACAGGATACATTTTCTTCTTGTTTTGTAAAGTACTAAAATGTTCTTACATGATTGCAAATAAATGGTTGCTCCAATGGAAGTCTAGTAAAGGTTGGAACAAATGGATTAACTGAAACCAAAAGTCTGCACCAGTTTTACTTCTCAACTGTGCAGACTCAAGGGTGGATTGTAAAATTCCATATAATTGTCAAGATAGTGAAAGTTACAGTAATTTTAATGCAGCAGCACTAGACAGACTCCAAGCTAGTTTGAATTACATGAATGATCCACAATAAGTGCTTACTAGACTGTCTTCACTATCTCAAACAAAAGCTAAAATGCAAAATCTCTCCCATCATATAAGGAATCATAAGCTTTTACCTCAGCATGTGTGGATTTCCTCATTAATGGCAATCCATTAGATGCACTATGACATAATCATTCCAAATAGTTTACGAAAATCTGGAATTAATCATAAAATTTGTGAACCTGTGGGAATGTTATAAATCTATGTTGAAAGTATTTGATCGCAGATACAGGATGCATGCAAATTTCTAATTTTTACCTCTTATTTTTAACCCAATGGTCCAATTTATTAGTACTAGGTAACTCGTTTTTTAAACCCCATTACATTTTAACTGTTAGGTCTGAAAATACAAGAGTACGATTAAAAGTTTTCATGTTTCTTATTTTAAGGAACCCTAATACGATATGATTTCGTGTCATACTCCATCTCCTTTGTAGTCAACCAAAGAGGAAAAAAAAAATATTAAAACCTTCAAGAAAGATGTTACAACCATCTTTCTTTGAATTGGAAGAGAAAACTGAGCTAAGGTCATTTTGGAAAGCTTGGAAAGGACGCAGCAATGAAAAGGACATGGGAAGAATTCTGTTTCCCTTTCCCTTCTTGTCCGTTTAGTATGATAGCAGATGCACACACTTCCTTTCTTGTTGGCCACTCTTATTATGTGAATGTTGTACCCCACCCTTAGAATATAAATTTTTAGAAAGGACACCAAGTTTCATTAATAGGTTCACTTGCTTCTTCTTCTTCAGTTGGGATGTCCTTACCTTCCTCCTCATCAACATCTTCTTCTTCTTCATCTTTTTCATCAGGGACCACAGTGTGTTTGCGATCACGCCCCAAGTCAAGCATTTGGTTCTTTACATTGAAAAGTTACCCCTCCTTTTTGCTAAACGTGATCTCACCACTATAAATCTGTATATACAAGGAACCTGTCAAGAGCATCAGTTCACTGTTTTTGTACTATAACATGTGTATTGACATAACAATACCAGTTTACTATTGATAGTTATGTTCAGTAAACTGATGCTGTTATATAGATAAACATGTTATAATACTGACAACAGTAATCTGGTACTGTTGCATGATATATGGGTTATTTTCAAAACAACAGTGAAGTGATACTGTTGCTAGTACAAAAAACATGTTATAAATACTAACAATAGTACTCTGATACTGTTGCTAGTAATGATTTAACAAAAGAAAACGATCGAAATAGATGAAACTACGAACAACTTCGAACCCAAACGAAATCTCTTGCAACCGCCTAAAGAGAGAGAAAATTTTAGAATTCAAATTTGAATTCCCTCCATCAGCGCTAGTTTGAAGAGAGAGAAACATAATGGAGCCGAAATCTCTCTCCCACGAAATCATATCCCCCCAAAAACGGTTACTCTTCTATATCTTAAGATGAAAATCTATTTTTCCCATATCTATTATACATGAGATGCAGAATTGTCAAACAAAGGGTATAATTGGTATATAAAATCACAGATTTACCTTATTACAAATAAAAACTTAAAAAAAGGGGTTATTAAATTACTAAATCTTAAGTAGGGTTTTTTGCTAAAGGCAGACCCTAATAGGGGTTATTGCTAATTTTCCCTAAATAATATTAGTTATATAAAATAATAAATACATAAAGATTTTATATTTTTTCATAAAAGATCAAGTTTAAAATTCAAAAGTACATTTTTTTTTTTTAATAATCAAAATTGTCAACGAAAGATTAAAAACTCTTTAGATAAACATTCAGAATTTTTTTTCTTCATAAAACGGAATATTTAAAGAGTTTATATTCCTATATATTATCATGCAACTTAATAGTTGCCCTAGGATAAAGAATTTGAATAAGAATCTAACTTTAATTTGTCAAGAGTTTGAGTTAAAATCTAACTTTAATTTGTTACCAAATCTAACTTTGGGAAAGCTGCCAATGATGAAGGAGAATATACCCAAGCTTGTATTCAGACGGCCTTGACAAGTGAGGAATCTGCAATGGACAATAAGGGAGAGCGTGCCTTGCAAAAGTGGAAACCCCCACCTGGACTACTGTATAAGCTCAATATTGATGGTTCATGGCTTAAGAATGATAAGATAGGAGGCATGGATATTGTGATCAGAGACACGAGGAGCCTGTTTATTGCAGGAATGGCGAAAAAAGTCCCTTTCATGAGGAGTACTCAGCTGGTTAAAGCATCAACACTAAGGAAAGGACTCCAATTTGCAATTGATATCGGAATTAAGGGTTTAGTGGTGGAAAGTGATGCAAAGGGACTCATTGATTGCCTGAATAGGAGAAGGGATATGATAGAAGAAATTGGAATCCTATGTGAGGGTATTCGGCTACTAGGCCAAATTGCCTAAGTGACTGAATACACTTATTGTAATACCCGTAATTTTAAATAGGGTATTAAGGGTTTAATCTGGGGTTAACGTAGCTAATCCCTTGATTTTTTCGAATGATTACATGCATGGGTAATGCATGTGGATGATATTATGATGTTGGATGTGTTTTGATGCTTGTGTTGGTGCATTAAGTATCTTTCGGGAGCGTTTAGCTTTGTTTGCAACTTAAGGGTTTAAGTTGCTGAAATTTGGCTAAGTGTTGGGAAAAAGTGGATTTTCGTAAATTTTCGTTTTGAAGGATAATTTTTGGCGGTAATGAGAGTTTGTAATATTATAAGACATTGGTGATTTTATGGGATTTTATTAGCATGTTTGGATTGGGTTCCACACATGTTTGTTTTAGGAAAATCTGTCGGGCGACGGATTTTGTACTAAAACTTGAAATTTAGATTTTGATATATTGGGTATTTGATTTTTTTGATATTTTATTTGGATTCAAATGGGGGGTTATTTGCTTATTTTCATTAAATAACTTAAAGTAATCTTAAATGTTTTTAATGAAAATAAGGCAGGGATGTGTACTGTGTGGGTTTATACACAATTGCCTGAGTTACTGGGCATTTTTAGCAAGTGACGATCGATCCTGGCTTTGGGACGATCGATCGTCAGTGCCCCGGAAATGCATTTTCACTTCTGTTTTTCACGATCGATCGTGCCCTCAGACCACGATCGATCGTGCATCGCGGTTTTTGCAAATTTTTTTGCGTCAAATGACGCAAATGCCCCTCACCCCTTATAAAAACCCATCCCCACGATTTTTAGACCAGATCTGGTCTTTTTGAGGAGGGAGAGAGAGAGAGAGAGGGAGAAAAGGAGAAGAGGGGGCGGAGGCTCGACGGCGTCTCGCCGGAGCACGGCGACCCCGATCCAACGCCGACAAGCTCGGATCTAGCGTATTTTGGCCCGATCTATGCGTGTATGGTTGTGGATTTGGGTTTTTCTCTCTCTTTGAGGCTTAGGAATGCATTATTACGGTTGGATTCATCTTCTCCAACCTCTTGGTGGAGCTTAGAGCTTGCTCATGGCGATTTTAGCTTGGATTTCATGGGTGTTGACATGGGTGGTCATCCCCATCAACTCCTTTTGCATTCTAGAGGTATTTTCTCACATTTTGGAGTTAGGGTTTGTAATTCCTTTTGGTTTATCATCTCATTCTTACATTTATGGGTTTATTCATGTATATTGGGGAGTTTGGTGGTGATTTGGAGTTGGGACCTCCGTTACCAACATCACCCAAGTCATTTGGGAGCTAGGGCTTGGATTGGGAGCTTGCATTTGCATCCTAGGGTTTTGACTTCATACCCACGGCATCAAAGGTTACCTTTTTCTATGCATTTGGTTGAGGTAGGTGCAATTTACATAGGTTTAAACTATTGACATGATAATATGGTATATATTATCATAGTAATTGGTATTTATGGGCTTTGAATATGTATATAAATGATTTATGGAATAAATCTTGAAGGAAAACTTTAGGTATTTGACAACATAAATTGGAATTATGTTTATTAATAATTTTGGCTAATTGTATACCTCCTATGGAATATAGATGTAGGGATTTTACGGTTGCTTTTCCTGTTTATTCGAGGTTTTCGATTATGAT
This sequence comes from Liquidambar formosana, assembly GCA_039720395.1. Lineage (NCBI taxonomy): Eukaryota > Viridiplantae > Streptophyta > Magnoliopsida > Saxifragales > Altingiaceae > Liquidambar > Liquidambar formosana. The sequence goes on from CM077828.1 coordinate 3,277,591, forward strand.
TTCAAGGTTATAATCATTTATGAGAATTTATATGGTTATTATGATTTTGGGTATAATTATGAAGTTATTTGATTATGGGTTATATACCATATCTTGGAGATGATTTTGGTTATAAAATCATTTTATGGTTTATTGTACTGCATGTTGGCCATAATCATGCATTAAATGGACTTAATGAATACTGGGTAAAAGTATTGCATTAAAAGGGGTCATTGGAATTGGACTACTTGCAATCAATGGGACTTTGCGGTGTTTTCCATTCCTTTGGTCCTGGGGTACTTTCCGGTTCCAGGTAGGAACCCTTGTGTTCCTGAATCAGAGGCTACTTTCCGGTTCCAGGTAAAAACCCTTGTGTTGTCCTCTTGGAGGTTGGGTTTAAATCCTCCGTTTCCGCGCGAAGACTCCTGCGGGAGTGGTTGGTAATAAATGGATTTAATGTAAATTGGACATGAGTCACATGCATTGGGCATTATGCATTATTTGTTTTAAGTTTATGGGTTATAACTTATTTTGGAATTTGTTATATACATGGTTGGTATATTTTATTTAAATGATATAATGGGTTTTATTTATATCATTGCTTTAGTTTACTATGTCAAATTGTATCTACTGAGTCGTCGGACTCACGCCTATTATTTTAAATGTTTTTCAGATAATCTAGGGATTGGTTTGGCTATCTTGGGCGGAAGTTGTTCTTAAATGGAAATTCCCTTATGTTAATTATCAATGTAATTAAATCAGAAGTGTAAATGTAATTTGAATCAGGGTTGTAATTGTAATTATTTAATGTTGTGTATACGTGGAATGCGATGCATGGGATGATACCACTTCTATGGATGACAGGAAATTTTTATGTATGGATTTTTATAACAGGATTTCACGATGGTATGTCCTATCTACGGATGGGTCATGCCGAAAATTTTTTTAAAATGGTTGAGGTTTAACACGTGTCATCCATGTTTTATCAAAGGATTTATTAAAGAAAAAGCTTGCTTTATTATTATTGATCACGGCTTAATTAATTTGGGTCGTGACACTTATGTACCTAGAATTGGTAATAGAGTGGCAGATGCAATAGCAAAATTTGCTCTTGGAGTGGATGAGTTTGAGGTTTGGCTTGAACATTCCCTTTCTTGGCTATCCCCTCTTCTTGAGGAGGATTTGCCTTTGATCTTGTAATCGGTTTTTTTTTATCTTAAATGAAGTATTTCTATCGTTTGAAAAAAAAAAAAAAAAAGAAAATATTATATGTTTCAATTAAAGAAAGGGTAGATATGTATTTTTCTTTTAATAAAAATGAGGGTATATTGGTCATTCAAAAGTTTTTATGAGATTAATCCTTTCATAGGTAGTATAGATATAGATAGATATAGATAATTTTCTAGCTTGTTTCCAAAAAACAAAAAAACAAAAAAATATATTATATTTTTGGGTTTTGTAGGGTCCATATTTTGTTTAGTACACTACTAAGTTTTACATTTTTCGCACTTACTCATATATCTCCAATTCTCCACTAGTGTCTAGCTTTGCACTTACCTTTAATTCTAGCTTGTCTCCAGAGATATTATATAGGGCGACAGCTTTTGTAATTCATTGGGGTCAAATGTCTCCACTAGTGTCTAGCTTCATTCGGAAACAGAATTTTTCTCCTTTTATATGGAAAGTTTGTATGGAAGATTGTTACGTTGCTAATCCTCAAGTATTTTCTTTTTTTCTTTCTTTTGGTAATGTAAACATCCTCAATGTACTTGTTTAAATGATTATTAATATAAAAGATATCTATGATAGGTATTACTCCATCAAAATTAATGGTGCAATATTATTTTATATGCAAATGATGGGACTATATATTGATCCAAATCATCGAAATAGATTTAATCACATTCGAATAGGTATATTTTTAATTTCACTAAGAATCAATATTATTTTAAGTGTATAATTTTTTTATTTTTTTTTGTTACTACTATAAGACATCTTCAATCTATCCTTGTGAAATAAACCCACCATTTTTATATAAAATGACGTTATCCTATCATGTTTGATGGGACCATCCCATTATAGATTCTCTCTTAATATAATTTATTTTTCTCTAACCTTTTTTTTTTTTTTTTTTTTTTGTGAAGTCCTTTGGTCCAACTATCTTTGAAATAGGGATAATGGTGTAAAATTACAACTCACTCTGTTCCTTGTAAGACAATCATGGTAAACCCGACTAATAATTAGTCTCCAGAAAAAGTGAAAAGTCAAATCCAAAACCTTGCATTTTTCTAAGCGTCTTACCAACCACTAATATACTCTTTCCTATATTTAAAATTACAAGAACTCCAATCATAACACAAAATAAAGTGGAGGGCAAAGTGGAGAAGTTAAAATTACCTCATCTTAATATGCGTGATTAGTCAAAATAGGTCAAATATTTTGGGATAAAAAAAGTAAGTTATATGAAAGTGAAACATATCGTGCTTCCTTGCATGGCAAAGATTCATGATAAGGTTAGGACTTTGGTGTCAGGGTAGGGAACTAATATTTCAAATTATTTTTAAACTCTGCTTATTTATTTATTTTATTTATAATTGTTTTGGGATTATAGTGTGTTTTCATTGTTTTAAGATTCTATGATTTTGTTAAAGATAAAGATTGTTATTGATAAATAGTTTTTTTGTATCTCAAATCTACCTGTAGATCATCTTTATCTTAAAAAAAAAAAAAAAGGAAAAGAAAAGAAAAGAAAAGAAAATACATACATACATATATATATATATATATCTATATATATATATATATATACATACATATATATATATATATATATATATATATGATTTAACATAAAATATACTCCAATAAAAAAGTTTTTATACTTAAAAAATATTTATAAATGATATAGATATAATATCGTCTCATTATAAAAAAAGAAGTAGGTTTTTTTTTTTTTTTTTTCTTTTCTGAGAAAATAATTACATATATATAGAGTATAGACCTAGAAAAAAGAGAGTATATATTCATTCTAACAAGTGGACTTGGTGAAATAAAGAGTTGGTGAAATAAAGAGTAATGATATATAGAACCACTATTAGAAGTTCAAAACATAAGACCGCTAATTTGGCTAAATCTGATTGGTTAGTGGTATTAACACCGTTGGTAGCTAAAAAAGAACTTAATATGAGAAGCCCTCAATTCCCGATTCAGATAAATGTTTTCAAAATTTAGATAAACAGGATTATAGGGGTTTCTTCAAAATTGCTGTAATCTTCTCCTTCCTTTTAACGATTCTTAAAAGGAATCATTGATCAAAGTTTTGAAATACCTCCTTCCTACACTCGAGTTTGGCAAAATATTTAGATAATTAATCATGGCACATCATACAAAATCACAATTAAATCAATGCAAAATATTTAGATAATTAACCATAATACATCATACAAAATATGCATCAAGATAATACCATAGCTCAACCATTATCATGACAAATCAGATAAATTGGGAGTTTTATTATATAACAATGGGCAGTTCCCCACCCCCCTCCCCCCACCCAAACAAAAAAAAAAAAAAAAAAAAAGAAAGACAGGTATATTTTTAGAACCATGAATATTCAGATAATTTGTGATTTTTTTATTTATTTAAAGATAATAGTAGAAATTCCTCTCCCCTGCATTGTTTTCCCTTGATTAGTGCTATGAATATTCAAATAAATTGGGTTTTTTTTTTTTTTTCCTTTTTCATATAACAGTGTAATGTTTTTAAGATAATACTGAATGCAACATGACACTAAATATGACAAATCAGATAAATTAGGAGTTTTATCATATAACAATGAGAAGATCACAACAATTTTGAGGAAACCCCCTATCATCCCGTTTATCTAAATTTTGAGAACATTTATCTGAATCAGGAATTGAGAGCTTCTCATATTAAGTTTTTTTAAGACAACAGTAGGAATTCCTTCCCCTGCATTGTTTTCTCCTAATTAGTGTCATGAATATTCAGATAAATTGTGATTTTTTTCTTTCAAATAACAGTGTAATGTTTTTAAGATAATACTGAATGCAATATGACACTAAATATGAATAATAAGATAAATTGGGAATTTTATCATACAACAATGAGAAGATCACAGCAATTTTGAGGAAACCCTATAATCCCGTTTATCTAAATTTTAAGAACATTTATCTGAATTGAGAATTGAGAGCTTCTCATATTAAGTTCTTTTTTAACTACTAACGGTATTAATATCACTAAATCAATCAGATTCAGGCAAGTCAGTGATCTTATATTTTGGTCCTATAACAATGATCCTATATATCATTACTCATGAAATAAATTAGTAAATAATATAACAATTAAAAGTTTTTTCCACCACTGTAAGTTGATAAGTTCATCGTAGCTTCGTCATGGTATATGTTTGTTGGAAAGGAGATATTGGCCGGTCTGGTTGTCCTCTTCGCGATGTGCTCCAACTGTTTGTATTAAATCCCATTTTCAAAAGGTCAGGGCGACCCCACCCCTCGCTTTCCCACCCCCTTCCAACTAAAGGCTTGTCATTTTTTTTTCTCTTCAAACCCTCATATTTATTCAGTCACAGCACAGCCCTCCCATTTGAAGAACCCACCTCAGTGTCTCACTATCTTCACACTGGGAGATACTTCTCTCACTTCCATTATCTCTGAAAATCTGATTTTTATAATGAAGATTTGTATAAAATCTCGATTACCCATTTTGATTTTCTCTTTAAATTTCGAAGATATTCCGTTTTTAATGCTTGGTATTAGTGTTTGTGCTCATAAATCAGCTCGTTATTTACTTCGTTTGATGCGTAATTCGTGAAGATCTCTTAATGCTTTCATAGGTATACTAAGTTTTTGTGTGATTTAGTGTATGCATCAGTTTGTGAGATAAGGGTCAGTTGACTCAGAGTACCCAGGGAGTCAATTCTACCAGTGACCCAGTCAATTTTCTTAACAAAGACCGTAATTGCCAATATGTTCAGAATTTCCTAAAAATTAGGTGCTTATATCTTTCTGAATTGCTTCCTGATTTGTATTTTTGAAGGGGGGAAACCCCATTGCAGAATTTTCACTTCTTATCTTCAGTGTATGTGCAGTTATTGGCTTTCCAAGAAGGAGATATAAATAATTAGAAGACTGTTATGAATATTAAACATTGAGTGGACAATTGAGTGGATGTCCACACCCCCTTCCACTTTGTGATAATGGGAACACCATCATAAGTGGGTTAGGTAATCCCATCATAAGGACCTAATTCAAATAAAGATAAAAGGGGAAGGGGAGAAAGAAGAAATGAGATGTATTTTGGAGAAAATGAAGAAATGTATATTTTGGAGAGAATGAAGAAATGTGTATTTGGAGAGAAAGAAGAGAAAGAAGATGAATAGAGAAATTTTATTCTCCTCACAACTTGTTCTAAATTCTCGGTTTTACAACACGTTATCAGCACGAATTGCTCAAGGAATTTGGGAGCAATATCATACTACCACCATCTTCTTTCTTAACCAATTTGGTTGTGGTAAGTTGGTAAGTTGGTACGTTCTAAACCAATTTGATTGTGGTAAGTTGGTATGCTTTTAACCAATTTGGTTGTGGATTGGTTTTTACTCTAAATTATATACTTGAATGGATGAATCCATCTTCTCTTCCTGAAGCAAGAGAAGATTTAAAAATAAAACTTGAAGTTTTAGAAATAAATAAAAGGAGTGATGATTCATTTTCTCTTCTTGAAGTAAGAGAAAGATTTGAAAACTTGAAGTTTTCTATATGAAAAGTTATTATTTACATGTTATCTTCATGAAGGAAGAAACAAATTTCAATCTCCAAAATTTTCTATAAGAAAAGTTGTTGTTCATATATTCTCTTCCTGAAGCAAGAGAAGATTTAAAATAAAACCTGAAGTTTTATAATTAAAAAGGAAAAAGGGTAACAATTCATCTTCTCTTCCTGAAGTAAGAGAAAGATCTGAAAACCAGAAGTTTTCTATAAAAAAAAAAAAAAAAAGGTTATTATTCATCTGTTCTCTTCCTGAAGCAAGAGACAAATTTCAAAATCTGAAGTTTTAGAAATAATGAATAAAGTCTCAATTTAATTGAATAAAGTGATGGTCAATGATGACCAAATTAAATTGAGTAATATATTTCTCTATTATGTGTTATGCAACTTCTTTAGATGCTTGTAAAATTTTGGTGAAAATTCGTGGGTGCACCTTAACTTTTGCTTTAGTTAGCATAGAAGAACACACAAAAATCTGCTCTTGTTTTACTACGAATTGACTGTCAACGTCACCTCTGTTGTCAGTCAACTTCTCTCAGATTTACTGGTAACTTCACTGTGTCAGCTTAAAGTATGTCATTTTATGATAAAAACCACCAGAAGTGGAATAATGGAATACCAAACCACCAGAAGTGGATTAATTACATATCAAACCATTAGAAGTGGAGCAATGAAATACTAAACCACTAGAAGTGGAATATTAAACCACTAGAAGTGGAATAATAAAATACCAAACCACTAGAAGTGGATTAATGAAATACTAAACCACTAGAAGTGGAGCAATGAAATATCAAACCACCAGAAGTGGAATGAATATATTTGGTGTGGAAAAATAAAATACCAAACCACTAGAAGTGGATTAATGAAATACTAAAGCACTAGAAGTGGAGCAATGAAATATCAAACCACCAGAAGTGGAATGAATATATTTGGTGTGGAAAAATAAAATACCAAACCACTAGAAGTGGATTAATGAAATACCAAACCACTAGAAGTGGAGCAATAAAATATCAAACCACCAGAAGTGGAATGAATATATTTGGTGTGGAAAAATAAAATACCAAACCACTAGAAGTGGATTAATGAAATACCAAACCACTAGAAGTGGAGCAATGAAATATCAAACCACCGGAAGTGGAATGAATATATTTGGTGTGGAAAAATAAAATACCAAACCACTAGAAGTGGAATGACACTGAAGAAATAAGCATCGGTTTATAGAATAAACCTACGAGATAAGTGTTTTAAGTAAATACTTGGTTGAGGTTTTGTGTGTTATACTCTGTTGACAGCACGAACCCATTTTACCATTTAATTCATAACTTTAGTTCTAGTTATCATTTTGAGATGAAACGAATTGGATTTTGTCACTGACTTGTTGGGCTAACATCCTACCAATTTTCGTGTCATTGGGTGACCATTTGATATTTTTTTGCGTAATTATTTCGTGGTACACCTGAATCTGGGATTTCTGCTAGATAGCATTAATTCAATATTGAAAAATATTTTTGAATGGGTTTTGCTAGGTATTTCTCTACCAAATTTTGAGGTTACAAAGTACATTTGATATACTTTTAAGTGATATAAACCCCAAAGCCCATTTCTTTTTGGATTGAACATATAAAAATTCATTTATACGCATCACAAATTGTTTTCACTAAAATTTCAGATTTGGTCATTGTACTTGGAGCAGATTACAGATTTTTTGCTACTTATTAGTAGCATTTTGAGAACTAGAGAGACCAACTGGAGATTGTCTCTGCAGCCCATTAAGAATCCTAGCCCCATTTTGGCATGCGTTAGTTTAATTAAAGGCACTTCCAATAGTGCCAATTGCCTAAGCAAACCTTGAAGAATTGATGAAAGGCTATCTATTAATTCTATTATGCCATTGGAGAAGTACTAGTGCTTTGGGTAAGTTACTCTAACCGTGGTAAAGATACCTTGGCATATGTATCAATATGGAATTATTTTCTCTATCATATTAAAAAAAAAAAATGGTCATAAAGCTTTATAAAACAAGTAAATTGGTTTTACTTACTACGTGATAACAATCAATTTTGATTTATGAGTTTGAAATTATTTGTTGGCCAATTTTTTTTTGATTATTATCAAAACCATTTCATCATTAAATTTGATGACCATTGAAATTAAATATTTGTGACCATAATTCTTTTGATATTTGATTCTTTTGAAAATGATCGATTTATTGCAAAATCTTATATAGATAAATATTTTCAAGATACCAAAATGTGACAATACACTGAACAGAGTGGCAAGATTGTGAAAATATTTTAATATTTCTTGCCTTGTAAGTACTATTGTAGGTGTACTAATTACTTCACGTCTATATCTAGTGAATATATGTTCCCCTATATACTCACCTGAAAACAAGCATAATTTATAAACTAGTATACGGGAAATCAAATATGAATTGCAATATGATATTGCAGATCTAATTTCAAGATGATTGTTAAAAATATATGTCTGGAAGACAGTGCTATAACTCACACAATCATTAAATTTCCAATATTTATCATTATTCAAAACTATTGTCAATACCATATGAGGTTCATCTAACCTAATTGAAGGTTCCAGAAGAGCAAATATAATATTGCCAAAAAGAACAAAAATTTATGTTGACAATTCTTTATATTCTACCAGAAGTAGAAGAAATTTATTGAGTTTTTAAAATTTACATCGTAAATAGTTATCATATTGAAACCATTAACAATGGAAATGAGGAATATCTTTATATTACCTCTATGAATTTTGGGGTAGAAGCTCATATTAAATATTTTCTCTTCTATACGATTATAAGCACAATTGAAACACATGTGGTAGCGCACCAGAAGTGCTCTAACATAAAGATCTTTATACTTTAACATAATCACAATGATGGTAAGGGATGGTAATCACAGTATGGTAAGAATTCACACACCCAAACTCACAAAGTGATGTTTTTACAGCAAGATTTGCAGATTGTCATTTTGATGAAACACAGTTCCCGTCGTTAGGAGGAGGAAATCCACTGATAGAAGAACGACGTGAACTTTCTTGGAATGTACCATCTTTGTCCCATCTTGATCCACGTACTGCTCAATGTGAAACTGAAGTACAGAGGATCACTCATCTTCAGAAGATTGCTAATCAAATGCCTGATGCATTTACAGACGCAGCAAAAATAACTAAGTCTTATATACCGGCTTGCAAACACACCAGCAAAGATCAATGTACCAATTGGTAAGTCTACTATTATTGCAGCAAATGAATCATCTACTACACGCCTGAAGCGTGGTAGACCCTTGGGTTCAAAAGATTTAGTTCCCCGGAAGAGGAAAATAAAAGGGCAACAAAATATAGAAAATAGTACTCCGGAAGAGGCTATTGAACAAGAAATAAATATTCCCACAAATTCTGATTTAATAACTCCTGAGGAGGAAAATGTCCCTGAAGAGACAGAAAACAATAAAGAGGCATATGTACATGGAAATGAAGAAATTTCCATAAACTATACATGTACAAAAGAATTGTGGGATTGCTCAAAAGTGGTTATTAATGAATCATCTATTGGTACACCAGCAAAGATCAATGTACCAATTGGTAAGTCTACTATTATTGCAGCAAATGAATCATCTACTACACGCCTGAAGCGTGGTAGACCCTTGGGTTCAAAAGATTTAGTTCCCCGGAAGAGGAAAATAAAAGGGCAACAAAATATAGAAAATAGTACTCCGGAAGAGGTTATTGAATAAGAAATAAATATTCCCACAAATTCTGATTTGATAACTCCTGAAGAGGAAAATGTCCCTGAAGAGATAGAAAACAATAAAGAGGCATATGTACATGGAAATGAAGAAATTTCCATAAACTATACATGTACAAAAGAATTGTGGGATCGCTCAGAAGTGGTTATGTATTTTCTTTCGCAGTAGCTACTGAAATTTCAAAAGATGATGATGATCTCGAACCACGCACTGTAGACGAATGTCACAGTAGACCTGATTGGTTAAAGTGGAAAGAAGCAATCCAAGCAGAATTGGATTCGCTAGAAAAACGTAAAGTATTTGGACCTGTAGTCCTAACACCCAATGATGTGAAACCCGTGGGTTACAAATGGGTGTTTGTAAGAAAGCGTAATGATAAAAATGAGATCGTCAGATATAAAGCTCGTTTAGTAGCACAAGGTTTCCTGCAGAGACCTGGGATTGATTATGAAGAAACATATTCACCTGTAATGGATGCCATTACATTTCGATATTTAATTAGTCTGTCAGTCTCAGAAGGACTTGACATGCGTCTTATGGACGTAGTTACTGCATATTTATATGGAAAGTTAGATGCAGATATATATATGAAAGATCCCTGAAGGATTCAAATTGCCTGAAGCAAATACATCACAACCACGAAATATGTACTCAATTAAACTGAGACGATCCTTGTATGGATTAAAACAATCTGGAAGAATGTGGTATAATCGTCTCAGTGAGTACTTAGTTAAAGAAGGATATATTAATAATCCTATATGCCCTTGTGTATTTATAAAGAAATCAGAATCTAGATTCGCCATCATTGCAGTCTATGTTGATGATATAAATTTAATTGGGACTCCTGAAGAGCTCATGAAAGCTTCTGAATATTTGAAAAAAGAATTTGAGATGAAAGATTTAGGGAGAACAAAATATTGTCTCGGCCTGCAGATCGAGCATAAATCAAATGGAATTCTTATCCATCAATCAGCTTATACCGAAAAGGTATTGAAACGTTTTAATATGGATAAAGCGCATCCACTAAGTTCTCCCATGGTGGTTCGATCTCTTGATATTAAGAAAGATCCATTTCGCCCCAAAGAAGATAATGAAATGCTACTTGGTCCTGAAGTACCATATCTTAGTGCAATAGGTGCTTTGTTATATTTAGCACAATGCACTAGGCCTGATATAGCATTTTCAGTCAACTTATTAGCAAGATTCAGTTCTGCTCCAACTCGACGACACTGGAATGGTATTAAACATATTTTACGCTACCTTCGTGGAACTACAGATATGGGTTTGTTTTACTCAAAGGAATTAGCCCATGGTCCTTGTTTAGAAGGATATGCAGATTCTGGATACCTTTCTGATCCTCACAAAGCTCGCTCACAAACAGGGTATGTATTTACATGTGGCAATACAGCGATCTCTTGGCGATCTACAAAGCAGACTTTAATTGCTACATCTTCTAATCACTCTGAGATACTTGCACTCCATGAAGCAAGTCGTGAATGTGTATGGTTAAGATCTGTAGTCCATCACATTCGAGACACATGTGGGTTACCTTTGATTAAAGGTATGCCAACAACAATTTATGAAGATAATGCTGCATGTATTGCACAAATTCAAGGAGGGTACATCAAAGGTGATAGAACCAAACACATTTCACCAAAGTTCTTCTACACTCATGAACTCCAGCAGAGGCATGAAATTGATGTGAAGCAAATACGTTCCACTGATAATCTTGCGGATTTATTCACCAAGGCCTTACCATCGTCAACATTCAAGAAATTGGTATGTGGCATTGGAATGCGTCGGGTTTGCGATCAGTTAAGTTGATACTTATCTTCTTATCAGGGGGAGTATTCATTTTTGGACATATACACGCTGTACTCTTTTTCCTTCGCCTAGGTTTTGTCCCATTGGGTTTTCCTGGCAAGGTTTTAATGAGGCAGTTTCTTTAGTACGTCCAACACCACTCTAAGATTTACAAAAATGTTGTACTCTTTTTCCTTCACTAGTTTTTTCCCACTGGGTTTTTCTAGTAAGGTTTTAACGAGGCACATTATCTTAGTGTGGTGGACATCCAAGGGGGAGTGTTATGAATATTAAACATTGAGTGGACAATTGAGTGGATGTCCACACCCCCCTCCACTTTGTGATAATGGGAACACCATCATAAGTGGGTTAGGTAATCCCATCATGAGGACCTAATTCAAACAAAGATAAAAGGGGAAGGGGAGAAAGAAGAAATGAGATGTATTTTGGAGAAAATGAAGAAATGTATATTTTGGAGAGAATGAAGAAATGTGTATTTGGAGAGAAAGAAGAGAAAGAAGATGAATAGAGAAATTTTATTCTCCTCACAACTTGTTCTAAATTCTCGGTTTTACAACAAAGACCCTTTTTTTTGTTCTTTTTTTTTTTTTTTTTTTTTGAAGTTTTAAAACCTACGGAATATTCTGTTTTTGTAAGCTTAAGATTAACAATTGTAGTCATGAAATAATCTTTCTTGTTTTCTCCTTCTGCATAATCTGTATAAACCTCTTCATGCCTTCATGGGTATCGTTAATTTGTTTACTTTAGTGTCTACATCATTCTCTGTCCCTGTAGCTCAGTCAATCTGTAAGTTTATAAAGAGTATAACAAAAGAAAATTTGATAAACAAAGGCCTTAATTATACTAGAGAAAAGGATTAAATAGTGGTTCGGTGTTGATATCTTCCCGGGTTGCTTCCTCATTTATGAATCATGCAAGCCTAAAGAATCTAGTTCATAATCTTCGTTCAGGTCATTCTCCTCTTCATTATTTGTACAATTGTTGATGAGTGAAACAATTAAAAAAACCCCATTATAAATATTGAATAAAGGAAATCTTCTGTTTATAGTGCATGTGATTAATTTTCTTACTATTCATTGTTGCATAATCTGTAAAAATTTTCATTATGCCTTCATGGGTATTATTGAAAGTTGTTTTCTTTAATCCCTATGTTAATCTTGAAGATATGGATTAATATTTAATACCAAGTCATCTCTACCCTTGACAACATCAGTCTTCATCATTGATAAACTTCTGGGTGCTCAAGGAAATATGAACAGGAGTAAAACAATTGGAAAAATAAATATTTTAATAGAAATCATAAATTCAGAAAAGTTTGCATTATAACTCTTTATTATGTTTTCAATTGTGAATGATTTTTATTATAATTTCTCTCTGCATAATCCTAATCCATAACTACTTGTACATGGGCATACTGAATTCTTGCTCAAATTAGTGTCTACATCAATTAGCGAGAAAGATAATGACAGCTAGTCAATATATAAGTGAAGAGAGAAAGGTTAAAAAGCTCATCACTTAATTCTTGGCGAAGTGATTAGGTATTGATAATCTTCTTGGTTGCTTCTTGGTTTATGATTTTTAAAATTTCTCCAACTCTTTTTTTGTGCTCTATTTATTTTGTCACTCTACTACTGACTGGTTTATGATGATCTAAAAGGGAGGCAAGCGAAGGGTTCTTCAATCTAGAGAGAAAAAGTGTCTTCTCCAATTTTGTTTGAAAAGTCCTAATGGGGAACCAACCAGAGGGTGACCATCACAGTGATGGTGAAATCCCAGCTGAAATTGTGGAGCTTATCAAAAAACTTTTCCCTGAACAAATGGACATTGAAGATATTGTCCGATACCAGGTAATTAAAAAGTTGATTTCGTATCTTTCCTATCTTTCCTCAAACAGAACAGAACAGAACAGAGGAGATGTTTGAAGTGGTTTTATACCTCCCCCCCCCCCCCACCCAAAAAAAGAGAAAAAAAAACACACACAAACACACAACCATCTTGGAATTTTTTTTTTCTTCTTTTAATTGTTACTATCAAGAGGATTCTGTTTATATTTCAGGAAATTGAATACCAATCAATTCAAACAACCAGCAGGAGCAACTTGGATAGAGCCTCTGTTCATGATCAAAGTAGTGGCAGCAGGCATCTTTTAGGAAGTGGGGGTCAATCTTCACATTCCAGAAGTGTTGACTCACACATTGTTTTTGATGAGGAGATAGCCCGAGCCTTACAGGTGTTGGATTGTAATTTTGAGAATGTGTCCATATCTGAGACCGTTGGAGCTGCAGCTGGTAAATATTCTTAACTCTCACCTTTCATGTGAATCTTATGTGGTGATTGCTGTAAGTTTGCTTATTCTTTTTCCAATGACAATTTTCTGTTCATAACTGCTGTGACTCTTCTTGTTTAATGATTATATTTCTGTCATATATGATATTTCAACCTACTAGATTAATTGGACGAATTGCAATTCAAATAATTTGGCTCCTAGTGATTTTTTAAAGCTTACCATGTCTGTTATTGGCATATCTTCCTATCACAGTAACACACTATTATACTTATAGTACCAAACTAAAAATTTTCTGAAAATTAGACACAACAGTCTTTCCTATATAAACTTGCAGTGCTTGGGGTTTTCCAAAAACCTAAGTGAACCTTGGTAATGCAAATTACAGATTGCCTAGATACCTACGCAGTCAATGTGCATATTAAGATAAGTAAGGCTTTTTAACTTCACTCTGCAAGCCGTAAAACCATTGCTATTGATCACAATCAGTTCTCATTATAGGAAGTAATCATCAGAACATTCATTTGAAATAATACAGTGTTAAGTTTCCGACCTACAAGCCTAAACTTGGAAGTGGAGGGCCCATACATGTATATTAAGCTATGTCAAACCCAATATTTGGGCAATATGGGGGATGTGGTATATTTCTAACACTCCCCCTCATGTGTAGACCTAACAAGATAGAAACAGGCTCTCACGTAGACAACAAAGACGGGCTCACGAGCGAAATGGGCCCAAGAACATCATGCTCTAATACCATTTGTTGGGGAGATAGGGGAGTCCAAAATTCACCACAGCAAACCCAATATACAAGTCTGGAACTCCTACCCACACAAAAGGCCTAAGCCTATTAGTGGTGAGACCATTACTTGTATATTAAGACCTTTTCTTTCTTCTATTCTTCCTATGTGGGACAAACCTACACGTGAACCTCAACAATGTTTGTTGGGGAGATAGGGGAGTCCAAAATCCACCACAGCAAGCTCAATATACAAGTTTGGAACTCATACCCACACAAAAGGCCTAAGCCTATTGGTGGTGAGCCCATTCCTTGTATATTAAGATCCTTTCTTTCTTTTATTCTTCCGATGTGGGACAAACCCACACGTGAACCTCAAAAATCTCCCTTTCACGTGTAAACCATATCGAATTCAACTTCTCCCCCTTGAGTCCAATCCACAACTCTTCACAAGCATTGTGCCTAATTCATCTAGCTCTTGCCAAGTGGCCTTGTGTCAGCTCACGGAACACCACATCAACACTGGGGAGGAGCAACCTAGTAGTCCAAACATTGCGATACCACGATTCCAAATCAAGAACCCATCCAACAGGCACCCCACCGCTTGAAGAGTTCACCCATGATCATCAGCCTTCGGCTCTGTTACCATGTTATGTTTCTGACCTACAAGCCTAAACTTGTAAGTGGAGGGCCCAAACATGTATATTAAGCTATGCCAAACCCAATATTTGGGCGATATGGGGGGTGTGGTATATTTCCAACACAAAGTAACAACTACTTAGAGAGAGAGAGAGAGAGAGAGAGAGTGGGTAGTCTGTTGTCGAGTTAGGACTTTAAGCCTTTTTAAGTACCTCTAGGTGGTGGTTTCTTGATCATCAGATGGGTGAACACTTTATTTCCAAGGATGAATTGTAAAAACCTTCATTGTGGCAAAATAGGAACATGGTGGGAGCATGTTTTGTGGTGGTGAATCATCACACAAAGATATCTGATGAATTTCTCATGTATTTGGTTTCTGTAATGTCTATCCTCAAACTGGTGGAGTCTTTCTTTCTTTGAGAAAAATAGATTATCTAATTATGGAGTCTTCTACAATATGTAGATGAGATTGCTTTGGAGAGGGAGGTTTGCAACAGCCTCTTCACTTGGCATAACAAACTGACTTACAAGTTACAATAAAGCCTTGATTTTGGCAAAGAAACCAAATCTGTTAATTTGGATAGCAATGTTTTCTCCTTTCTTTCTTTATTTTATTTTTTTGCCTGCGTAATCTTTAGTTGGACATGAGTTCACAATGTTTTTCTATAGGCTAGCTTTTTACAGCCTTTGTGTCCACGTCCTTAAACGAATTCATTAATCAGGTCTTATTTTTAGTGATCTTGTTTGGAGCTGGAGAGAGAGTCATCTATCTCCATGGCCACCCCTATCATTCATAAGCTAGCAGACCACGTATTATGGTATTCCAGATTTAGCTGCCAGTGACATGCCCAAATTGTCTCGTGTTTATGATTAGTGTTTGTGACATGCTGCATTTGTATCAATCTAGCCCTCAATCTCATGTCAATATATACAACATTAGGTATAAACTGTTTATGCATTTATTTATGAACATCTAGGCATTTATCAGGCTTCATTGAGAATGTTAGTGGATCTTGTCGCACCATTGGTTGTAGGGCATCTATTTTTCCCCAGCCTTGATTATATGGATTCATTTTAAGTGTCCGTTATTTATTTATTTTTCATTGATGTTGTGTCTGTCATGTCATTGGGTAACCCTTGTTGATTCTTGGAAATCAGGCCATCAATCTCTGAGAGATGTACTTCTTGTGATCAGGCCATGTGTCATTAACAATATTGTCATGTACACCCTTGATCAAAAAATCTTGTTTCTATATCATATTTTTCTGTCTTTTTTTTTTTTTTTTTTTGGTTAATGTGACATTTTTAGCATTAAATTATTATTTTTGATAATCCTGACCAAGTCTAGCTATGCTAAAACTTTATTTTATGTACCTAACAAGCACTAAACACTGCTCTGTACAGAGGCAAGCTTAGTTATGTGGTTAAAGTACTGATGGATCACCCAACCGTATATAGCAATACCCTATGGCCCAACCCTGAGGTACAATATAGCTGCTCTCATGCCAACAATTTTTTTGTGTCCTGGTTGATCAGAGGTTCGGTTTGCCTGTCTCCCACCTTTTAGTGTTATGGACTCTCGGAGGCAGAATTCGACAATATTGAGAATTCTATATCTAGATTTGTGGCTCTTGGGTTGTGTTGAATTCTTTTGATCTAAATTTTAGCTTTCCTGAGTTCTTAATATTTCTGAAAATTTTGCAATTTACCCTAGCTTCCAGTAATCCAGTTGGTTCACTTTCTTCTTTATTTTGTATAACACAATCTTTAACGGTTCCATTAGCTACTAGGATGCATGTTTAGAGTTTAATTTTATAAAAACTATGTTTGCATTGGATTTCTAAAGGAAAGATATCTAGATTAACAAAATGTTAAGGATTTCCAAGCCCTGTCTCTTAATGGACTCCTGAAGCAAACTATAACAGTGCAGTTCATCTAATAAGTTCCGAGCTCCATATCAATGTCAAGATATTTACATTTTCTAAACAACTGCCACATTTATAACCTTATAGCTGTTGTTCTAGATTTCTCATATTAAAATCACCGCAATTTTGTAAATGATGCAGGAAACGGGGGAGTTGGTTCTTCAGTAACTTCTGTCATGGTAATATATCTTTGTAATTATATAACGCCTTAGTTTACATTTTTTGAGTAGTAAGGTTATTATTTACAAGTGATACTAGGTTTCTCTGCTGAAATACAGATTGCAAGTCAAGATGATGTTGATTCAGACCATATGAGTTATGAGGTAGGTCACCGATGGAGACTGCATGAAAAAGATTTTTGAATACATGTGCTCACTTAGTTGATTGGGAATCCTGATCAGTCCAAGCTGAGACAGTGACATTGATGAGGGTCGTCAAACAAACCCTAGGAAAATAGAAACCAATTTAAACCTAAATTTATTTTGTGCACCTACAAGAAAAGTACTCCCAATATTTATATCTCCTTCACAAACTCCAAGCAAAACATAATCACACTTCTTCCATCACAGAAAATTGCATAATATATGAAAGTAATAAAAGGATGGAAAACACAAGATTTACGTGAAAAACCACAACACAAGGGAAAACCACGGCCCTCTACCAAACAATCCACTAAATCAAGAAAGACTTACAAGACAATGGTTAGAAATACATTACTACCTCAATCCCCAACGATTGACTCTGTGTCTTCTGCCTTTAGCTTGTAAAATAAGCTTTTTCCCTAGCTTAGCTCATAAAATCCATGCAAATTCCAAAACACCTCTTGGACAAGCTTCTCGAGTATGGATAATAGTGAGAGCAACCAAAGTCTATGGTGAGAACATTCTAAAGCATGAGATTGATGTTTCAACAATGGAGAACACTCTAGATGTAAGCTCACAACAATGGAGGTATTTTTTCTCAAAAAGTTACCTCTCTAGTCACAATAGGCTCTCTAAGCTTGCTTACGCAATAGGGTGACTTAAGGAATATTTATACCTAGGGTTATGAATGTGTGTAGGGTTTCCAAGAAGGGAAAACGATTCATTCTTGGATTGGCTCTAGATCCTGCATCGTTCGAACGGTTAGGGTTGGTCGTTCGAACGTCGAGGTCGTTGAGAACAAACCAAAGTCTTAGCCTCCGCAACGTTTAAATATCCCTCATAGCATGTTCGAATGGATAGTCTCCCAAGAACAGACTGAACTCTTGGGTTACATGACGTTCAAATGGCATAAGCCGTACGTTCGAACGAGACTTGTAAAAATCCAAAAAATGAACTCTAAACCTAAATAGTTAAAACCCAAAATACATCTACACACAATAGCAGTAAAAAAACAATAAACTAATCACCTAAGGTAGTTCTAAGGTCTCTAAGTCACTTACTATGCCTAAGGTGAGACTCGGTTCATCCACACAAAAATTCTTCAAGTCTTCATCTTCATTGGAGCACAAGAAATGGACACCCTAAACTCAAATACAAGGACTACACCCCTTAATTCTTGTCCATGGAATTCAGCAATACTAGACACTAGGTCATATCACTGCACTCTTTTTTATATGAATTGTTTGAGTTTATTTATGGAGACTTTATCTTTTGTGCACTATATGAATTGTTTAAGTCTTAGTATGATTGGAAAATAACGCAACACCTTTGCAGGAACTCCCTTTTGAATCTTTTTTATGTGTGGATTTGTTTTCCATCGTGAAGAGTTACATTTCGGACATTTATCCATAAGCTCTTGCTCTTTTCTAAACAAACAACAATCGTTCACACAAGCATGTATCTTTTCATCTCCTAGATCAAATGGCTTTAGTAACTTTTTTGTTGAATACATAGAATCAGGAAGTGTGTTATCTTTAGGTAGCATGTCGCGAAGGATCTCAAGAAGTTCATTAAAACTCTTGTCAGATAGACTATTTATAGCTTTATGCTCGTATAAAACTACAGTTGCTGACAACTTTGTGTACTTTGTACAACCAGGATATAAAGGACTTTCAGCATCTTCCAACAAAGGTGCGAACTCTGGCTCAATTCTTTCATGTGTAGGTTGTGCAACATTATCCTCTTGCATGAACACATCTCTATACACTCTATGTGTATCTGGCATTTCAACATCTTCATGCCATGGGGAAGCACTAGGACATTCCCCATGTAAAACCCACGTAGTGTATGTGAGATCCATCCCATTTATTACTAGGTGCTCATGCACCTTTTTGTAATGTCGGTGACGTAAGTTTTGACATTTAGAGCAAGATCATATGATCTTATCTGGATTCCCTGCCCTCTTTTGAGCCATTTTAGCAAATTGTTCTGCTGCAACTTTATATTCTTCTGAAGTTCTACAAATTATAACTCACAATTTCATTAAATCGATTATGTAAGTATATAATATCTCAACTAATATTTATGAAGCATAAAATATAATAGTAATAAAATAAAACCTTGAAAGTTGAACCCGTGCTTTATCCATTGTGAGTGGCTCAGTTTTTAGCACCAATAAGTACCTACACTTACCAAAATGTTAGGCTTTTGGGTTAGAATACTTTTGCACGAAGGACATATTTACAAGTAGTAGTCACAAACCCCTCTATAATTTAGGAGAAATTACACCATTCAATGCAACAATCTATGGGCCTTTACTATGATTATTAATTACAATGTTGTAATAACACTGAACACAATCCAACTTCATATGATAGACCAAAGTTGCTCAATGGCCATAATAAATAAACATTGAGAAGTTACTATCCAACCAATATAAGTCAATTTGTATAGGCAACCAAAAATAGTCTATTTCCATTTACCCTACCCAGTTAAATAGATGCTTTACAAGTAAGTCAAGACTTAAGCAAATTTCACATAGTTATCTTTAACCAAGCCCAACTAATTCCATTTTCACTTAGGCAAAACTTTTAAGACTTGTCAAACTAAAGATAGCTTTAAACAAATGTACTCAAAGCATATCATAAAAAATATGATGCAAAGCTACAAATAAACTGGCAGTGTTTGCAAACCAAGATAAACTAAAAAAAAACTAGAATATATAATTTCTTAGTAACTCAAAAAACATGAAATTATCTAATAACTTTGACTTATTAGCTAAGATAAAAGGTAAACATAATGGATCATAAATCATGCTTTTTAAACTTTGATTATAAACAGACACAGTTTCTACAATGTTGTACCCAAGACAAGCCCAATCCTTTAGAAAAAGGAAAAGCTTGGTATTGTCAAGGGAAAATCCATTAGACAAAGAAAGAATGATACATTACAAAATCCATAACAAAAAAAAAGTGCTGAAAACTAACCTGAAGGAGTGCAATCCAGAGGAGAGTACAAAACACCAAAGCCCTAGATCGTCACTTGAGAAACCCCTATGATTTTACAATAGGGACTCGATTAATGTACGTTGAAGAGAGCGTGTCTGAACAATAGAGAGAGAAAGATAGAGAGAGTACCATGAAGGAGCGCAAGGCACATGAGACTAGACAATGTCAAATGAGAAATCCCTATCTACTTCACATAATTTTGCAAGAGGGTCACAATTAAAATAACTTGTTTGCTTCAATTGTATATTTAACTTGAACATGTAAGAAAGTAACTTGTTTGCTAAATTGCTACAATTAATTTCATGTAGGATATATCCAAGATTGACACACACACACACACACACACACACACACAGAGAAATCATTTTACATTCAAAACTTAACATACAAAAGAAAGGTAACTAGAACTAGAGTGACTCAAATACCATAAAAAAAGGGTCATGACCAACACGGACTTGAGATTAACTATAGACTTTTCAACTCCATCAAAAGTTCTAAGATTCCTCTCTTTCCAAATACACCAAAAAATAGCATGAGGTTCCATTCTACAAACCACCTTAGATTCCTTCTTACCCCCTTTAAACCACCAACCCAAAAGAAGATCATGAGTTATATTTGATAAAGGACCAAAATTTTTACAATCAATCTTAGGATTTCAGTATAAATCATGCATAAGAAATTATACATTTCATAGCAATAAGTTATTCAAGGATGAAGAGCATACTTGAGTCCACAATTAGGTAATTTGTTTTTCTCCGCAAGTCAACATTACCCACTCCAGCAAGTAAAAACCCAGTTACTGTGTCCTATATAAAATGAATTGTTCATCAGATAGGCTCCAAGGTATTATGCATCAACCGAAAATTCTCTAAGTAGTAGTTATGATCACAAGAAACATACATGCTTGATATTGTATTTACAATCTGTTTAGAGTCTACAGAATCTTTAGTGAAACCATAAAAAGAGGAGATCCAACATACCCATTCCATATTCCCTGACAGTATACTCAATGCATACTAGTTTTCAAAAATCCCAAAAAGAAAAGAAACCATTAACCACCATACAATTTAGTGTGAACTTACTTTACAATCCTAACCATTTTTTTTTCTCTAAAGAAGTAGACAAGCAAAATAATATCATTTTTTTCTCAATCAAGCGTCTGGCAATGACAAAGAACAGAACACCCCAAAATAGAGCAAACTAAAACAAAAACCTAGAATCCTAACAAAATTGAACACCGCTTTAGGGAGACAAAAAACAAAAATGAAGTTCCATCTCCAAAACTCGACAAATGCAAAACACAAAAAAATAATTTCAGACGTAGGGGACAAAAGGCTAATATCAAGTGTAAATTTTGGGAATAGGTTCGTCATTGCAAGAAAAAACCCAAATCGAAAGAAAGAGAAAGAAAAAAACTGAAGAAGAGAACACAGACCCTCTGAATCAATTCATTTCTTCTTTTCTCTACCCTTCGAATCAATTCATCCCCACTTCATCCCCTTCAAAACAAATCATCACCCCTAGAAAGGGAGTCAGTTAGAACCCATTTCAGAATCTTATAAGTAAGAGACGAACGAAAAGTTAAAGGATCAAACTCTTACCTCGGGGAATTTTGCTACGACTTCACTTTGGGAAAAGGCACTCTCCTCGGCAGCAGCAGTAGCAGCAAACGAACCACCCTGTCCGTACTTCAGCACAGGAGGCTACTGTTGGGACCCAGTGGAGGGTCTTTTGTTTCTTGGAGGTTCCTCTCGGGGGGCCTTGCCTTTCCCAACGACCTCAAGAACCTCGGGCCGAGGCACGGACTTCTCCTTCATGGCCCTAGCCATAAGTTTGCCATTGTTAGGGTCAGTGATGTAAGCAAACATAACAGTGAAAAATTTCGCTTAACGCTTACAAGAAGAGCCTTGATTACGGGGAATGTTGGTGTTTTCCGTTGGTAAAGTCCCATCCACGGGCCCGTACACGAAAATGATGTGGTCATGAGCCCCAGGGTTGGAATCAGGGATATAGGTAACGAATGGTTTTCTTTTGGGCTTGATCGAAAGGTAATAGTCTGATTTGTTCTTTAAGGAACAAATTTTATAGTGTTGGAATATCTCTCGCACCCCAATAGAAGTCCCTAGAATTTGGTTAAAGGCGTCAACACCCGAGACAATCTTAAAAGAGTTTAGCCCTAGTTGGGTTGGAACAAAGTTACAGTAAAGAAGAAATTTAATAAGAAGATCAGAAAAGGGGACGGGAACTCTGCCTTCCATGAACGCAGCAATGGGAACAGGAAGGCCACCCTGAGAATTTGACCGGTAAATGTCCTCATCAGGCTCAGCGAACCGAAAACTGAACTTCCCATCCTCGAAGCCATACAAGGCCTTAAATTCTGCTAGTCTTGTAGGATTGTCCTTAATATCGTAATAGGACGACATCTGCCAAGTTTGAAACGAGGAAGATTAAATTTTAAGATCAACTATTTCTCCTCACACGCCCCGACCTGATTCTCCAAAACAATGTTCTAATACGTATGTTTGCCTTAACAAACTCAAAAATTGTTCTAAGTATCAGCTCGGGAGTCACTCAGGTTGGTGTTGGAAAAAGTCAAGATGAGGAGACTAAAGGTCTCCCTCCTATTTTTACCCCAAAGTGGGATTTTTAAACCCTAAAAGGCGGGAAAATTGGAATCTTGGTGATTTGCCCCAAAAATCAAAGGAAAACCTTAGGATCGCGAAACAAACCCCAAGAGCAACACCAATAATCCCAGGCAGAGAAAATAACATCGAGCAAATCAAAAATAAAGACAAGGAAAGAGTTTTACCATTGAAGATTTCAAGAAACGGCCGATAGAGCAAGTACACCAGAAAAGTACAGTTGCGCAATGTTGAGAACCTCCAAGGAATTGCTTCTAGATCGATAGGCGAGGTAGGAAAAACCTTCAAACGAAGAGCAGTGGCGGTGGAGCAAATCTCTAGATAATAAAAAAGATCAAGAGAGACTTTATCTGGCGAGGAAACGGTGAATAACAGTGGATTCCAGTGAGAAAAGGATGAGCACGGTACATTTTGGTGAAGGCAAAAAGCAAAGAACAGAGAAAATAGAGAGAGAGAAGGCAAAAGGTAAAGTAAACAGTGATTTGCTTTTCCCCAAAGGCATAATGCTGGAGCAATAAATGCAATATACAGCGGATGAGACAGCCCTATTATACATGACGTTAGCGCCTTGAAATACGAAAGGGCGTAACTGCCTTATGCCAGCTAAGCCCTAAAAAACCAAACGCCATAGAGGCACAGTGAAAGGCATTCAGCAATTGTAAATTATGACAAGTCATAATTCGGAAAAGTCATAATTGGGGCAAGTTGTGTGGAAATATTCCCGAACCGAAGATCCAGCTCGGGATAAAGAGCTCAAATCTTGACCACTGACACGTGGCAGTGGCAGTGTGAGCGCTACGCCCTAATACCACATAACTCGAGAATACGCATTAGCCTCAAAGGACTAACACGAAGAGGAGTCGCCACCCAATAATGGGAACGAGTGAACCCTAGCAGGGTCTAGCTCGTCATAACCAGAGATTCGGGTTCGGAGCTAGGGTACGCAGCTGGGAAGGTGTTAGGCACCCAGCCACGCCCGGTCGAAACCGGCCCCCACACATGATTAATGGCTTTAATTAATTTAATGTCTAATCAAAATTGACCCTATTCATTCAACCACAGCAGCACACAAATCATGATGATATGATACAGATAAAAAGCATGAAATAAACATAAAGAAACAAAATACGAATTAACCAACTATCAGAATAACTACAATAAAGGAAGAAACTGTCTGCTAATGTTTTATGTGCGTACGCAGAATTAGTTACTGCGTACGCATACTATATACTGTGTACGTAACACAATAGTTGCGTACGCACCTATTGGCAATTTATGTCATCTCGCGAAAACCCACTGTATACCGTCAGAAATCGTATATGTGAGTTCCTACAGATTAAAGTCTGAAATCACTTCTATGTAACACAGGAAATTTTCATACCAGCAAATCATCACACAATTAAGCCCTAGTCTACTACATGATGCTTATGCAGAAATATACGTGAAGCCCTAAGTTCTCTTATGGAAAGAGTCCACTATGTGATGACATGCGATCAATATCATGCAGTTAACATGGCATTTATGGCAACACATTACTTTATTGAATATGAATTTTCATGCTTAATAAGTAAATTATGCAAGTAGGATGCAGATATTACCCTCAGGGTTCTCCACTCTGATTCCTTTAAGAACTACTCCTTCTGAACCTCCAGAATTGCAGCCTCCTGTACTCTCTTTCTGTTCCTATAGCTTTCCTTCTCTCTTTGATTTCAGTTCACTCCCCTCCCAAAAGTCCCCTCTTTAGGTGTCTAGTGGGTTATATATAGGCATAGGAAGTAGGATTAGGAGTCTCTGCTGTTTTTCCCCGAAATCTAGGTCTCCTAAGCATGTTGTAACACGTTCCTTGAAAAGAGTTCTGATCTGGAGGGCAAGTGGCCCGAAAAGAAAGGTTTTGGAAGCATAAGCTGCGTACGCACCCTAATCCATGCGTATGCACCTCCATTAATGCGTACGCATCCATGTTCGTGATTTCACTTTATTTCTTAGCTACAATTCTTTTGGCTCATGTAGGCGAATTCCAAAGTTTGTCAAGGTATATAAACGAACCTCATCATAGGGCGTTTCCAATCCGGCTCATCGGGTGCAAAATGGGGTGTCTACAGGCAGCTCAACCAAATCCGTTATAAAGCACGTGGTCGCCCAACTTGGGGCCTTATAGTCAGCTTGGGACACCTGTTCCATTACTCACACAACAGTCTAAATCACCACTACAGTCCAAAACTGCGAATACACCTACTATTCCTGACACAGCAGTTACAAGAAACCATGGTTATCTGCCCAACCATGATCAATAAACCATGATCAGACAGTTATTGGCTAACCATAGTAAGATCTAACCTAACTAAGGCAGTTACCTGACCTCACATGGTCAGTCCGTACAGGTGGGTATAAATAGAATACGATACAGCTGAATAAGGTAAGCAACAGTACCCTAATCCTCTAAAATTCATCTTGTTCCTTGCCTTTACCTCTATAAATAGCTTATGACTTGAGCTTTGGAGAGGGCTTGGCCAAAACCCACCTTGGCCTACCCTCTGACCTTGTTTCTAAGCTTGTGAGTGCAGGTCCACGCGCGAGAATCAACTCCTTCATCATCACCAGTTCTCGGGGAGCAGATTTTACCCCACATAGGTTCCTACCTAGAACCGGAAAGTACCTAGGACCAAAAGAATGGAAAACACCACTAAGTCCATTGACTGCTAGTAGTCCAAATCCAATGACCCTTTAGTATACTTTTATCAAGTAATTAATTAAATTCATTTCATGCATTTTATGCCAATGAATGTCATGAAAAGCATAAAAACCCATACACGTGTCAATTATTCCAGAAATCAACAATATATAATTATTTCATAATTATATAACATGTGAGGCTATGTAAAACATGTAAAATATAGACCAACAAGAATTTATATAGCATGCACATTCAAAATAAACCAAAATATAACAAGTATATCAACCCATATACTCCCAAATGTAATATTGCTAAATGTTGGGTTATGTAAACTAGATCCTTCAGTACATGCATTACAAAATATACATGATAATACACCCAAAAATCACGTAAAGGCTTATATCATAGCCCATTATCATCCCTACGGTTAAAACTGTTGGGAATCGAACTAGGGAGGAAAACTACAAAGGCGAAATTAAAACTTTCCTACGATTCTCAATCCCATGAATCCAATTATGCTTAATACAAAACAAACCCCAACTAGAAGAGGGTAAGAATTACTTACAGTTGATTAATGTCTTCTCTTTTATGCTCTAAGCTTTGTCTTCTCCTTTTTGCTCCAAGCTTGAATTTTGGGCAGCAATGAATGAGTAGTCCAAGTGTGCTGCCTCCAACGATATCCATACCTAGCTAGAACTTGAAGTTCTTTCCTTTTTTTCCTTGTTGATGCTAGAGTAGGAGAAGAGAGGAAAGAGAGAGAGGGAGAGCTGAAATTTTCGGCCAGCACTTGGGAGCCTCCAAGAGTGCTTCAAGTGATGATGTCATCACATCATAAAAGGCTTTAAATAGCCTCCAACTAGGGCCAGCCAAGGGAGGGTCTTCAAACCCTAGAGGGTTTTGTGTAATTACTCTTAATTGCACAACAACCCCTCTAATTTGTATCTTATACAACCTTGCCCCTTAAGAACAATTCTTTTATTCACTTATGCCCTTTTTCTTATAGACTTTCAAGCTCTCTTAGCATGATCAGTGTGTGACCCATTGGGTTCACATCATCAAGTAGTAGGGATAGCACAAGGTGTGCACAATGGAACTCTTTCCATTTTGGGTCTAATTGGAACTCCTTCCAATTCCTTAATTGATTATAACTCATTTATATCAATTAGGGCTTCTACTAACCATGAGTAACACCTAGCATATGGCTCATGGTGTGGTCCTTAATGAGGTGAATAGTAATTTACAAAGAACCTTTCTATTATAGTTTATAGGTTACAATTACATCCTTCCATCAACACAATGTCTCCAATTGAACTAATAGGACATGGAAGTCTGTCAAGTCCCTAGTTCAGTTACTTTATACTCATTCATTAATATTAACTCAATGATGAACTTATGGAAACTCCTTTCCATATTCATTCTACTATGGGCCCATAGATTTAATGAGTTATATTCAATGAATGCTATATGAGACATTCACTCCCCTTTTCCTGAGAGTGATGAATTCCTTGTTGATCACTCACATGCCTTTACACACATAGCAATAGGGCCAATAAACACCCTTACAGACCCTATAAGGATCTGCACTTAGTGTTATCAAACTTCTAAAGCTACATGTATAAGGCAACCATGGTGTCTCAGGTCTAAGGATTACTTGTACCACTATAATAATGAGAAACTGATTGACAGGCAGGTTAAAACTCCATTCAATTTATCTCATATCTTTGGTCACATTCAGTGTACCTATTCTTATAATAGGCACCCACTTGTTGGTTGTAGTGTCTATACACAAATAGCTTAAGACTAGCTATCTTCTTATAAAGTCAACCTAACAAGTGCTAGTCCTATGGTTTATTACTGTCCGTCATAGTAAACCTTCAACTATGAATGATTTAGGAGTTTAGTACAGAGATATATTTACAATCTCAAAATCACAACACTTTGTAATTTCATATTCTCAACTCTAACTCCATGGACATATTATGTAAATATAAATGACGCATATAAACATAATAGAAGTTTTGAATCTTGTGGGGGATTGTTAGAAATATTAGGGTAAAGTTTCAAAACTTTTATTTGATGAGGCTTTAGTGTAGGTATTAACCCTTATGACTGTTGGGCTACAAGCCCAATTGATTTAACTGTTACAATTTTAATTACACTAGCTGTTAGGGCATTAAAGCCCAAAAACGGTAAGACCTAGATGCCTATATAAAGGCATACATCAGGAGACTTTAGACATATCAGACACACATACATTCTTCTCTTCTCTTCTCTCTACAGCATATTTTTCCCCATATCTTTTCTCTATATTTTTCACATATTTTGGGGCAACCGATCGAGGACGGTTCATATTACTCTTTTTGTGAACGTACTCATAGAAGAGCTAGCTGTGAGCTTTTGGAGTTATATCTTGGAGGTGTTGTCGTTCGCCAGAACCTATACGTAGGGAGGCAATAACTCCTTTAGGACAGTGTGAGCACACGTGCCTTCCCACAGGCCAGCTATTCTAACTTTATCTCTTTAATTTTCTCTCAAGTTATTATGCTTTATAATTTTAATTGTTATTACTTGTATGGTTTGATACTTTATATTGTGAAATTTTTCAATTTCTATTAATTATTTGAACATTTAGATCAATTACACAGTAGTTTCCCCAACAGTTTTTCCACTTTATTATCCCAAAAACAAAAAATATATATAGATCAGTTTCAGATTGATAATTTATGAACTGGTTTGAGGGTACGTGGTATGATGGATTTTGTGTAATTCCCTCCCCCCCCCCCCCCCCAAAAAAAACCCCCACAAAATAAAAAAAAGAAAGGAAATTTATGATAATGCAGTAACCTTTGTCCAATTTGTGTGTTAAACCCAGCACAAATCTCAAGTTCTTTTCATGCAGATTATAATTTTTTTGGTCAATTTCAGCCCAACAAAAAAATATATATATAAAAAAAAAAATGGTCTAGATATTTCCTTTTTTTGGGGGTGCCGGAAAGGGTGTCCATACCTTCGGCTAGAATAATCAGTTAAAACTTTGGATAAACTTGGTTAGTGATCGACTAGCCCAAAGAGGGTGTGAAGAGTTGAATCCAAAAACTTCTAATTCTTGAGACGTACAATAAATCTTATGAACCTTTGGTCCTCGTAAGGTTTATAAATTATGTTGTTCAGCCTTCCTAAAATTTATAGACTAGCTTCTTAAGAATTTATCGACGTTCCAAAGAGTTTCTTATAAAAATCAATAATATTAACAAGCCTCAGCCGATTTTTATGAATCAGTCCGCCAAATTCTTGAAAAAAAAATTCAAATATTTTGAAATTTAGAAATGACTATTAGTATTTGGACTTTTTAAACAATTCAATTTGGTCCCTCAAACCAAACCTTCTTCAATTGTTGCATTTTGGCAGCGTATTTGAAAACCCTGATGATCGACTATGCCGTAATGGATATTAGGATCTCTAATCAGTTGTGATTATTACAACCTTTCCAAGAAGCGCTATATCTTAATTAGTATTAATCAGCTGATTTCAGAATAATGCCTTGAGGTAATCAACCGTGTCCCCACACAACATGTGGAGAACTTGGTTTGGTAGGATGGGTCGGTCCTACATTTCATTTTCTTAATCAATTCTGTTTTGTAAATTAAATACAAATTTGTTGATTAATCTCAAAAATAATAGAAGACGATCACCACATTGTTTGTGTATTGCCATGGCATGTGATCCATTTCTGTTGGTGCAAGCCCATCATTAGTGACAAATGGAGGGCTAAATTCAAATCAAACGGTCAATTGTAACCGTCCGAGATCAGATCATGCCAACAAGATAGGACTTGCCTTTTTCCCAAGAAAATTAAGATTGAAAAAAAAAAAAAAAAAAAAAACAGAAGAAGAAGAAGAAGAAGAAGGTTTTTATTGGTCGTTATGTTTGAAAATGTACAAATGAGTGTCCAAATTGGAGTTTGAAGAAAATGAAAGAGCTACACCGAAAGAGAGGGAAAATGGAAAATTTTAGTGTCGGTTGGAGCAAATTTGAAACATAGGAAATTAGTCAGAGTTGGTCGGGTTGTTCCAATCGGTTTTGAATAACAGTTTTTCTCTTTTTGAATCTTGTGGGCATTGTTTTTTGTTCGTGTACGTCATTATCGCAAGGACATTGATCAAAAACCATGTTTTCTAAATGATAATTATTAATCAAAGCTAGCAGGCTTTAAATGACATTCAGAATAAAAAAAATTTGAAAATAAAATTGACAAACCGTTTAGTAATAAATATAGCTATAATTAACAGAATTGTACATGCATAACATAAAGTTCCTGCATGTTTTTTCACTGGTAGGGGCCTTGGTGGGGAATCAATTATCACCCTGGAGTTGGGGTGAGCTAGATAATTTTCATTTTTTTTTTCCCGGGATCTCTGAAAATTTTCTACTACATTCTGAGGCTAGCTAGTCTTGATCGCTGTATGTTAATTGATGTAGAATGAATTGCAAAATTATTTGTATCAAGAAACTAGTTGGACCACAAGTCCAAATACCCTATTGGCAAAAATAAATAAATAAATAAATAATAAAATAAAATAAAAAACATGTTCATGAACCCGACCAAAATTTTAAAAAAGAAGAAGAAAAAGAGACCAATGAATTTGAGACCTCGTTGTTTAATTACTCCTAACGTGATGTTTTTTGAAGAATTATTTTAGGGTTTGCTCACGCGATTGAAAAAAAAAATATAAATAAATAAATAGAAGTCCCCTTACAAAGATTTAGTCACCATCCCCATGCAAATATGCAAGACTCATCTCTCCAATTGAATAAGAGGATGGCCTCTATTATATGAATAATTTTAAAATAAAATAAAAAAATTAGTAGGTGACCAAGTAAGAGGTGAAGGACCATTCTTTTCAGTGGGATGAAGCTTTTCCTAGGGGACGGTGAAGAGGAGCGTCTGCGTGATGGACCTTTAGGCTCGACGTTGTTCCCACCGGCTGCCCATTTTCGCCGACCACTGGCTTGTCTTTTGCAAAGTGCGACCGCCCACTTGCACTGGTCGGTTCCCGGTCAACACGCAACTTATAAATATACAATACTATAATTATAAATTTGTCATACGAATTTCCTAATTTTCAAATTTTAATAATGAAATTCCCAAAATAACCCTAATTCCCCATCTCCAACTTTCTTTTTCATTTTTTTTTTAAAGATTTTTTTTTTTATTAGCTTAAAAGGGTATCAGAACTTTAACTCGGCTAATCCTAGACACGAGAGAATCCAACCTTCCCCCCATTGAAAGAGTGCCTATACCATGGGTCATCAATTCGAAAGGCATTAAAATATCCATCTTTTGTTACGCATATGTTTCTGTGGGTCTATCGTGGTTGTTAACAAGTTGTTAAGTCTACATATTTTCTAGCTTAGTTATTTATTAAGAGTCCAAGTTGTTATGTTTTCCTATTTTCTAGCTTTAGTTTCTAATTTTATTTCTAGAATTTTGCAAGTTGACGTTAGGAGTATTTTTATTTAAGGAAGTTGCTTATCAATAATAACTGTCTATTGAATTATTTGTAAACACTGTGTGTTACCGAAGGACTTGGGTTCCATCGAAGCAACCCAAAACAATTTCAGATTTCTTATTCACTTTTACCTTTCTCTACAAGTGTAATCACAGGGAAGGACACGGTGGATATACCAAAGAACACGGCAAATCCACCATCTTTCCCCATAATTAAAGTCTTAAAAACAGCCTCAATTATCAAGCAATTACTAATCATAGCATATAAGTGCACAAAAACATCAATAAATGTACAATCCTAGTTGTGCTTATCCAAATATTGAAGGGTATTTTCGTCATTCTACAACGAGCAAGAGCAAGGATATCTAATAACCACTACATTGTTATAAACTATGTGGGTAGGTGGATGCCACCACCCCTTTTCATATACAATAGTGCTGGCCAGTTGAGTACATTCTCAGTGTTGGCCGGTTGAGTGTTTTCTCTATGTGCTGCACCATCCATGTATTATATTTATTTTGAAGCCTATATAAGGCATGTATTGTTACCGGCATAAACACCACCTCCTAATGTAAGAATAAGAGATATTCTCTCCATACACTTCTTCATTTGCTCTATGCTTATTATTGTAAATTCTTAGTTTTACAACACGTTATCAGTACAAATATCTCAATGATTTTGTGAGCAATATCATACTACCACCATCTTCTTTCTTAATCAATTTGGTTATGATAAGTTGGTACACTCTTAATCAATTTGGTTGTGGTAAGTTGTCACGTTTTTAACCAATTTGGTTGTGGTAAGTTGGTACGCTCTTAATCAATTTGATTGTGGTAAGCTGTCACGTTCTTAACCAATTTGGTTATGGTAAGTTGGTACGCGTCTGTCCGAAAGCGTTTCTCGTGGGAGTAGTTAGTCTTGTCCTGTGCAAGATCTACGTCTCCTCGGGGGTTTTCTCTCGTAGGAGTTTGAGTGGATGCTGAAGTGAAGGTTCTATGCCAATCTGGGTAGATGGACGAACAGTGGGATGACTTGTGGAAGAGACTCGTGCTAACAGAGGAGGAGAAGGAAGACATCGAAGTAACAACTACCGATGCAGGGGATGCTAAAGATGTTGGCAAGCATTGCCTCATTGGCAAACTGCTCACGGATAGACCGTTTAATGTTGAAGCAATGAAGGCCACTTTAAAAATGGTGTGGAGACCAGCGAAAGGTTTAACCATTGCAGAGTTAAATAAGAATCTTTTTCTATTTCAATTCAATCACCCATTAGATAGACGTCGCGTTGTGGAAAATGGTCCGTGGAATTTTGATAAAGCACTTGTGTTACTGAAGGAATTTGAAGGCGACATTCAACCATTAAATATCAAAATGGAGGATGCCTCTTTCTGGATACAAGTTTTCAATTTACCTCTTAGGTGTATGAATCCAGAGACTGGCAAACTAATTGGGAATAAAGTAGGGGAGTATGTTGATATGGATCAGGGAGGGAAAGGAGTTTGGTGGGGACCGTTCTTGAGGCTACGAGTTCGGATCAATGTACTACTTAGACCACTGAAAAGGGGAGTAACTTTGAGATTAAAGGATAAATCTTTGTGGGTACCTATCAAATACGAGCGGTTACCAAATTTTTGTTATTCCTGTGGATTGCTTGGACATGCAGAACGAGATTGTGAAAAAGGTTATGATGGAAGAGCAGGGGCTAGTAGTAAACAATTCCAATATGGTGCATGGTTAAGGGCCACAGATAGTGCCAAGGGGATGAGGAATCAGAAAGTGGATAGGTAAGGCAGAGATTTGGGTGGGGTAAGGACGGTGGGCCCTTGCTATGGGGAGAAGAGTGCCAGGGGCAAACGATGGCCAAGAAGACAATGCTGACGTGGCGAGTGTAGAGCACTTGGATCAAAGGCCAAGCAATCCAATCGTTGATCGTGTGGAGACACAAGGCGAGAATCAAGGGCGTGAAAGGTGGGGCTTTGTCCCTGAATCTGGTATGGTGGATGAAATTCAGCATGTCAGGGGATCTGATTTTGATTGGGAGGAAAATCAGGCGCAAGATGAATATCCTATAAGGAAAGGGAATGAGAATGAGCCAGCAATGGAATCGCATGAAGATACGCTTGGATTGAAACCAGTTTTGGCGAGGCGGGAAGATGTGAATGTGGGAACTACACAAGATCAAAGGCTGGATTCACAACTGATGGATTGGGCTCTCTTGTCTCATGCTGGCCCAGATGGAAGTGAGGCTGTTTCACACATAGAGCCTGATACATCTGAAGGCATAATCCAGCAATCTAAGAAATGGAAAAGGCAGGCAAGGACAGGAGGAAAAGGGGAGTATGCTGGTAAAACAGAAGTAGTCACACGGGGAAAACGGAAACTAGGTGTGGATGTGGAAGTGAGCGTTGGGAAGCTAGGAGAGGTGAACAAAAAGAAATGCAATAGCTTGGCTGAACAATTTGTGCAACCACCACTTGCTCAATCAGCGGAGACTGGGGTCCAGTCCTGCCGAGCGCCATGAAAATCTTAAGCTTCAACTGTCGAGGGCTTGGGAACTCTCGTACAGTTAGGGCCCTTTATAACTTAGTGAAGTGGAAAGCTCCCAACATAGTGTTTTTAATGGAAACCAAAATGCATACGAAAGAGATGGAAAAAGTTAAGGTCAGGCTGGGATACAATAATGCACTGTGTTATGATGCCATTAATAGGGCAGGAGGAATAGCAATGTTATGGCACGCTCAACTGGATGTAAATTTGCTCTGTTATTCAAGCAATCACATAGATATTCATATAAAAGAAGGAGGTGTTGATGGGTAGAGAATCACGGGATTTTACAGGCATTCGGAGGTGGCACAGAGGAAGTATTCTTGGGAGATTTTAGGCAAACTAGGGAGAAGGTCTCAGTTGCCGTGGCTATGCTTTGGGGATTTTAATGAAATAGTTGAGGTGGGAGAGAAATGGGGTGGTTTGGCTCGTGCAGAATGGCAAATGTGAGATTTCCGTCAAGTGATTACTAAGTTCAATTTTAAAGATTTAGGCTTCCAAGGACCCAGGTTCACATGGTGCAATAATAGATTGGGGAATGACTGTATCAAAGAACGGCTTGACAGGGCTATGGCAACTTATGAGTGGTGTAATATGTTCCCTTCTGCATTGGTGGATCATTTGGTCTGTAGTGCATCAGATCACTTACCCATTCTGATTGACACAGAGGGCTTGGTTGGAGGGGTAAGAAAAAGAAGCCTTTTCGCTTTGAGGCCATGTGGGTGCAGGATGATGAGTGTGAGAAAATTATTTCAGAAGGCTGGGATGGGAGAGGGCAAGGCTCTGCAATGTACTGTGTTAGTGAAAGAATAAAGGCAACAAGAATGAATTTATGGTCATGGAATAAAACAAAATTTGGGCATGTGCAAAAGCAACTAAAAGAGCTCCGTGGCAGATTGAAAGCAATAAGGGAGAGCCCATCTAATGTCTCCTCTATTGATATAGAGAAGGGTATTATGCAGCGAATGGATGAAATATTGGCAAGGGAAGAAATCATGTGGCGTCAAAGATCTAGGGTGGCATGGCTGAAGGAAGGGGACCGAAATACGGGATATTTTCATGCCCGTGCTTCCCAAAGAAGGCGGAAGAATATGATCAAAGGATTAAAGGATTCCAACGGGCAATGGCAGACAGAAGATGGGGAGGTTGAAGGAATCATAGTGGACTATTTTACAGGAGTATTTAGTACGTCAAACCCCCAAAATGTAGACAGGATCCTTACAGGTATGCAGGCTAAAGTTACGGCAGACATGAACACTACTCTCATGCAGGACTTTCGGGAGGATGAGGTACGTGCGGCTCTCTTTCAAAAGTATTGGCATATTGTTGGTCCAACAGTCACTAAAGCAGCCCTTTCTTTCTTACAAGGTGGTCCTATGCTCAGAAATTATAATTACACACACATTGTACTCATACCCAAGGTTGATAGCCCTGAGGTCATCACCCAATATAGGCCTATTAGTCTGTGTAATGTGGTCTATAAAATTATCTCCAAAGTCTTGGCTAATCGTCTTAAAAGAATTTTACCACATATTATCTCTGAAAGCCAAAGTGCCTTTGTGCCTGGTAGGCTTATCACGGATAACGTGTTGGTAGCCTTTGAGATAATGCATTATCTGAAAAATAAACGGCATGGGAGAGTAGGCCAGTTTGCTCTCAAGCTAGACATGAGTAAGGCCTATGATAGAGTGGAGTGGCCTTTCCTTGAACAGGTCATGGAAAAGATGGGTTTTGATAGAAGGTGGATTCGCCTCATAATGGCTTGTGTTAGTACGGTTTCCTACTCAGTCATGTTCAATGGCAATAAATGTGGTTATTTTAGGCCTTCAAGGGGGCTTCGCCAGGGGGACCCCCTCTCCCCTTATCTTTTTCTTATTGTTGCAGAAGGATTGTCTACTTTGTTGTCTAAGGCAGAAATGGACAGGTCACTAACCGGCGTAGCTATCTGTAGACAGAGCCCCAAGGTGTCTCACCTATTTTTTTGCTGATGATAGCTTGTTATTTGGAAAGGCTACAATGGTGGAGAGTATGAGGGTTATGGATATTCTGTACTAGTATGGGGAGGCTTCAGGGCAACAACTCAATATGGAAAAATCCTCAATATATTTTAGCAAGAAAACAAGCCATGCGCAAAAAGAACTCATTCGGGGCATCTTTGGAATTCCTCATGGAGATCCTCATGCTAAATATTTGGGGTTACCTACTTTAATTGGACGCTCACGACGGGAGGTGTTCAATATTATAAAGGAAAGAGTGTGGAAAAAATTACAAGGATGGAAGGAAAAACTGTTGTCTAAAGCCAGAAGGGAGATTCTGATCAAAGCGATTGCCCAGGCTATACCTACCTATGCTATGAGTTGTTTTAAGTTGCCTATGTCTCTTTGCCACGAGATTAAGGCAATGATAAGCAATTTTTGGTGGGGACAAAAAAACAATGAGAGAAGGATTCACTGGATTCGGTGGGAGGCTCTTTGTGTATCTAAGAAAATGGGGGGACTTGGTTTTAGGGATTTTGGAGCTTTTAATAAGGCATTGTTGGCAAAGCAAGGCTGGTGACTTCTAGTGAATGAGGAGTCTTTA
This sequence comes from Liquidambar formosana, assembly GCA_039720395.1. Lineage (NCBI taxonomy): Eukaryota > Viridiplantae > Streptophyta > Magnoliopsida > Saxifragales > Altingiaceae > Liquidambar > Liquidambar formosana. Next base: position 3,313,868 of record CM077828.1, read on the forward strand.
CTGTCCAGGATATTGAAGGCATAATATTACCCACGGTGCAATTTTATGAGAGCTCAACTGGGGACGAATCCGAGCTACTCGTGGAGAAGCATCTGGGAAGCAAAAGATTTATTGGATAATGGAGTTAGGTGGCGTATTGGAGACGGGAACTCTGTGAGTATTTGGGATGACAAATGGTTACCCAAACCTTTTACCTTTAATGTGGTTTTGCCACGGACGGTGTTAGCTGAACATGCGCTGGTTAAGGAATTGATTGATCCACTTACAAAAGGATGGAATACAGAATTAATAGACCGTATTTTTCTCCCTCATGAAGCTGCTTCTATATGTCAACTACCTCTCAGTCATAGGCAACCTATGGATAGGATGGTATGGCATTATCATCCAAAAGGGGTGTTCACCGTGAGTAGTGCTTATTTGTTAGAAATGGAGCGCACGCGGAGATCTCACAGTGACGTAATAGGGGAGAGTTCGAATTCTGCTGTGGGTGATTTAGTAGGGACTTTGATTTGGAAGCAAAATATGCCAGCGAAGGTAAAACATTTTATGTGGAAGGTTTGCAAGAATATTTTGCTAACAAAGACCAATCTTGCGAAGCGGAAGGTTCCAGTTGAGCTGACATGCCCTTCATGTGGAGATGAAAATGAGACAACCATTCACATTTTTAAAGATTGCAGGTGGGCATGGGAGGTGTGGGTGAATGGCCCGATAAATGTTAATCTTGTTTCTCCTCATTCAATTGATTTGCGGGAATGGCTTCTAGACATAAACAATCTAGGTGGGAAAGATAACATGGAGCAAGTCATGATGGTGATGTGGATGCTATGGAATAATAGGAATAGTCTAATTTATGAGGGAAAGCAGATGGGTCCTCCACGAATACTCATAGAGAGAGCGACTACTCTACTTCAGGACTTTGTTACGGCTCAAGGTGTCATGCGGACGGTAGGTGTAAAAAACGCTGCTAGATGGAGACCCCCAACGGCTGGTTTCTATAAAGTTAATGTCGACGGGGCCATATTTGATGATAAGAAGAGTGTGGGGCTGGGGGTGGTGGTGCGGGATGTTGAGGGACAATTGATAGCAGCAGCTAGTAAGAAGATGAAGGGTGTTTTCCCTCCCTCTTAGGTTGAAGTAATGGCCATGGATTTTGCTATGGATTTTGCGAGCGATCTAAGCCTAAGGTCAGTTATTATGGAGGGCGACAATCTGCAAGTGGTTAGGGGCATTAATTCCTGTGAGTTGAATCTCTCAATAGTGGGTCTAATTACTGAGGATATCCAATGTAAAGCTAAGACATTGTTTGAGTCCGTGGTGTTCGATCATATTGGTAGAACTGGCAATGCTGTGGCCCATGGTTTGGCACGGCTTGCAAAGGAGATTGATGATTTGTATGTTTGGATGGAAGAAGTCCCAACTTGTGTACGGGACCAATTCCTGGCTGATTTAAGTCATATTTCTTCTCAATAAAATTTTGTTGATCGTTTTTCTATCAAAAAAAAAAAAAAAAAGTTGGTACGCTCTTAACCAATTTGGTTGTGGATTGGTTTTTACTCTAAATTATATACTTGAATGGATGAATCCATCTTCTCTTCCTGAAGCAAGAGAAGATTTAAAAATAAAACTTGAAGTTTTATAAATAAATAAAAGCAGTGATGATTCATTTTCTCTTCTTGAAGTAAGAGAAAGATTTGAAAACTTGAAGTTTTCTATATGAAAAGTTATTATTTACATGTTATCTTCATGAAGGAAGAAACAAATTTGAATCCCCAAAATTTTCTATAAGAAAAGTTGTTGTTCATATATTCTCTTCTTGAAGCAAGAGATAAATATAAAAACCTGAAATTTTCTATTATAAGAAAGGGGTTATTATTCATATTTCTCTTCTTGAAGTAAGAGACAAATTTCAATACCTGAAGTTTTAGAAATGATGAATAAAGTCTCAATTTAATTGAATAAAGTGATGGTCAATGATGACCAAATTAAATTGAGTAATATATTTCTCTATTATGTGTTATGCAACTTCTTTAAATGCTGGTAAAATTTTGGTGAAAATTCGTGGGTGCATCTTAACTTTTGCTTTAGTTAGCATAGAAGAACACACAAAAATCTGCTCTTGTTTTACTACGAATTGACTGTCAATGTCACCTCTGTTGTCAGTCAACTTCTCTCAGATTGACTGGTAACTTCACTGTGTCAGCTTAAAGTATGTCATTTTATGATAAAAACCACCAGAAGTGAAATAAGGGAATACCAAACCACCAGAAGTGGATTAATGACATATCAAACCATTAGAAGTGGAGCAATGAAATACTAAACCACTAGAAGTGGAATACTAAACCACTAGAAGTGGAGTAATAAAATACCAACCACTAGAAGTGGATTAATGAAATACCAAACCACTAGAAGTGGAGCAATGAAATATCAAACCACTAGAAGTGGAATAATACAATATCAAACCACTAGAAGTGGAATGACACTGAAGAAATAAGCAAAGGTTTATGGAGTAAACCTACAAGATAAGTGTTTTAGGTAAACACTGGTAAGGTACGTATTTTTCATACGAATTGACATTTCATAAATTTATATCAAGCATCCATAAAAAAAATATATATGTTGAAATGATTTTTGCTTTTTATAATAATTTAGTGGATCCTATAAATTATTTTGATATTCCATATAGTATGGACATTAGTCATATTACTATTTTCTTTAAGGATCCTAGTGGGAAAATTCACCATCTAATTGGTAATAGATATGTCCATACCAATTAACATATTTTTCTTGTATATTAAATATGTTATAAGAAACAACGCTTCTAAAAACGTTAGTACTATCACCGCTTTATATATAACCATTGAGATCATTGTTTCTAGCCGTTGGGGCTACTGTTCATAGCCGTTGAGGTCTCCTCTATAAAATCACAGTTGTTCTTCTTCAAAAATCCTCATCTCTGCAACAATGAATTTCTTGATTCATTTGCGACGTGTTCTTCCTCTTCTCATGTTTCTTCTATAGTACATATTCCTCATCCAACTAATTGAACGGATACTAGATTTTTGTTTTCGTGAAAAGATTCCAATTATAACCATGTCTCTATTGTTCATATTTCTCCTGAATCTGCCTTTGATGATAATGCTGATACTCACTCTTTATGATCGATAAATTTTGTCCAAACAAATAAATGAAAGAGTAGAAGTTAGTTTTCAGGGATAAATCATATCATGTATTTCTGTTTACTCTGTTTTCCAGAAAGAATTCATTTGATTATGTATTTCAGTTGCAATGATTTTCCTGATATATATTTGTGTGCATTATATTCTATTTTCTGCATCTATTCAAGTTTAATCAAGAAAATGATAAAGGGGTAACTTGTTCTGATCCATATGCTAGCATTCCTGATGCAAATAAAAATAAAATAACCATTATTTGATTAAAGACATTTTATACAAGATATAGCAGGTTACAGATTTTTGCTACTCAATAGTAGCATTCTGGGTTGAACTAGAGGGATCAGCTGGTGCAGGCCGTTCAGAATTCTTTCATGTTGTTCAATGATTTGCCTCCTAAGCTTTTCCAATGCCTCGACCCTTGGCATGAGACTATTAGAATAAGAGTCTACTATCCTTTGTAATTATCTGTTCTCCTCTCTTAAAACTCTCATTCTTCGATAGGCCCCATTGAGCAACCCCTGAAGGCGAGTCAATTGGTCATGTAGAATTTGGACTTCCACAGTTCTGGCATGGACACGCCGTGCCATGATAGAGGTAACCGTAGGAGCTTACACGCTTAAAGCCATGGAGTCTCTTATTATGTCCATGTCAGATCGCTTACCCAGTATTCTTTCATTACGAGGAGTGATGAGTCCTTCAGCTACCGCTATCGCATTTGCAAAATTATATATCACAAAATCCTCAACTGTAAAGGGCTGATTCTTGATGTTTAAAAACGTTGGATGCTAGACTTCTGGTTGTGTTTCTGGCATTGCGTTTAAGTCGGGACGATTTTGTGAAGCTAAAGTAGAGGCCATGAGTTTGAAAGAGAGAGATTTAGAGAAGGTGTGTTTTCTGAGGTTTGAAGGGTTGATGAAGAGTGTTTGAGCACCTACAATCAAACTCTAGTTTTTGAGAAAAACTGCCCTCACATGAATTAAGAGTAGATTTCGATAACCAATGCACTGTTAGGAATCCAATGCTATTAAGGATTAATTAATCCTCTCGAGATTTGCAACCGTCTGCCAATAATGTTGCCTTTTTGATAAAATACTGCTGCTTTGTTGACAATTAATCACATCTCGATACTGTAGTCCCCTCATCATGCTAATTGTGTCAGTCAGCAAATAAGGGTCTTGAGCTGATGGGTTAGGCGTGCCATGGCTTGGACATACTAGGTACTGGGCACTAGTGTGGGTTTGTTTAGATAGGCCCGACAAGTGTTATTGGGCAGAAAGTATACCAGCCCATTGTTCTCACACCAATAAGAACAGGAAACCCAAATGGTTTGAGCCCAGAAAAATATAATGTGAAACAAATGGTAATATCACAGTGAGGTAAGAATTCACACCCCTAAACTAACAAAGTGATATTTTTACAGCAAGTTTTGTAGATTGTTCATTTTTCCTACAATTACGAGGAGGAAATCTGGTAAGAATTCACATATACAAACTCAAAAGATATTGTTTTTATAGCAAGTTTTGAATATTGTTATTTTGATAAAATTCCCGCCATTAGGGGGAGGAAATACGCTAATAGAAGAACGGCGTGAATTTTCAATACATAACAAATTAATATGAACTGGAAGTTCAAACAATTATTTACTTGCAAGTCCTTACAGGACAACAAGTTAATATAGTAGCAAATGAATCTAAGATATGCTTAAAGCGTGGAAGACTTGTCGATGATAAGGATAAAAATCCCATAAAGGAAAAGAAATTGGTGCTCCTGAAGAGGCCATACCCACAGAATAGGCAATAAAAATAATTAATCCATCCTATTGGTAATGGACAATAAATCTTCTGAAGAGTTAATTCCTTGGGTGCAGGTATGTGTATTTAACTTGACTGAATGATTCATGATCATTAGTTTTATGCAAAACTTACTCAAATATTCACACCCCTAAAGAGGAATCTCCTAAAGAGAAACCCCCCCAACAGTTATCCCCTGAAGTGGAATTTCTTTAAGTGAAATCTCTTGAAGAAATTATTCCTAAATAGGAATAGGTACCTAATAATAATGAAATCTCAATAAATTATATAAGTTCAGGTGAAATATTGGATAGAAACAAAATTGTTGTCGACAACATGTTTTCTTTTAAAGTTATTCTTGACATTACCAGAAGTAAAGATGAAATTAAACCACAAATCGTCGAAGAGAATCGACGTAGAAATTATTGGCCAATGTGGAAAGAAGTAATTCAAGCAGAGTTAAACTTGATTATAACATGTAAAGTATTTGAACCTGTAGTCCAAAGCTTGTTAGATATAAATGGGTATTTGAAATGAGAAAAGAAATTTGTGAGAAGGGGCATATATTCAATTTTATAGAAAAGCACTCCAGAAGAGGCTATTGAACAATAAATAAATATTCTCACAATTTCTTATATTCTTGAAGAAGAAAAAGTCCTTGAAGAGACTGAAAACAATAATGAGAGGTCTATGGAAATGAATAAATTTCTATAAATTATGCATGCGTTATGGAATCACATAAAAATGATTATTAATTACGTAGTAACTACTGAAATTTTAAAGATAACGATGATCTTAAACCACACACTGTAGACGAATGTTGCAGTAGACTTGATTGGTCAAAGTGGAAAGAAACAATTCAAATGAAATTGGATTTGCTAGTAAAACGCAAAGCATTTGGACCTGAAATCCTAACACCCAATAATGTAAACCCATGGGATTACAAATGGATATTTGTAAGAAAGCATAATGATAGAAATGAGATCGTCATATATATAAAACTTGGTTTCCTGCAGAAACCAGAGATTGATTATGAAGAAACATATCCACTTGTAATGGATGATATTACATTTAAATGCAAATATATATATAAAGGTCCATGAAGGATCCAAATTGCCTGAAGCAAATATTACCGAAAAAAAAAAAAAAATGTACTCAATTAAACTGAGACAATCCTTGTATGGATTAAAACAATCCGACGGAATGTGGTATAATCTTCTTAGGGAGTACTTAGTTAATATGCCCTTATATATATATTCTTAGAGAAATTAGAATTGGGATTAGTCATAATTACAATTTTATGTTGATGATATAAATTTAATTGAGACTCTTGAAGAGTTTATGAAAATTGCTAAATATTTAAAGAAGAGAGAACAAAATATTGTCTCGGCCTGTAGTTTGAGCATAAATCAAACGGAATCCTTATCATACCGAATAGGTATTGAAACATCTTAATATGGATAAATCACATCCATTAAGTTCTCCTATGATAGTTTGATCTCTTGATATTAAAAAAGATCAATTTCACCCCAAAGAAAATAATGAAATGCTACTTGGTCCTAGAGTACCATATCTTAGTGCAATAGGCGATTTGTTATATCTAACACAATGCACTAACCCTTATACATCATTTTTAGTCAACTTGTTAGCAGGATTTAGCTCTGCTCCAACTCGACAACACTGGAATGGCATTAAACATATTTTATGCTGCCTCTGTAGAACTATAGATTAGAGGAAGTTGTATCAAAGGTGATCCTATCAAGTACATAAATATGAACTGTAGAAGAGCAGTGATATTGATGTCAACCAAGACACAATCAAGAAATAATCTTGCAGATTTATTCACTAAAGTACTATCAATAGCAGTATTCAAGACGATAGTGCACAAAATTGGAATGCGTCGAGTTTGCGATCAATCAAGTTGATACCAATCTTCTTATCAGGGGGAGAATTCACTTTTGAACATATGCACGCTGTACTCTTTTTCCTTCGGACCAGGTTTTGTCCCACTGGTTTTCCTAGCAAGGTTTTAATGAAGCTTTAGTGCGTCCAACACCACTCTAAGATTCACAAAATGTTGTACTCTTTTTCCTTAACTAGTTTTTTCCTACTGGGTTTTTCTGGCAAGGTTTTAACGAGGCACATTATCTTAAGTGTGGTGGACATCCAAGAGGGAATGTTATAAACTATGTGGGTAGGTGGATGCCACCACCCCTTTTCATATACAATAGTGCTGGCTAGTTGAGTACATTCTTAGTGTTGGCTGGTTGAGTGTTTTCTCTATGTGCTACACCATCCATGTATTATATTCATTTTGAAGCCTATATAAGGCATGTATTGTTACCGGCATAAAGACCACCTCCTAATGAAAGAATAAGAGATATTCTCTCTATACACTTCTTCATTTGCTCTATACTTATTGTTCTAAATTCTTAGTTTTACAACATACATTAATGTACGGGGAATAATCCGGACAGTCAGCGGAGCACACTTGCTTACGGTTGTCTGGTGAACTAAAGCGCCATATGAAGGAAGCTTGAGAGAATATCAGTGACGATTGTTGAGAAAAACAGCCCTGATGAACAGGGTAAGAATAGCGCCGCTAGGAAAAATGATGAATAGTGCCACCAAGTAGAGAGATGAACAATGCCACTAGCTAGAGCGATGAATAGTGCAGCTGAGCAGAATGACAAACAGTGCCCTGAAAACAAAGAAAACCATCAATGGAGGCCGGGGCTGAGTCCGGCCTAAAACCTTCTGACGCCTAAGTTAGATCTCAATGTTTTTTGAAAAAGACAAAATGAGAGAATGTCACGGGTTTCATATGACGGCGCACCTACCTCATTTCGTGTGAATAGTGTCCCTTTTATAGGAAAAAATTAGGTCTTAGGTCAGGTTGTATCACCTTGACCCAACCATAGTAAATTTAGGGTTTTAGGCCCGGTTACGGACAAATGTTCAACCATGGTCTGGTTACTCAGAGTCCGTACTGACCACATGTGGGTTTTCTTTGTTGGATCCTTCTGACGAATATCCAAAAGGCACGTGTCGGACTCACGACCGAGACAAAAGGATGAGAAGAGTCTTCACCGAATGTCGAACCCGAGAACCAAGTTTAATGACGCCATTTGAAGTGATTTTACTGTTGCCCGAAGAGTTTAGGCACCGAGAATCCATAAGAGGACAATAGTCCATCCCAATTGCATATATTTTCGATGCTTGGATTTTTCCTTTTACCGAAGCTTGCCACGTGTTGAGTCTTAATTGGTCGTCCAAAATGAGCCCGTACAACTTCCCCCAAGTCGTTATCTTCCATGGTTGCTGCCGTGTTCACTTACCGAGGATGTGACGACTCCCGAAAGAGAGCTGTGGGTGATAACGTGTGTGGAGGCCTTGATGAGTCTTCTTGTATCATCAGCACCATTATCGAGGGATGATGTCAGCCCCACCTTGGGAGGATATATCCCATCTCTAAAGCCATCATTCTTTGCACTTTGGCATTTTGGGGGCCAGCTCTTTTCTTTGCTGAGGAGATTGGCTGGAAAAGGCGTTTGTACCGGAACTCCTCACCAGAAGTCGCTTTCTAAGAGTTTTCTGACCGTTCTTCAAGTTTTCTGATGAGTTTTTTTTTTTTTTTTTTTTTTTGTTCTTGATGTTCTTCGTTTTGCTCTTTATTTTATTTCTTAGCCGTACCCAATTGATCCGTTCGTAGGAAATTTAAAGAACATCTAGTTGTTTGTGGCCCAAAGAAAACTCGAATGCCCATCCTTTTTTTTTTTTTTTTTTTTTGGTGACCGAGACTTCACCTGGTTCTTAGAAATGTAAAAGCTCGCGATGACCGAGATTTCACCTGATGCTTAAAAGCCTTGACCGAAAATATACACCTTTTTTATATATAGTTGTTGCTGGTAAAAAAGGTATGCTGCCAGCTACTTTTACTTTTCCCTCTTTCTTTCTTTCTTTCTTTCTTTCTTTTTGTTTTTTTCTTCTCTTTTTTTTTTTTTTTTTTTTTGGTAAGTATGCCAACCACTTTACTTTTTCGGTAAGTATGCCAACACTTTTAAGCTCATGTAGACCCCTAAAAAAAAAGGTCACCCATCCATGTGACATTATTAGTTATTCTTTCTTCTTTTTTTTTTTTACCTTTTTTTTTTTTTAAATTTTTTTTAATTTTTTTAATTTTTATATTTTACCCATGCATTTAATGGGTGTCTCTTCATACTTGAGAAACCCAAAAAATCACTCGTACACGTTTACTCACGCAAAAGGTGAGTTCTTTTTTTTTTGCCAATATTTTCAGTACCAATGCTTACTCACACAAACCATTTACTCATGCAGAAGTGAGCCCCCGCCCCACTTCTTCTTTTTTTTTTTTTTTTTTATTACCAATATTTTCAGTATCCATGTTTACTCACGCAAACCAATGTTTTCGGTACACACGTTTACCTACACGCAAATTAACATTTTCGGTATACACGTACCTATACGCAAATTAATGTTTTCGGTATACACGTTTACTCACGCAAAATGTTATTCACGCAAAGGTGAGTTTTTTTTTTTTTTTTTCAAGAACACACTAGACATTGTAGCCTACCCGAGACGTTGTAGCCTATTTTATAGTGGCAGTCCCATCCACCTCTATTAGCCCATAAACCATCCAAAACACTATTAGCCTGAACTTGTTACCCGAAAACCTATAGTCTGACGAGCATGCTATAACAGATGACTCATTGTATACGTGGGGACCCAGATAAAGAGAGGGAATTTGGTGAGATGTTTGGTTTTAATGAGAAAATAATTTTTTGGTCCGCCGAAGTTGGCGAAGAAGTTGGTTAAGTCGATGCACGAGGTGGCGTAGCCATCTACAATATAATATTTTTTGAGTGCGGACTTCGAGTCCCTTTCCCTGAGCTTCTGGTGGATTTCTTAAATTTTGTCAACCTAGCTCCCGTCCAACTGAAGCCGAATGCCTATAAAATTGTACTTGGCGTGGTCGAGCTTAACAAGCTCCTCGGCGTAGAGCTCAGGGTGGATGAGATAATGCACTGCTATCTCCTCTCTCGGTCTTTGGGAGGCTATCACCTTAGAGTTCGTGATACAGACAAAGTATTAGTTACTCACGTTCTGGATAGCAGCCAAGACTACCAATCTGACTTGGTGTTTTTGTACGGCGATTTTAAGCCCGAGATGCTGGGTGAAGAGGGCCGCAGGGTTCCTCGGGAGGCCGGAGTTCCTCGTAAGTCCGCTCCCGGATCCCACTTGTAGTGACCTTTTATGCTATTATTATTTATTTTATTTATCTTTATTTTTCGTGGATTTGATTGTTGTATCCTTCTTTCAGCGGACTCTGCCTTTGAGCTTCCTGCGGTGGTGAGAGAGGCCGACATTTGGAAGGTGCTGAATTACCGAGGTGATGGTTTTGCCATTCTGCCCACGTTCTTCTCAACTATACTCTAAGGTATAGATCTTGTCTCGCGACAAGCATTCCCGAGGGATACCCGCTGCTATCTACTTCGAAGTCGGAGAAACCAGGAATAGTAATCGCCCTTGCTTTGCAAAACCAGGGATCCGAGGATTGTTCTAGTTTAGTGAGGGAGGGAGAGCAGGAAGAGACCGCCGAGAGCATGGGAGATAAGACGATCTCTATCCGGGTACCCGAACCAAAGAGGAAGACATCGAAGGCAACTGGCGTGAGCAAGACAAGAAGGTCCGATCCAATTAAGGACGTCATGAAAAGGAGACAACTTTCTCGAGTAGGAGGAACAGCGACCTCAGGGGTGAAAACTTCTCAGGTAGTGTAGTTGAGCACTCCCCAAGACCTAGCTCCTCGGGTTGCCAACCCTCCTAGCTAGTCGTCCCTGTCTGTCGCTCCAAAGTCTAGGACTCCATCAGAAGGGCCGATTTCCCTCAAGGATTCCTCTCCTGAACAGGTAAAAAAGAGGAAAAGAGATTCCCAGTAGGAATTTCCCCGCCCTGGTTCCGAGTACCATCCACTTACTTTGGATGCTGGGCGTCAAGATATCATGAAAGACCTTCCTCAATTCCTAACTCCTTCCGATTATCGCCTTTCAGTGGTTAAAGATCCTAAATATACGTTTCATTCTATTAGGAATTTGATTAGGTTTCCTGCCGATATGGACTCTCACAAGCAACACCTGTCGTTTGAGCTTGGTTATGAAGCTCTGATTCATTAGCTCAAGGTAAACTTTATTTTGATTGCCTTATTTATATATTCTCGGTCTCTATATTCATTAAGATTTTCTCGTGTCAGGCCGCTCAGCAAGGCATCTTGTTAACCGAGAGACTCCTCAAAGCCAAGGATCGTTACAAAAAAGAAGTGCTTCGGTTTGCTAGGCTAGTCGAGAAACATGAGTCCGAGATTGCCAAGTATAAAGAGGATATTTCGGTTGCTCAGGCAGAGGCAAGGGAGGCTAAAAAATTTCTTACCGAGAGGGACTCGCTTGTTGCTAATTTGGCAAAAGCCAGAGCCGAAACCGAAAGAGCCGAATCTGAAAGGGCCAAGATGCAAAAGGCTACCGACGAGTGGAAGGCCAAGGCTAATGAATGGTCAGCTCTCTAGGAGACCGAGGTGAGTCTCCAAGAATCTGAAGTAAATAAGGCTAAGGAACGAGCTGCTGACGAGAACGTAGCGCAGATGGATCCATATTTGAGGAAGAATTACCAATTGGGATGGGATACTTTGGCCGCTCGGGTGAAGGCCACTTTCCCTGATGTTGATTTCAGAAAGATCCCATTCGAGCTGGTCGAACTTCCTATCTCGGATGACGAGGGAGATGGCGAGGATGATGGATCTGCGGAGAACGACAAAGCCATTGAGGGTGAGGGAGGCACCGATGGGGATGTCAATGTTTCGACGGAGAGCGAGATGGACGAGGCAATTGCGACGGAAATCGACAAAACGCCTCCTGAGGCGTAGGATCAACCTCGAGATGAATCTTTGTTTGTTCTTCCCTGTTTTGTGGTTATCTTGCCCGATGAGGCTCTTTTTGTTACCGAGATGATTGTAAAATCTTGTTTTGAATGAATGGTATTTTGTTTGAGCCTCGTCTTTCGTTTTTGTTATGGAATAAATTTTATTTTGATCTTTTAATTGTTTAAGAAGCTAGCACTACAAGGATTTCTTTTAAAATTTCCTTGACAAATTATGGGTTTTCAGCATTATCCGAAGAAGACTTTATACTGGCGTCCTTGCTATTTGAGTAGGACTAAGGTCGCGCTATAGGGGGAGATTGATTGTTTTTCCCCTCCATGGGTGTCTCAAATTTAGTCTCAAATTTAATCTTTTACAACCTTAGTGAGGCAAGGGTGATCATTTCTTGTCACCAAGGCGAAAAGATGTTTCGTATGAATTTTCCCTTGTTATTCTTGTGAGGCTAGGGTGATCAGCCCTCATCGCTTGAATAAGATTAAGGACGATACAGAGATATGAGGCCATTCTTACGAAATAAAATACTTCTCGATTGACTTGATTAAGTTGGTGTTTTGCCGACCAATCTCCAGTTACAATTCATTTGTAGAATATTCTCAAATTAGATACATTGACCGATCTTGGTAGCTCTTGGTCATTATGGCAGTGCTTCAGATCATAGGAACCTTTTCCCCCGATGGTTATTACTTCGTAAGGCTCTTCCCATGTTGCACCTAGTTTTCCTTCCTTAGGGTCTCAAGTGCCTGAGTTAACCTATCTGAGGACCAAGTCTCTAACTTTGAATTCTCGAGGTTTGATCTTCTTCTCATAGTATTTTCGTAGTTCTTGTTGGTAGACTGCTGTTCGAATCAATACCTCGCCCCTTCTTTCTTCGGCTAGGTCAAGTTCTCGAGCTAGTTTCTCCTCGTCCTGCTCTGCATCGGGCTCCTCTGTTCTCGACGTCGGGTATCCCATTTCGGCTGGAATTACGGCTTCCGTTCTGAATGCGAGAGCAAAGGGGGTTTCATTTGTAGATCTTCGAGGCGTTGTTAGTATGCCTATAGCACCGCGTGAAGCTCTTCTGGCCATCTTCCTTTCCTTCGCTTTAGTCTTTTCTTGATTCCTTTAACAATCACTTTGTTCAATGCCTTTGCTTGCCTTTTTAATTGGGGATAACTTGGACTTGCATAAAAGAACTTAGTTCCGAATTGCGCACAGAACTCTTAGGTTCTCCGGCTTTCTAACTGAGTGCCATTATCCGAGATAAATGCCTGGGGAACCCCGAATCTTGTGAAGATGTTCTCCCAAAGAAGGCTGATGATATCTGAGTCTTTAATAGAGGCTAGAGCAGTGGCTTCCACCCACTTCGTAAAGTAGTCAGTTGCCACGACGAGGTACCTCCGATTCCCACTTGCTCGAGGTAACGATCCGACCAAGTCGAGCCCCCACTTTGCGAAAGGCCACGGGCTAGTCAAGGAGTGAAGGCTTGTGGCTGGTCAATGGATCTTATTTGAGAAGAATTGACAATTTAGACATTTTTTAACATACTTGGTGGCATCTTTCTGCATGTACGGCCACTAATATCCTGTGTTATAGCTCGGTGGGCAAGCGATCGTCCCCCAGTGTGACCTCCGCAAGCTCCGTTGTGAAGTTCTTGTAAGATTCCTTCTACCTCGTCTAGGTGAACACATCTCAGGTAGGCTCCGGTAAAGGATCGACGATAAAGCAAGCCCTTTAGAGAAAGCCAGTATCGTGCTGACTTGACCCTGATTCGATGTCTTTGATGATGATCTTCGGGAAGGACATCATTTTTAAGATACTCAATTATCTCATCTATCCAGCTCGGTCCCAGTTCGATAATTTCATTTACTTCCTTGCTCAATTCTATGCTCGGGGCTTCAACTACCTCAACATTTATGGTTCTTCGAGCTCTTGTTTCTAATGCTGATCTTAGAGAGGCTAGTGCATCAGCGTGCTTGTTTTGCTCTCGGACAAGTTGATGGATGCCAATGCTTTCGAAATGAGTTTCTTGGTTAACTCGAGGTATGATCTCATCCTTTCATCTCGGGCTTCGTACTCCCCATTCAACTGTCGAACCACGAGTTGCGAGTCACTATAGAGATTTAACTTGGTTGCTAATAATGCTAAGGCAAGTCTCAATCCTACTAATGTGGCCTCGTACTCGGCCTCATTATTTAACGTAGAGAATTGGAGTCTGATGGCGCTCTCCAGAACCTCGCCAGTCGGGGATCTGAGGACAATCCCGATTCCAGATCCCCGGCTGTTTGAGGCCCCATCGACATATAATTCCCATTTTTCACTCTCCTTGGCCCTAAGTTCGGACAAGGGGGATGTGGTTGAGCACTCGGGCAAACTTTTGTCCAAGTTGGCTCTGTTGGGGTGCTGATCGGTGAACTCAGCTATGAAATCGGCTAAGACTTGTCCCTTGATTGCTGTTCTTGGTCGGAACTGTATATCGAACGCGGCTAGCTCTATCCCCCATTTGGAGATTCTTTCTGATAAATTAGATTTTCAGAGGACATCTTTGAGGGGTTGATTGGTAAGCACAATGATTGTATGAGCTTGAAAATAATGCCGAAGTTTTCTTGAGGCTGTTCGAAGTGCCAAGGCAAGCTTTTCTAAAGGAAAGTACCGGGTCTCAACATTAAGTAAGGTCTTACTTATGTAGTAGAAGGGTCTTTGTTCCTTCCCATCTTCTCGGATTACAACGGTACTAACCGCGTGCTGTGAGACAGCCAAGTAGAGAAACAATGGCTCTCCCTTTTTTGGTTTGGCTAGGATTGGCGGGCTTTGCAGGTGTTCCGTTAATTTCCTCAGAGCTTCTCGGCATTCTTCCGTCCAAACATGTTTCGTCTTTTTCTTCTTCAGAGCTTGAAAAAAAGGCTGACACCTGTCTGAGGATCGTGAAATAAAATGCCCAAGTGCTGCATTCATCCCATTTAGTTGCTACACTTCTCGATACGTGCTCGGCTCCGTGAGGGTTCGTAGAGCCTCTATTTTTGTCGGATTCGCTTCGATTCCTCGACGAGTAACCAAGTGCTCGAGGAATTTTCCTGAGCCGACCCCAAAAGAACTCTTCTTGGCATTTAGCTTCATCACGAATTGATGTAGTTTATCGAAGGCCTGAGCGAAGTCTGCGATGTGATCATTTTCGGTCATACTTTTTACTATCGTGTCATCAATATAGGCCTCTAGGTTTTTTCCGATTAACCCATCGAACATCCGAGAGACGAGTCGTTGATATGTAGCCCCAGCGTTTTTGAGACCGAAGGGCATTACCTTGTAGCAATAGGTGTCGATTAGGGTGACGAACGCCGTTTTCTCCTGATCTTCTTCTGCCATCGGGACTTGGTGATAACCGGAAAAGGCGTAAAAAATACTCAGCTGGGCGTAGCCGGCTACGGAGTCAATGATTTGATCAATCTTGGGCAACGGGAAGCTATCCTTTGGACAAGCTCTATTCAGGTCTGTGAAGTCGATGCAAAACCTCTATTCGCCACTTTTCTTCCTCACGCAAACTGGGTTAGTGAGCCATGTCGGGTACATTACTTCTCGTATAAAATCAGCTTTCAAAAACTTCTTTACCTCATTTATTATGGCTCGTGCCCAATCATCGGACAATCTCTGTTGCTTCTGAGTGATAAGTTTGAAAGTTGGGTTTACTTTAAGCCTGTGTTGGATAATGCTTGGATCAATCCCTAGCATTTCGTGCAAGGACCAAGCGAATACATCAACGTTCTTTTTCAAGAATTCGAACAATTCGAATGTCTCCTTTTTGGAAAGAGAGCTTCTAATTAGGAAGTAGCGTTCGGGGTGTTGTTCATCAATTACCACTTTTCGGAGCTCCTCCCCCACTCTGTTGGCCGGCTCAAGCAAAGTCTCTTCAACTCCTGGCCGACCATGCTTTAATTGCTATAATGGATTGTGGTCTTTCTTGGCTTTTTTAGGCTCGGCTTCAACTTCTTCTGCAACCTCTAGACGAATGGCGCCCTTTCCTTTTTTCTTTGCCATGTTCGATGGAGAATGACCTGTCAACTCGTACATAAAGCACTCTCGGGCCACCGCTTGATTTCCTCGGAGTTCCATTATGCCTTCGGGACTCGGGAAATGGACTGATTGGTGGTAGGTGGATGGGACTGCCTCTATGGCGTGGAGCCATGGCCGTCCTATTATAACATTGTAAGCCGAGCGTTCTTCTAAGACGACAAAGTGCTGAACTGTCTGGATTGGCCCTGTCCAGACGGCTAGAGCAATTTGGCCGAGGGGGTAAGAGAGGTTCCCATTAAATGCTTTCAGGCTGAGAGTACTCGGGGAGAGATCGTCCTTCTTCAGTCTGAGCTGGTTAAAGAGCTTTCTAAACATAACATTCGCCCAGGCTCCGTTGTCGACATAAACTTTTCCCACATCGTAATTCGCAATCATAATCCGAACTATCAAGGCATCATTGTGAGGGTGCTATGTTCCATCGGTTGGATAATCTTTTCCAAAAAACAAAGCCGAACTTAGGTCATCTTTTCCCCGTTCTGCGACGAGTGTTGGTTCTGAATTCATTTCGAATACTTCCCGAAGGTGGGAGGCCCTCTGATATTGCACTCGGAGGGCATTTGTCGAAACTGAGGACTTATCGTAAGCCCCACTAATCACATCTATTGCTCCGAGCTGTTAGGATTATGCCCTAGAGCCAATCATAGAGATGATTATTTAGGGATTAGGAATAATCATTTGATTTCATTTAAGTATGTCACATTTATTATTGATTTAATAAAAGGGCTTATTCTATTATGTTTATATGCATCATTTATATTTACATAATATGTCCATGGAGTTAGAGTTAAGAATATGAAATTACAAAGTGTTGTAATTTTGAGACTGTAAATATATCTCTTTACTAAACTCCTAAAGCATTCCTAGTTGAAGGTTCACTATGATGGACAGTAATGAACCATAGGACTAGCACTTGTTAGGTTGACTCTATAGGAGGATAGCTAGTCTCAAGCTATTTGTGTAGAGACACTACAACCAACAAGTGGGTGCCTATTATGAGAATAGGTACATTGAATGTGACCAAAGATATGAGATAAACTAAATGGAGTTTTATCCTGCCTGTCAATCAGTTTCTTATTGTTATAGTGGTACAAGTAATCCTTAGACCTGAGACACCATAGTTATCTTATGCATATAGCTTTAGAAGTTTGATAACACTAAGTGCAAATCCTATTTAGGGGTTTGCAAAGGTGTTCATTGGCCCTACTGCTATGTGCATGAAGGCATGTGAGTGATCAATAAGGCATCCATCACTCTCAGGAAAAAGAGAAAGAATGTCTTATATAGCATTCATAATATAACTCATTAAATCCATGGCCATGGTAGGATGAATATGAAAAGAGTTTCATGAGTTCATCAATGAGTTGATATCTATGAATGAGTATAAAGTAATTGAACTAGGGACTTGACAGACTTCCATGTCCTATTAGTTCAATTGGAGACATTGTGTTGAAGGAAGGATACAATTGTAACCTATAAACTATAACAGAAGGGTTCTTTGTAAATGACTATTCACCTCATTAAGGACCACACCATGAGCCATATGCTAGGTGTTACTCATAGTTACTAGAAGCCCTAATTGATATAAGTGAGTTATAATCAATTAGGGAATTGGAAGGAGTTTCAATTAGACCCTAAATGGAAAGAGTTCCATTGTGCACACTTCGTGCTATTCCTACTACTTGATGATGTGAACCCAATGGGTCACACACTGATCATGCAAGATGAGCTTCAAAGTCTGTGAGAGAAAGGGTATGAGTGCATAAAGAATAGTTCTTTAAGGCCAAATTTATATATGATATAATTAAGAGGGGTTATTGTGTAATTAATAGTAATTACACAAAACCCTAAGTGGGTTCTCCCTCATGGCCGGCCCCCTTGGTGGGCTATATATATGTAGTGTGATGTGATGACATCACAACAAGTTCAACTCCCCAAAGGGCTGGCTGAAAATTCCAGCCTCCCTCTCTCTTTCTCCTCTCTTCTCCTACACTAGCAACAACAAGGAAAAGGAGGAAAGGACTTGAAGCTCTAGCTAGGTGTGGATACCGTTTGAGGCAGCACACTTGGGCTGCTCATTCACCGCTGTCCAGAATCAAACCTTGGAGCAAAAAGGAGAAGACAAAAATTCTGTAAGTGTTCTAACCCTCTTTGTAGTTAGGGTTTGATTTTGTGTTATGCATAGTTAGATTTATGGGCTGTGGAATTAAAGGAAAAATTTTTATATTTTGCACTTCTATTTTTCCCATTTGTTCGATTCCCAACAGTGGTATCAAAGCCATGATTATGCATAATACAAAATACATATAGGCTGGTAATTATGGTGTAGTTGAATGATTCAAAAATCTGGAGAATTTTTCTGCATAATTGGTTTTCCTCCATGGCTGAACCTAGGGTTTGGAACCCTAGGTCAATTCTCTTCTACTCCTCTTCTAATTGATGGTTAAGTGTAGCCATGGATGCAATAGGTTGCATAGGGTTTGAGTTTGGAGAAGAAGAATAAGGAAACTAGGGTTTTATAAAACTGTTATGAATAGTTTTCATGGTAGCCATGAAAAACCGTCATCTTATTTTGCATGCCAAATCCAGAGTTCTTCTCCAAAATTTTTGAGCCATATATGGTTAGAAAGCTCTTCGAATCAGCTTTCCAACCCAACAAATGGTGCGTCAATCCGAGTTCTGTAGTGAAAGTTATGAATTTTTTACTACAAGCTGTCTGGAAAGACAGTTTTGCTCGGGAATGATGCAATAGCCACAACTTTGAGTTTTTGATGGAGATCAATGGCATGGAAATGGTTGCCACCACTTGGGCTATGTTCTAGACATGGTAGGGAAGGGTTCCCAAGCATTTAGATGCATAATAATTGGATTAAGATGCTAGATCAGAAGGAAGAATGAGAAGAACACCATGGAGGTTGAATCTGGGTTTTAGAACCCAGAGGTTCTTGCAATAAATTTTAATTAAAGCTTCTGTATTTATGATGGAAATACATTGTAGGATTATTATATATCATGTGTATATGATTTTCTTTAAGTTTCAAAAAGGTTTTGATGGAAAAAGATTCAAAAAGTTTGAAAATTTTTCATGAACAGCATAGCAGAAGTTTTCGGCAGAAAAGTCATCAATGGAGTTTTGATTAGAACCTGAGTTAGGGAACTCCAAATTGCATGAAAGCAATTGCATTAGTTTCCTAAGACATGTAGGATACTGGGAAAATTCGTTTGGTAGCCTGACTTAAATCAATTTCTGGGTTTTAAATCAATTTCTGACCATGGACAGGATGCTGTCAAATTCTGGGCAGCCTACTGTTGTTTTAATTGTTTAGAAGAATTGGTGATGATCTGATCATCCAAACCTCTTCGATTAGCTTAGTATTTCATGTAGGGACATGATACAAAAGCTGGTTTCAATGGAGGAGTTGAATTGATAAGGTTTTAGAAGCAATTGTGACCTTGAAGGTCTGCAACAATGGCGCCAACAATGGGTTTTGGAAACCCTAATTGATTTTGATGAAGGCAGCCACTTGGACCACTTCTCACGTGTCCAGAGGCTTGGCACACACCCCTAGGATGTTCTCCCATGGCTGGCCATGGCCTCCTATAGTCGTTGGTGGCCATGGCAGCCTAGCCAAGCTCAGGTAGCCCCTTGGTAGTGGCGGCTGCACAGGGTTAATGATGAAACCCTAATTTCATTATGGCATTAATTAAAACCCTAATTGAACTATTAATTACCTTCATTAAAGAGTTAATGATTGGTCATTAAATGACCAAATGGTTATTAATTGTTAGGGCATAATTAATACCATTAATGATGTCTAGGGTTAGGGTTTTAGAAACCCTAATTAATGTAATTAACTAAGAGTAATTAATACCGTAATTGGCATTAATTAAACCCTAATCCTAATCATTAAAACCTATTAACCTAGGGTTTGAATGATTGGTCATTAAATGACCAATTATTGGGTATGTAATGTTTGGGCTTGCATTTAGGGTTTAGGGTTATGCATATAGGGTTTAGGGTTTTAGGAAACCCTAATGCACTAATTCATCATTTAAATGATTTTATTTAATTCCTTTGTTAATTATTTTATTAATATTGATTAATTTAATAATGTTTTAAATGGTTTAAAACACAATTAGGGATTAAATTAAAATCTGAAAATTCTTAATTAAATGAAATTGTTTTGTTTAATTAAAGAAACCCTAATATTGGATATTAGAGTTAATTTAGGAAACTTTAAATGTTTCAATTGATTTGATTGATTGAAACTAAATGTCTTAAATGCTAAGACTTAATTAAATTCTGGAAATTTTGTAAAACCTAATGAGATTAGGATGCATTAATAAGATTAATGTAAATCATTCAAGAGAATTACCATAATGCCCATATATTTTAATGGTTACAGTTTTTCATTACTTTATGCAATGTGATCGTATGTTTGTGATTGGATGATGATTATGGACTATACCCTTAAACCAATTGTGATTGGCCATCTTATGAATGGGTTGTAATAATTTTTCAAAGAGTTGTAATTTTATTATGGTGATGTAATTTATTATTTGGGGCTTGCATGCCACCTTCCCTCTCTTTCTATCATTCTCTTATGTACCCCACATTCCCTTTATGTATCCCTTTCTTGAAATTATATAAATGTTATGTAATCGAGAGCACACTAAGGAGCATGGTGGATCCAAAGGAGCATGGTGGAGCCCAACAAGCCAATGGTAGAGACCATCAAACCAAAGGAGCAGATTGAAGGACTTGAAAGCTTAGAGAAGTGTTTCAAGAAAGCATGCATGTTTCGAATGTGTTATTTTACGATCACCTACACCCACCTTAGACCTTGGATTCAATCTATTGGCTTGGATTGAATACTCTTAAAGTCCATAATCATCATAGTGGGAGCTTTTAATGTGATTAATAGTGATAGCTCCAAGTCCATAGATCGTTATATGTCTCCTTTTAGGGACTAATATCGATAAGTGGATTATTATTATTATGCTGTTCAGTTTTTTATATTTAGATGCATGAGATGTATGTTAATTTGATGAGACCCTTAAAAACCTCTCTTCTTTTAATATTAAGTTGTAAATGGAGAATACATTAGGGAATGGATTCTTCATTACCTTCCATCATTATAGGATCATCTAACGTCCCTTAATGTGGGTACCTGGTTGCAAACATGTAGAAGCTACCCATGTTAAAGACATTACTTGAAACTATCATATATGAGATATCATGGGGTGCCTAAACTGGTATATACCAAGAAACTAACATGTGAGGTATATATTTGGTGAAACATACCTGTGTGAATGATGGGCTTAACTTAAATAGGGAAGTATTCCATGAAACTAACATGTGAGGAGTATGTTCCCTAGAGGCAAAACGATTGGAACTTGCTTAAAAAGCAATAGACAAAGAGTTGTCTTCTTATTGTGGGTTAGAAGCCAAGAAACTAACATGTGAGGCTTCTAGGTCACAGTGGGACCCCAATCCCCATTAAGGAATGAGATTCCCGAATTCCATTAGAGGGTGTATGGAATTTGATAAAATAGTGGGAGGCACCATATGATTAAAGACCCGATCATTATGGATTAAAAATGAAATCTAATTCTCTGTTTATGTAGATTACCTAATTACTCACCTCAAAACCCCTATTTCCTAATATATAGGATATTGATAGTTTGACTAAACCCGATTTCTTTAATTGACTTAGGAAATTGAGAATTTTTCTCAATTTCCAAAGATTGTTTATATGCTATTAGGCATTTTCTTAAAGGCGCTCCATAAAACATCCTAATAAGAAAAAGACACTATGCATAATTGGCATCTTATGGCCAAACTATATGATAGTATTGATGACTAATGAGCTTCAGAAGCAAAATTAGTCAATGCAAGTACCTTTGATGTCCTACATCACATACAAAGGTTGTATAATGAGTAAAATAATACTATAAAGTATAGTACTTACAAAGGACTTCTTCTGGACTAGGATGTAATAAAAGTTGTTTATTAATAATCATTCTTTTGAAAAATGATTAATCACATAGAATAGCTTGAAAAGCTAGATGTGATTTAACATGGAAGCATAGAGGAAAGCAAGTCTTGAAAAGTCAAAGACAAAGAAATATAATTATTTTGTAGTAAACATAAGGTATTGTAAAGGGAACTTGATAAAGTATCAGTCTTCCTGGAAGAACCAAACTTTTGAAGTTTTGGTTCATGCTCTAAACTAAATTGTTGGTTAGTTCTGCTTCTTAGTTTTTGGATTCTAGTGTAATCTAAATCGAAGCAGAAAGTTAAGTAGATAATAAGTTACCTTTAAAAATTTTTAGAGCAAGAGTTGCTAGATTAATTTTGGGAACTTATTTCTTAACTAGGTCATTTAAGACATTCTAGAAATTTGATTTCTGAATTTAAATGACTAATTAGAGCGAATGCAACGTATTCTGAGAATACAAGAGATGTAGAGACTCTCATTTAAATGTAACGATTATGACTTGGTTATGAGATGACCAAACCCATCTTTTACTTGGTGAAGTAAAAGAGTTATATTTATAATTTGACTAATACATTGTGATGTATATAGTCATGTAAAGCATGCATTCAATTACAGTAGACTCATCTTAGAATACTATAGCTCAATGGTGAATCTAAGAGAACGAATTGAACCCTATTAAGATATGGTATGATCCATGATGAGTTTTACTAATGTATCCATCTAGGATATACCTTAAAATTGCTACATATTGATAATTTAGGGTTCACTCCAATTTTTGTTGGGAATCGATCAAAAGGGAAAAATAGAAGTGCGGAATATAAAAATTTTTCCTACAATTCCACAGCCCATGAATCTAACTATGCATAACACAAAATCAAACCCTAACTACAAAGAGGGTTAGAACACTTACAGAATTTTTGTCTTCTCCTTTTTGCTCCAAGCTTTGATTCCGGACAGCGGTGAATGAGCAGCCCAAGTGTGCTGCCTCCAACGGTATCCACACCTAGCTAGAGCTTCAAGTCCTTTCCTTCTTTCCCATGTTGTTGCTAGAGTAGGAGAAGAGAGGAAAGGAGAGAGAGAGAGGGAGGCTGGAAATTCTGGCCAGCCCTTGGTGTCTTCTAAAAATTGATGATGTCACACATCATAGTGTGACTTAAATAGTCCACACTAAAGGGGCCGGCCCCAGGGGGGGAAACCCTTTTAGGGTTTTATGCAATTTCCCTAAATTGCACAATAACCCCTATTGTTTATATCAAATACAAACATGGCCTCAAAGAACTATTCTTTATGCACTCATACCCTTTCTCTCATAGACTTAAAAGCTCATCTTGCATGATCAGTGTGTGACCCATTGGGTTCACATCATCAAGTAGTAGGAATAGCACGAGGTGTGCACAATGGAACTCTTTCCATTTAGGGTCTAATTGGAACTCCTTCCAATTCCCTAATTGATTATAACTCACTTATATCAATTAGGGCTTCTACTAACCATGAGTAACACCTAGCATATGGCTCATGGTGTGGTCCTTAATGAGGTGAATAGTCATTTACAAAGAACCCTTCTGTTATAGTTTATAGGTTACAATTGCATCCTTCCTTCAACACAATGTCTCCAATTGAACTAATAGGACATGGAAGTCTGTCAAATCCCTAGTTCAATTACTTTATACTCATTCATAGATATCAACTCATTGATGAACTCATGAAACTCTTTTCATATTCATCCTACCATGGCCATGGATTTAATGAGTTATATTATGAATGCTATATGAGACATTCTCTCTCTTTTTCCTGAAAGTGATGGATCCCTTGTTGATCACTCACATGCCTTCATACACATAGCAGTAGGGCCAATGAACACCTTTGCAGACCCCTGAATAGGATCTGCACTTAGTGTTATCAAACTTCTAAACCTACATGCATAAGGCAACTATGGTGTCTCAGGTCTAAGGATTAATTATACCACTATAACAATGAGAAACTGATTGACAGGCAGGATAAAACTCCATTCAGTTTATCTCATATCTTTGGTCACATTTAGTGTACCTATTCTCGTAATAGGCACCCACTTGTTGGTTGTAGTGTCTCCACACAAATAGCTTGAGACTAGCTATCCTCCTATAGAGTTAACCTAACAAGTGCTAGTCCTATGGTTCATTACTGTCCATCATAGTGAACCTTCAACTAGGAATGCTTTAGGAGTTTAGTACAGAGATATATCTATAGTCTCAAAATTATAACTCTTTGTAATTCCATATTCTCAACTCTAACTCCATGGACATATTATGTAAATATAAATTATGCATATAAACATAATAGAATAAGCCCTTTTATTAAATCAATAATAAATGTGACATACATAAATGAAATCAAATGATTGTTCCTAATCCCTAAACAATCATCTCTATGATTGGCTCTAGGGCATAATCCTAACAATCTCCCACTTGCACTAAAGCCAATCGACTATGTATCGCATACCTATCTTCTTAAGATGTTGGTCTTAGACATAACAAATTATGTTTTAAAGCTTTAGTCAGTAGGTCTACAAAAACTTATGTAGATAATATCTTCTGTAATGTATCTATTACCTTTTCCAATGATTCCTCTAATCACATGGAATTGCCGCTCTATGTGTTTGGACTTTTGATGAGACCGTGATTCCTATACTTGAGCTATAGACCCATTGTTGTCACAAAACAAGGTGTGGGCAACTCAATGGAAGGAACAACTCCAAGTTCTAGATGAACTTATAGATCCAAATAGTCTCCTAGACAATGCGACAATTAATTCACCCTTAATAATGGAATCCACTGTATCTTTCATATAGTTCTTCCATTAAGTATTTCACCAACTAAAGTGAATATAAAATATACCACATATGGATTATATCCAAATCCATATACCCATCTACTATGAGTTTACAATTTCCATATACAATCCAATATTCCAAATTTGAATTGATTGATAACTATTTGTAACAATTACAACATAATAAATATCAGGTTCAATACATAGTGTAAAATAAGGCTTCTTAACACTTTAAGAATCTTACTTGTGTTATCCTAGGGCACATGCCCTTGAATAATGAATTCTTATCTGAAGTAAATCAGACCTCCCTTAGAATTCTCCATGTTGAACTCCTTCAACATTTCAACTATGTTTGATGATTTGGAGATACTTAGCAATCTATATGATCTATCTCTATAGATCTTATTGGATGCTTTTGCCAAATCTTTCATGAATTAGTTTTTCTCCAAAAACTAAAACTTTATATTAGATAACATTCATATATCATTCATAATGATTATGATGTCATCCATACTTGGGATAAAGAAAAACGATCGCACTCCCACTAACCTTTTATACACTCATGGTCCATCTATACAATGAGAGAAATCAAACAATTTGATTACTTCAACTTTATAGATGTTCTAATTATGAGAACCTTGTAGTCTATTAATAGACTTCTATAACTTACACACTTTTATGGTTTTTCACCATTTGATATAACATCTTTATATCCTTTTTGACATATCTTATATTCAAAATATGTGTTTATAGATAACAAGATCCAAATGGATTTCAGCATAACTATTATCAAACAAGTTTCTTTATAGACAACTTTTTGCCTATGTTGAAAACATTCTTAAATAGCCAAGCCTTTTAGGTCTCTACCTATCCATATTGGATTTAATGACTCTTAGTCATTTCTCGAGTTGATGTGAAACATCGTCTAGTCATAATCAATAGGATTATCTTGGTGATCTTTATCACCAAAGAACAATTCTTTTACATTCTAATAGAGATACAATATCTCTCTTATGTTAAGAAATATCCAATTTGATCTATGAAAAGATTGTAGTGTAGTTAAGGGTTTTGTCTCAACAGAGACAAGGGTTGGATCTTTGTTCGTTTGTGGCTTTACAGACAATTCTATAAATTCTATCTACTTTTGCATCTTTCTTGAATGAACTCTTTCTCAAGAAAATCCAGCAAACATCCTAATGGACAACTTTTGTTCATTAGGGTAATAGAAATACTATCCCAACCACCTTTGGGATATACCACAATTCAACACTTACTTGACCGTATTTCCAGATTGTCTACATTATGTTTCCAGACATACGTAGCACAAGCCCAAGCCTTAACTTCTTTAAGTTGGGTTTCTTCCCATATCATATCTGATATAATTGGGACAAAACTGGAGTGAACCCTAAATTATCAATATGTAGCAATTTTAAGGTATATCCTAGATGGATACATTAGTAAAACTCATCATGAATCAAACCATATCTTAATAGGGTTCAATTCGTTCTCTTAGATTCACCATTGAGCTATGGTATTCTAAGATGAGTCTACTGTAATTGAATGCATGCTCTACATGACTATATACATCACAATGTATTAGTCAAATTATAAATGTAACTCTTTCACTTCACCAAGTAAAAGATAGGTTTGGTCATCTCATAACCAAGTCATAATCGTTACATTTAAATGAGAGTCTCTACATCTCTTGTATTCTCGGAATACGTTGCATTCGCTCTAATTAGTCATTTAAATTCAGAAATCAAATTTCTAGAATGTCTTAAATGACCTAGTTAAGAAATAAGTTCCCAAAATTAATCTAGCAACTCTTGCTCTATTAAAATTTTTAAAGGTAACTTATTATCTACTTAACTTTCTGCTTCGATTTAGATTATACTAGAATCCAAAAACCAAGAAACAGAACTAACCAACAATTTAGTTTAGAGCATGAACCAAAACTTCAAAAGTTTGGTTCTTCTAGGAAGACTGATACTTTATCAAGTTCCCTTTACAATACCTTATGTTTACTACAAAATAATTATATTTCTTTGTCTTTGACTTTTCAAGACTTGCTTTCCTCTATGCTTTCATTTTAAATCACATCTAGCTTCTCAAGCTATTCTATGTGATTAATTATTTTTCAAAAGAATGATTATAAATAAACAACTTTTATTACATCCTAGTCCAGAAGAAGTCCTTTACAAGTACTATACTTTATAGTATTATTTTACTCACAATACAACCTTTGTATGTGATGTAGGACATCAAAGGCACTTGCATTGTCTAATTTTGCTTTTGAAGCTCATTAGTCATCAATACTATCATATAGCATGGCAACAAGATGCCAATTGCGCATAGTGTCTTTTTCTTCTTAGGATGTTTTATGGAAGGCCTTTAATAAAAGGCCTAATAGCATATAAACAATCTTTTGAAATTGAGAACAATTCTCAATTTCCTAAGTCAATCAAAGAAATCGGGTTTAGTCAAACTATCAATATCCTATATATTAGGAAATAGGGGTTTTGAGGTGAGTAACTAGGTAATCTACATAAACAGAGAATTAGATTTCATTTTTATCCATAATGATTGGGTCTTTAATCATATGGTACCTCCCACTATTTTATCAAATTCCATACACCCTCTAATGGAATTCGGGAATCTCATTCCTAATGGGGATTGGGGTCCCACTGTGACCTAGAAGCCTCACATGTTAGTTTCTTGGCTTCTAACCCACAATAAGAAGACAACTCTTTGTCTATTGCTTCATAAGCAAGTTCCAATCGTTTTGCCTCTAGGGAACATACACCTCACATGTTAGTTTCTTGGAATACTTCCCTAGTTATAAGTTAAACCCATCATTCACACAGGTATGTTTCGCCAAATATATACCTCACATGTTAGTTTCTTGGTATATACCAGTTTAGGCACCCCATGATATCTCATATGTGATAGTTTCAAGTAATGTCTTTAACATGGGTAGCTCCTACATGTCTGCAGCCAGGTACCCACATTAAGGGACGTTAAATGATCCTATAATGATGGAAGGCAATGAAGAATTCATTCCCCAATGACTTCTCCATTTTTAACTTAATATTAAATAAGAGGGGTTTTAAAGGGTCTCATCAAATTAACATGCATCCTATGTATCAAAATTTAAATATATAAATTATGCTATTTATAATCGTACATCTCATGCTATTATAAATCATACATCGCATGCTATTATATATCAACATATATAAAGTACCATATTTTGATTTTAGTCCCTAAGTGAATAGGTAACATATACCAAACTATAGTATTGGAGCTAATACAATTATCTCATAAATTAAAGCTCCCACTATGATGATTATGGACTTTGAGAGGATTCAATCCAAGCCAATAGATTGAATCCAAGGTCTAAGCTGGGTGTAGGTGATCGTAAAATAAACCATTCGTAACATGCATGCTTTCTTGAAAAACTTCTCTAAGCTTTCAAGTCCTTCAATCTGCTCCCTTGGCTTGATGGTCTCCACCATTGGCTTGTTAGTCTCCACCATTGGCTTGTTGGGCTCCATCATACTCCTTTGGGTCCACCATGCTCCTTAGTGCGCTCTCGATTACATAACATTTACATAATATATAGAAAGGGATACATAAAGGGAATGTGGGGTACATAAGAGAATGATAGAGAGAGAGGGAAGGTGGCATGCAAGCCCCAAATAATAAATTACATCACCATAATAAAATTACAACTCTTGAAAAATTATTACAACCCATTCATAAGACGGCCAATCACAATTGGTTTAAGGGGTATAGTCCATAATCATCATCCAAACACATACATACAATCTCATTGCATAATGTAAAGAAAAACTGTAAGCATTAAGACATATGGGCATTATGGTAATTCTCTTGAATGATTTACATTAATCTCATTAATGCATCCTAATCTTATTAGGTTTAAACAAAAATATCCAGAATTAAATAAAGTCTTAACATTTAAGACATTTAGTTTCAATTAATCAAATTAATAGAAACATATAAAGTTTCCTAAAATAACTCTAATATCCAATATTAGGGTTTCCTTATTTAAACAAAACAATTTCATTTAATTAAGAATTTCCAGATTTTAATTTAATCCCCAATTGTATTTTAAACCATTTAAAACATTATAAAATTAATCAATATTAATTAAATAATTAACATGGGAATTAAATAAAATCAATTAAATGATGAATTAGTGCATTAGGGTTTCCTAAAACCCTAAACCCTAAATGCATAACCCTAAACCCTAAATGCAAGCCCTAATCATTAAATGCCTTATGATTGGTCATTTAATGACCAATCATTAAAACCCTAGGTTCATACGGTATTTAATAAAAGGGATTAGGGTTTAATTAATGCCAAATAGGGTATTTATTACCCTTAATTAATTACACTAATTAGGGTTATCAAAAACCCTAACCCTAGACATCATTAATGGTATTAATTATGCCCTAACAATTAATAACCATGATTGGTCATTTAATGACCAATCATTAACTCTTAATTAAGGTAATTAATATTCCAATTAGGGTTTTAATTAATGCCATAATGAAATTAGGGTTTCATCATTAACTCAAAATTAGGGTTTCATCCTTAACCCTATGCAGCCGTCACTACCAGGGGGCTGCCTGAGCTTGGCTAGGCTGCCATGGCCACCAACGACTGTGGGAGGCCATGGCCAGTCATGGGAGAACATCCTAGGGGTGTGGGACAAGCTTCTGGACATGTGAGAAGTGGTGGAAGTGGCTGCCATCATCAAGAACAATCAGGGTTTCCAAAACCCATTGCTGGAGCCATTGTTGCAGACCTTGAAGGTCATAATAGCTTCTAAATCCTTATCAATTCGACTCCTCCATTGAAACCAGCTTTTGTATCATGTCCCTACATGAAATACTAAGCTAATAGAAGAGGTTTGGATGATCAAATCATCACCAATTGTTCTAAACAATTAAAACAACAGTAGGCTGCCCAGAATTTGACAGCATACTGTCCATGGTCAGAAATTGATTTAAAACCCAGCAAGATGAATGAATTAGGCTACCAAACGAATTTTCCCAGTATCCTACATGTCTTAGGAAACTAATGCAATTGGTTTCATGTAATTTGGAGTTCCCTAACTCAAGTTCTAATCAAAACTCCATTGATGACTTTTCTGCAGAGAAAATCTGCTATGCTGTTCATGAAAATTTTTCAAACTTTTTGAATCTTTTTCCATCAAAACCTTTTTGAAACCTAAAGAAAATCATATACACATGATATATAATGATCCTACAATGATCTTCCATCATAAATACAGCAGCTTTAATTAGAATTAATTGCAAGAACCTTAGGGTTCTAAAACCCAGATTCAGCCTCCATGGTGTTCTTCTCTTTCTTCCTTCTGTTCTAGCATCTTAATCCAATTATGATGCATCTAAATGCTTGGGAACCTTTCCCTACCATGTCTAGAACATAACCCAAGTGGTGGCAACCATTGCCATGCCTTTGATCTCCATCAATAACTCAAAGTTGTGGCTATTGCATCATTCCCGAGCAAAACTGTCTTTCCAGACAGCCTGTAGTAAACAATTCATAACTTTCACTACAGAACTCGGATTGACGCACCG
This sequence comes from Liquidambar formosana, assembly GCA_039720395.1. Classification (NCBI taxonomy): domain Eukaryota; kingdom Viridiplantae; phylum Streptophyta; class Magnoliopsida; order Saxifragales; family Altingiaceae; genus Liquidambar; species Liquidambar formosana. The sequence goes on from CM077828.1 coordinate 3,344,264, forward strand.
TTTGTTGGGTTGGAAAGCTTATTCAAAGAGCTTTCTAACCATATATGGCTCGAAAATTTTGGAGAAGAACTCTGATTTCGGCATGCAAAACAAGATGACGGTTTTTTATGGCTACCATGAAAACTATTCATAATAGTTTTATAAAACCCTAGTTTCCTTTTTCTTCTTCTCCAAACTCAAACCCTATGCAACCTATTGCATCCATGGCTACACTTAACCATCAATTAGAAGAGGAGTAGAAGAGAATTGACCTAGGGTTCTAAACCCTAGGTTCAGCCATGGAGGAAAACCAATTATGCAGAAAAAATTTCCAGATTTTTGAATCATTCAACTACACCATAATTACCAGCCCATATGTATTTTGTATTATGCATAATCATGGCTCTGATACCACTGTTGGGAATCGATCAAGAGGGAAAAATAGAAGTGCGGAATATAAAAATTTTTCCTACAATTCCACAGCCCATGAATCTAACTATGCAAAACACAAAATCAAACCCTAACTACAAAGAGGGTTAGAACACTTACAGAATTTTTGTCTTCTCCTTTTTGCTCCAAACTTTGATTCCGGACAGCGGTGAATGAGCAGCCCAAGTGTGCTGCCTCCAACGGTATCCACACCTAGCTAGAGCTTCAAGTCCTTTCCTTCTTTCCCATGTTGTTGCTAGAGTAGGAGAAGAGAGGAGAGAGAGAGAGGGAGGCTGGAACTTCTGGCCAGCCCTTGGTGTCTTCTAAAAATTGATGATGTCACACATCATAGTGTGACTTAAATAGTCCACACTAAAGGGGCCGGCCCCAGGGGGGGAAACCCTTTTAGGGTTTTATGCAATTTCCCTAAATTGCACAATAACCCTTATTGTTTATATCAAATACAAACATGGCCTCAAAGAACTATTCTTTATGCACTCATACCCTTTCTCTCATAGACTTAAAAGCTCATCTTGCATGATCAGTGTGTGACCCATTGGGTTCACATCATCAAGTAGTAGGAATAGCACGAGGTGTGCATAATGGAACTCTTTCCATTTAGGGTCTAATTGGAACTCCTTCCAATTCCCTAATTGATTATAACTCACTTATATCAATTAGGGCTTCTACTAACCATGAGTAACACCTAGCATATGGCTCATGGTGTGGTCCTTAATGAGGTGAATAGTCATTTACAAAGAACCCTTCTGTTATAGTTTATAGGTTACAATTGCATCCTTCCTTCAACACAATGTCTCCAATTGAACTAATAGGACATGGAAGTCTATCAAATCCCTAGTTCAATTACTTTATACTCATTCATAGATATCAACTCATTGATGAACTCATGAAACTCTTTTCATATTCATCCTACCATGGCCATGGATTTAATGAGTTATATTATGAATGCTATATGAGACATTCTCTCTCTTTTTCCTGAGAGTGATGGATCCCTTGTTGATCACTCACATGCCTTCATACACATAGCAGTAGGGCCAATGAACACCTTTGCAGACCCCTGAATAGGATCTGCACTTAGTGTTATTAAACTTCTAAAGCTACATGCATAAGGCAACTATGGTGTCTCAGGTCTAAGGATTACTTGTACCACTATAACAATGAGAAACTGATTGACAGGCAGGATAAAACTCCATTCAGTTTATCTCATATCTTTGGTCACATTCAGTGTACCTATTCTCGTAATAGGCACCCACTTGTTGGTTGTAGTGTCTCCACACAAATAGCTTGAGACTAGCTATCCTCCTATAGAGTTAACCTAACAAGTGCTAGTCCTATGGTTCATTACTGTCCATCATAGTGAACCTTCAACTAGGAATGCTTTAGGAGTTTAGTACAGAGATATATCTATAGTCTCAAAATTACAACTCTTTGTAATTCCATATTCTCAACTCTAACTCCATGGACATATTATGTAAATATAAATTATGCATATAAACATAATAGAATAAGCCCTTTTATTAAATCAATAATAAATGTGACATACATAAATGAAATCAAATGATTGTTCCTAATCCCTAAACAATCATCTCTATGATTGGCTCTAGGGCATAATCCTAACAATTTTGTCCTAGTTATATCAGATATGATATGGGAAGAAACCCAACTTAAAGAAGTTAAGGCTTGGGCTTGTGCTACGTTTGTCTGGAAACATAATGTAGACAATCTAGAAATAAGGTCAAGTAAGTGTTGAATTGTGGTATATCCTAAAAGTGGTTGGGATAGTATTTCTATTACTCTAATGAACAAAAGTTGTCCATTAGGATGTTTGCTGGATTTTCTTGAGAAAGAGTTCATTCAAGAAAGATGCAAAAGTAGATAGAATTTATAGAATTGTCTGTAAAGCCACAAACAAACAAAGATCTAACCCTTGTCTCTGTTGAGACAAAACCCTTAACTACACTACAATCTTTTCATAGATCAAATTGGATATTTCTTAACATAAGAGAGATATTGTATCTCTATTAGAATGTGAAAGAATTGTTCTTTAGTGATAAAGATCACCAAGATAATCTTATTGATTATGACTAGACGATGTTTCACATCAACTCGAGAAATGACTAAGAGTCATTAAATCCAATATGAATAGGTAGAGACCTAAAAGGCTTGGCTATTTAAGAATGTTTTCAACATAGGCAAAAAGTTGTCTATAAAGAAACTTGTTTGATAATAGTTATGTTGAAATCTATTTGGATCTTGTTATCTATAAACACACATTTTGAATATGAGATATGTCAAAAAGGATATAAAGATGTTATATCAAATGGTGAAAAACCATAAAAGTGTGTAAGTTATAGAAGTCTATTAATAGACTACAAGGTTTACATAATTAGAACATCTATAAAGTTGAAGTAATCAAATTGTTTGATTTCTCTCATTGTATAGATGGACCATGAGTGTATAAAAAGTTAGTGGGAGTGCGATCGTTTTTCTTTATCCTATCAATAAGATGACATCCTAATCATTATGAATGATATATAAATGTTATCTAATGTGAAGTTTTAGTTTTTGAGAAAAACTTCTTCATGAAAGATTTGGTAGAAGCATCCAACAAGATCTATAGAGATAGATCATATAGATTGCTAAGTATCTCCAAATCATTAAACATAGTTGAAATGTTGAAGGAGTTCAACACGGAGAATTCTAAGGGAGGTCTGATTTACTTTAGATAAGAATTCATTATTCAAGGGCATGTGCCCTAGGATAACACAAGTAAGGTTCTTAAAGTGTTAAGAAAGCTTATTCTACACTATGTATTGAACCTGATATCTATTATGTTGTAATTATTACAAATAGTTATCAGTTCCAAATTTGGAATATTGGATTGTATATGGAAATTGTAAACTCATAGAAGATGGGTATATGGATTTGGATATAATCCATATGGGGTATATTTTATATTAACTTTAGTTGGTGAAATACTTAATGGAAGAACTATATGAAAGATACAGTGGATTCCATTATTGAGGGTGAATTAATTGTTGCATTGTTTAGGAGACTGTTTGGATCTATAAGTTCATTTAGAACTTGGAGTTGTTCCTTCCATTGAGTTACCCATACCATGTTTTGTGGCAACAATGGGTCTATAGCTCAAGCATAGGAACCACGGTCTCATTAAAAGTCCAAACACATAGAACGGCAATTCCAGTGATTAGAGGAATCATTGGAAGGGGTAATATATACATTATAGAAGATATAATCTACATAAGTTTTTGTAGACCTACTGATCAAAGCTTTAAGACATAATGGGTTATGTATTAGACCAACACCTTAAGAAGATGCGTATGAGATACTTGGTCGATTGGCTTTAGTGCAAGTGGGAGATTGTTAGGATTATGCCCTAAAGCCAATCATGGAGATGATTGTTTAGGGATTAGGAACAATCATTTGATTTCATTTAAGTATGTCACATTTATTATTAATTTAATAAAAAGGCTTATTCTATTATGTTTATATGCATCATTTATATTTACATAATATGTCCATGGAGTTAGAGTTGAGAATATGAAATTACAAAGTGTTGTAATTTTGAGACTGTAAATATATCTCTGTACTAAACTCCTAAAGCATTCCTAGTTGAAGGTTCACTATGATGGACAGTAATGAACCATAGGACTAGCACTTGTTAGGTTGACTTTATAGGAGGATAGCTAGTCTCAAGCTATTTGTGTGGAGACACTACAACCAACAAGTGGGTGCTTATTACGAGAATAGGTACATTGAATGTGACCAAAGATATGAGATAAACTGAATGGAGTTTTATCCTGCCTGTCAATCAGTTTCTCATTGTTATAGTGGTACAAGTAATCCTTAGACCTAAGACACCATAGTTATCATATGCATATAGCTTTAGAAGTTTGATAACACTAAGTGCAAATCCTATTTAAGGGTTTGCAAAGGTGTTCATTGGCCCTATTGCTATGTGCATGAAGGCATGTGAGTGATCAATAAGGGATCCATCACTCTCAGGAAAAAGAGAGAGAATGTCTCATATAGCATTCATAATATAACTCATTAAATCTATGGCCATGGTAGGATGAATATGAAAAGATTTTCATGAGTTCATTAATGAGTTGATATCTATGAATGAGTATAAAGTAATTGAACTAGGGACTTGACAGACTTCCATGTCCTATTAATTCAATTGGAGACATTGTGTTGAAGGAAGGATACAATTGTAACCTATAAACTATAACAGAAGGGTTCTTTGTAAATGACTATTTACCTCATTAAGGACCACACCATGAGCCATATGCTAGGTGTTACTCATAGTTAGTAGAAGCCCTAATTGATATAAGTGAGTTATAATCAATTAGGGAATTGAAAGGAGTTCTAATTAGACCCTAAATGGAAAGAGTTCCATTGTGCACACCTCATGCTATTCCTACTACTTGATGATGTGAACCCAATGGGTCACACACTGATCATGCAAAATGAGCTTTAAAGTCTATGAGAGAAAGGTATGAGTGCATAAAAAATAGTTCTTTAAGGCCAAATTTATATATGATATAATTAAGAGGGGTTATTATGTAATTAATAGTAATTACACAAAACCCTAAGTGGGTTCTCCCTCATGGCCGGCCCCCCCTTGGTGGGCTATATATATGTAGTGTGATGTGATGACTTCACAACAAGTTCAACTCCCTAAAGGGCTGGCTGAAAATTCCAGCCTCCCTCTCTCTCTCTCCTCTCTTCTCTTACACTAGCAACAACAAGGAAAAGGAGGAAAGGACTTAAAGCTCTAGCTAGGTGTGGATATCGTTGGAGGCAGCACACTTGGGCTGCTCATTCACCGCTGTCCGGAGTCAAAGCTTGGAGCAAAAAGAAGAAGACAAAAATTCTGTAAGTGTTCTAACCCTCTTTGTAGTTAGGGTTTGATTTTGTGTTATGCATAGTTAGATTCATGGGCTGTGGAATCAAAGGAAAAATTTTTATATTCCGCACTTCTATTTTTCCCTTTTGTTCGATTTCCAACCCGAGCACAGTATAACCCTCAGCTGTCATTTTCGGCATTTCGGCTCACTTCTCTTCAGACTGCTTTACTTTATCACTTTTGGCTATGAACTCGCTCAAGTGCCCGGATTTAGCCCACATTTCGAGGTTATGCTTCAAGGTTCTGCACTCTTCAGTTTTGTGGCCATGGTCTTTGTGGTATTCACAAAACCACTTCTTGTTCCTTTTCTCGGGATCGCCACCCATCGGTTTTGGCTTCTCGAAGAAATCTTTTCCCTTGACAATTCGCAAGAGCCTATAAATCGGCATAGTGAACATGGTGAAGACAGCCTGGTTCGGGTTAGTCGCGACCTTTTCCTTCGGAAGCTCATTTTTTTCCCAGTCTTGCTTCCCTCTGTCGGTCTTGGGGTTCTTATCCTTTCCCTTATTGGTCTGCTTGGCTTCTTTAGTTGCTCGGAAAGCATCGTCAAGTCTTATGTATCTTTGAACTCGATCGAGTAACTTCCCAATGCTGGATGGTGGATCCAAGGTCAATTGTTCAAACAGTCGGGAAGATCGAATTAATCCTCACCGGAAGATGTCGAGGGCACTCCGCTCGTCCGGCTCCTCGATTTCAGTGTAGAGCTCCCAAAATCTTTGGGAGTAGTCTCGCAGTAGTTCGTCCATCCCTTGTTTCATCCCGTAAAGATTCTATATTGTCTTTGCATATTTCTTACTCGTTATAAAGTGATCCCGAAAGAGTTTGACCAAGTCATCCCATCTTTGGATCGATTTCTCAGGTATCTTCGCCCACCATCTCAGTGCGATCTCCCCGAGGCTCATTGGAAAAATCTTGCACATGAAGCCCTCATTATCTATGTATAGGGACATTTTTTGGACATAATATGTTAGACGGTAATCGGGGTCCACAACCGGAACATAGGAGGTGAACGTGACCTCACTATAGTTTTTTAGAGTCGGCGTCGTTTGAATCCAACTCGTGAAAGGAGACTTTCCTACCCGTAAGTAATTCGGCGTCGGTTGTTCAGGTTCTTTCATTGTCCTGATTTCAGCTCGAATCTTTTTTGCGAACTCATCTAATGTGAGATCCCCGATCCTCCTCTTCTTTCCCTTCTGGTCATCCTTTTGGTACTTGGTTGGTTTAGGTGAGGGCTCTAGACTTTTGTAGTGGTTCCTGTATTCTCGGTTAAGCCTTGAGGTGACTCTTTCGGAGTGGCCCCCGCTCCCATGGTCTTCTCGTCGGGTCTGCCTAATGTGACCAGAGCTCACCTCGGTGCATGCTCTGGAAGAAGAGTCCTCAATTAGTACTTGTTTCCCATCCATTCTCGGGTATTCGATCCTATCCTTTAATCTCTTGGGGATCCTTTCTATATTCTTCTCGGACTGTTTCTCTTGGTGTCGCTCGGTTCAGTGTCTGTTCTTCCCGTCCTGTCGCCATGGCTAAGACCTCATGTAGGGAGAGGCTTAATTGCCCTTATCTCCGCTGTCCTCGACCGCTAATCGGTTGCGGCGGGGGGATGAGTGGTGGTGGCTACGCTCCTTGAGGTTGAAGTACTCTTGCTCAAGGGCGAGTTTTTCTCGATGCGCCTCCTCAAGCTGTTCCTGGAGCAGTGCGACCACGGTGGTGACTGCCTCAGGGTTGGCATGATCGGCCACTGCCCGTTCGTACGTAGCCTGGATATCCTTCGTTCAGGTTGGATTCGCTGCGGGCCTGCTTGGCTCTCCGACTAAAACAGCGCTTGTGGGAGGTCGACCAACGGGTGGTGGTGGAATAATGGTACTCGCACCATTTAGCTCTAGACCGGCATAAGTAGCTCTAGATCTGGTTCACCCCGCCATTTTTAAGAACAGGAAAATGAGCTTAGATGATGGCTTCTCGCTCCTTTTCCCACAAATGGCACCAAACTGTACGGGAAATAATCCAGATAGTCGGCGGAGCGCATTTGCTTATGGTTGTCCGATAAACTAAAGCGCCATATGAAGGAAGCTTAAGAGAATATCAGTGACGATTGTTGAGAAAAACAGCCTCGATGAACAAGGTGAGAATAGCGCTGCTAGGAAAAATGATAAACAGTGCCACCGAGTAGAGAAATGAATAATGCCACTAGCTAGAGCGATGAACGGTGCCGCTGAGCAGAATGACGAACTGTGCCCTGAAAACAAAGAAAACCATTAATGGAGGCCAGCCTTGGTCCAGCCTAAAACCCTCCGACGCCCAAGTTAGATCTCAATGTTTTTTTAAAAAGACAAAATGAGAGAATATCTAGGGTTTCATATGATGGCGCACCTACCTCGTTTCACGTGAATAGTGTCCCTTTTATAGGAAAAAATTAGGTCTCAGGTCAGGTTGTGTCGCCTTAACCCGACCATAGTTAATTTAGGGTTTTAGGCCCGGTTACGGATAGTTGTTCAACCATGGTCCGATTACTCAAAGTCTATACTGACCGCATATGGGTTTTCTTTGTCGGATCCTTCTGACGAATATCCAAAAGGCACGTGTCGGACTCACGACCGAGACAAAAGGACGAGAAGAGTCTTCACCGAATGTCGAACCCGAGAACCAAGTTTAATGACGCCATTTGAAGTGATTTTACTGTTGCCTGAAGAGTTTAGGCACCGAGAATCCATAAGAGGACAATGGTCCGTCCTAATTGCATATATTTTCAGTGCTTGGATTTTTCCTTTTACCGAAGCTTGCCACGTGTTGAGTCTTAATTGGTCGTCCAAAATGAGCCCGTACAATTAATTAATACCTTAAGATAAGGGGAAACAAGATAGTGCCATATGTTGAGTTCCCATGTCACAGGTGCAATAATTCAAATTCAGATAATGCCCAAAGCAAAGGACCCAAGAACCACCTCCTAGTGAATGTCAGCATCGGCTTTTATCTCAGCCTTATTCAAATTTGATCTACAAAATCACACTTTGACAAATAGAATAAAATGCCCACCCACTATAAACCCCCTAAAAAATACCAAAACTTGGAAGCATATTTGGTCGTTGGTATAAGGTTTCCCTGTCTTTGTATTTGAAAAACTTTTATCACAAAATCCACCACAAGAAAACTACCTTTCCTCCGGAGTTAGGACACCCCTTCTAAAAGGGAAGAAAAACCCACCTCAATTCCTGTTCTCCTCTAGTTTCTGCTCTATGGTATTTCTTTGAAGATGGTGCAAAGAAAGGTAGCCAACAAGCTTGGAATCCAAGCTGATCATGTTAAATCCGAGAAGTGGTTGGCAAACCTGAAAACATCATCATCATCTCATCACCAGGATGGAAGAAACAGGGGAGGGACTGAAATGAAGAAGAAAATGAAGAAATCAAAATCAATCAAGCTTTCAGATATTGAGAGCTTAAGATCATCATCATCACCTTTGAAGCAGAATATTTCGCAACCTGGGAAGCTGCCGCCGCCACCACTTGCCTATGATCTGGGTAGCAATTCCACAGAAGCAATCAACGATGAAAACGCCTGACTGGTCGCTGAATTATATGAAGTCCACCAGCAGTTTCGAGGCGAGGAAGGAGCGTACCCAGGTGAGTTCTTCAAGGACTACTCCTCAAACTGGTTCCGATAGTAAAAATTCGAGGCGAAAGAATAAAAAACTTTCAAAACTTGAATCTATTTCTGGTCATAAACCAGCAGAAAAGTTGACAAAAACATCCAGTTTGAAACTGGTGAGGACTTTAACAAAGACTCCTAGTTCTAAACTTTAACCAGCAAAATGTGGATTGGGTTTAAATCTGGGCCAGGTCATAATTGGGTCGGTTGTGGGTTGGTTTTGGGTTTGCACAGTAATTGGGTTGGGCATAACCCAACCTATTAATGGCACAAATTATATAACCCATTAATTGTTAGGATTATGCCCTAGAGCCAATCATAGAGATGATTGTTTAGGGATTAGGAACAATCGATTGATTTCATTTATATATGTCACATTTATTATTGATTTAATAAAAGGGCTTATTCTATTATGTTTATATGCATCATTTATATTTACATAATATGTCCATGGAGTTAGAGTTGAGAATATGAAATTACAAAGGGTTGTAATTTTGAGACTCTAAATATATCTCTGTACTAAACTCCTAAATCATTCCTAGTTGAAGGTTCACTATGATGGACAGTAATGAACCATAGGACTAGCACTTGTTAGGTTGACTCTATAGGAGGATAGCTAGTCTCAAGCTATTTGTGTGGAGACACTACAACCAACAAGTGGGTGCCTATTATAAGAATAGGTACACTGAATGTGACCAAAGATATGAGATAAACTGAATGGAGTTTTAACCTGCCTGTCAATCAGTTTCTCATTGTTATAGTGGCACAAATAATCCTTAGACCTGAGACACCATGGTTGTCTTATGCATGTAGCTTTAGAAGTTTGATAACACTAAGTGCAGATCCTATTCAGGGGTCTGTAAGGGTGTTCATTGGCCCTACTGCTATGTGTGTGAAGGCATGTGAGTGATCAACAAGGAATCCATCACTCTCAGGAAAAAGGGAGTGAATGTCTCATATAGCATTCATTGAATATAACTCATTAAATCCATGGGCCCATGGTAGAATGAATATGGAAAGGAGTTTCCATAAGTTCACCATTGAGTTGATACTAATGAATGAGTATAAAGTAATTGAACTAGGGACTTGACAGACTTCTATGTCCTATTAGTTCAATTGGAGACATTGTGTTGATGGAAGGATGGAATTGTAACCTATAAACTACATCAGAAGGGTTCTTTGTAAATGACTATTCACCTCATTAAGGACCACACCATGAGCCATATGCTAGGTGTTACTCATGGTTAGTAGAAGCCCTAATTGATATAAATGAGTTATAATCAATTAGGGAATTGAAAGGAGTTTCAATTAGACCCTTTAATGGAAAGTGTTCCATTGTGCACAACATGTGCTATTCCTACTACTTGATGATGTGAACCCAATGGGTCACACACTGATCATGCTAAGAGAGCTTGATTGTCTATGAGAGAAAGGGTATAAGTGATTGAAGAAAAGTTCTTTAAGGGGCTAATTTGTATTTGATGCAAACTAGTGGGCCAATTGTGTAATTAAGAGTAATTACACAAATTCCACTAGGGTTAGGAATCCCCCTATGGCCGGCCCTATTAATGGGCTATATAATGCCCATTATGTGGGGATCACATGAGGACAATTGATTCTCCCAAGGGCTGGCTGGAAAAATTACAGCTCTCCCTCTCTCTCTCTCCCTCTTCTCCACCTCTAGCAACCATAAGGAAGAAGAAGGAAAGGACAACAAGCTCTAGCTAGGTGTGGATACCATTGGAGGTAGCACACTTGGGCTGCTCATTCACCGCTGTCCGGAGACAAAGCTTGGAGCAAAAAGGAGAAGAAAAAGCTTGGAGCATAAAGGAGAAGACCATATCAAACTGTAAGTAATTCTACCCTCTTCTAGTTAGGGTTTTTGTTTTGTATTAAGCATAATTAAGATTCATGGGTTTGGGAATCGTAGGAAAATTTTAATTCCGCCTTTGTAGTTTTTCCTCCCTAGTGTGATTCCCAACAGTGGTATCAGAGCCATGGTTATGCCTAATACAAACTGCATATGGGCTGTAATTCATGGTAAATTGATTGGTTAATAAATCTGGAATTTATGTTCATGCATTAGAATGGTTTCCCTCTCATGGCCGAACCTAGGGTTAATGAACCCTAGGTTAATTCTCCTTCTATTCTTCTTCTAAAATAAGTTTTAGAGCTGCTGGTTATTCAAGAGTTGAATAGGGATTGAGTTTGGAGAAGAAGAAGAACAGTTTTCATGGTAGCCATGAAAAACCGTCATCTTGTTTTGCATGCCGAAATCAGAGTTCTTCTCCAAAATTTTCGAGCCATATATGGTTAGAAAGCTCTTCGAATCAGCTTTACAACCCAGCAAACGGTTTGTCAATCCGAGTTTTGTAGTGAAAGTTATGAATTTTTTACTACAGGCTGTCAGGAAAGATAGTTTTGCTCGGGAATGATGTAACAGCCACAATTGTGAGTTTTTGATGGAGATCAAAAGCATAGCAATGGTTGCCACCACTAGGGTTATGTTCTAGACATGGTAGGAAAAGGTTCCCAAGCATTCAGATGCATCATAATTGGATTATGAGTCTAGAACAGAAGGAAGAAGGAGAAGACCACCATGTTTGAATCTGGGTTTGAGAACCCTAGGGTTTTTGCTACTGTTATGATCAGATACTTTTGTAAAATTGATGAATAATCATTATAGGATGATGATATATGATGTATAGATCATATTCTTTAATAATCAAAGGAGTCTTGATGCATAAAGAATCAAAAAGTTTGATTTCTTGGAAGAACACAGCAGGCTGTTTTTCTGCAGAAAGTCATCAATGGAGTTTTGTTCATATCTTGAGCTAGGAAACTCCAAATTGCATGAAACCAATTTTATTAGTTTCCTAAGACATGTAGGATGCTAGGAAAAATAATTTGGTAGCCTGAATTAATCATCTTGCTGGGTTTTAAATCAATTTGTGACAAGGGACAGTATGTTGTCAAATTCTGGACAGCCTACTGTTCTTGAATTGTTTAGAACAATTGGGGATGATATGATCATCCAAACCACTTCAATTAGCTTATTATTTCATGTAGGGACATGATACAAAAGCTGGTTTTGTTGGTGGAGTCGAATTGATTAAGTTTTAGAAACTTTTGTGACCTTGGAGGTCCTCCAATGGTGGTGCCAGCACTGGGTTCTTGAAACCCTAATGTTCTTTGAAGAAGACAGCCCTCTTGGCCACTCCACACGTGTCCATGGGCTTGGCCCACACCCTGGCTTGAGTTCCCCTTTGCTGGCCATGGCCTCCCATGGCCTGGCCAAGCCATGGCAGCCTTGCCTAGCCATGGCAGCCCACTATAGGTGGCGGTAGCCTTAGGGTTTCTTAGGAAACCCTAATTCCCATTAATGATTTAACCCTAATTCATTAATTGCATTAATGGAAACCCTAATTAGGCTATTAATTACCATAATTAAAGTGTTTAATGATTGGTCATTAATTAACCAATCATGGTTATTAATCATTAGGGTATTATTAATTGCATTTATGATGTCTAGGGTTTAGGAAACCCTAATTCATATTAATTAAACCCTAATTCTATTAATGCATTAATTAATAACTAAACCTAGTAATTAATGTGTCTAACCTAGGGTTAAATGATTGGTCATTAATGACTAATCATGATCATTAATGGTTTAGCAATTAATCATTGGCATTTAATAGGTTTAAGGTTTAGGGTTTTAGAAACCCTAATTAGTGCATATTAATTAGGAGTAATTAATATCCTAGGTGGCATTAATTAAACCCTAATCCTAATCATTAATACCGTATAAACCTAGGGTTTAAATGATTGGTCATTAATTGACCAATCATAAGGCATTTAATGCATTAGGGTTACACTTAGGGTTTAGAGTTAATGCATTTAGGGTTTAGGGTTTTAGGAAACCCTAATGCACTAATTAATTAATAAAATGATTTTATTTAATTCCGAAATTGATTATTTAATTAATGGTGATTAATTTTATATTTTTTTAAATGGTTTAAAACACAATTTAGGATTAAATAAAAATCTGGAAATTTTAGTTAAATAAAATTTGTTTTGTTTAATTAAAATGATCCTAATATTTGATATTAGAGTTTAATTAGGGGACTTTAAATGTTTCAATTGATTTGATTAATTGAAATTAAATGTCTTAAATGTTAAGACTTAATTAATTCAAGAACTTATGCATCTCCTAATAAGATTAGGACACATTAATGAGATTAATGAAAACCAATCAATAGAGTTACCATGAATGCCCATATGTTTATTGCTTACAGTTATTTCCTTTATTATGCAATATGATTGTATGGTTATGGATGGATGATGATTATGGACTATACCCTTAAACCAATTGTGATTGGCCGTCTTATGAATGGGTTGTATAGTTTTTCAAAAGTTGTTAATTTTTGGTGATGTATTATTTATTTGGGGCTTGCATGCCACCTTCTTCTCTCTCTCTATCATTCTCTTATGTACCCCACATTCCCCTTATGTATCCCTTTCTTTAAAATTATGTAAATGTTATGTAATTGAGAGCGCACTAAGGAGCATGGTGGACCTAAAGGAGCATGGTGGAGCCCAATAAGCCTATGGTGGAGACCATGAAGCTAACGGAGGAGATTGAAGGACTTGAAAGCTTGGAGAAGATTTTCAAGAGAGCATGCTATGTTTTGAATGAATGTTTTACGATCACCTACGCCCAACTTAGACCTTAGATTCAATTCATTGGCTTGGATTGAATCTTCTTAAAGTCCATAATCATCATAGTGGGAGCTTTTAATGAGATTAATAGAGATAGCTCCAAATCCAAATATCGTTATATGTCACCTTATAGGGACTAATATCGATAAGTGGATTACATATATATAATGTTGTTATATATTTCTTCTTTAAATGCATAAGATGTATGTTAGATTAGTTTATTTGATGAGACCCTTAAAACCCCTCTCTTTTAATCTTAAGTTGGAAATAGAGAATACATTAGGGAATGGATTCTTCATTGCCTTCCATCATTATAGGATCATCTAACGTCCCTTAATGTGGGTACCTGGCTGCAGACATGTAGGAGCTACCCATATTAAAGACATTACTTGAAACTATCATATATATAGATATTATGGGGTGCCTAAACTGGTATATACCAAGAAACTATAATGTGAGGTATATATTTGGCGAAACATACCTATGTGAATGATGGGTTTAACTTAACTAGGGAAGTATTCCAAGAAACTATAATGTGAGGAGTATGTACCTTAGAGGCAAAATGATTGGAACTTGCTTATGAAGCAATAGACAAGGAGTTGTCTTCTTATTGTGGGTTAGAAGTCAAGAAACTATAATGTGAGGCTTCTAGGTCACAGTGGGACCCCAATCCCCATTAGGAATAAGATTCCCGAATTCCATTAGAGGGTGTATGGAATTTGATAAAATAGTGGGAGGTACCATATGATTGAAGACCCGATCATTATGGATTAAAAATGAAATCTAATTCTCTATTTAATTTTTATATGTAGTTTATAGAAATGGCTCACCTCAACCCGTTATCCAAAATATTGGACATCAACCGTTTGACTGGACCAAATTGTTTTGATTGGCTTAGGAATCTAAAAATTGTTTTGGATTCCAAGAATCTTACCTATGCACTTCATAATCCACTTCCCATTGCTCCTGCTAAGGCTACAACACAGCAAGAGAAAGATGCTTACCAGAAGCGCATGGACGACGAGCTCATGGCAAGGTGCTATATGATGGTATTTATAAGTCTCGAGCTTGAGAAGCAACACGAGTCCATGGGAAGTGCTTACGAGATTTTTATCAACATACAAGAGTTGTATGGGAAAGAATTCTTGCTTGAATTTAATGAAGCTGCTACTGCCAAGTCTAAACTCAAGCCCAAGGGTAAGGGCATAGGCAAGGGTAAGAGTACCCGAAGGAAGAAGAAAGGTAACAATAAAGCCAGAGGAACCTGTTTTCACTGCGGCAAGGATGGGCACTGGAAACGTAACTGCCGGGAGTATCTGGATACTCTAAAGAACCAGCCTTTGGAAGGTATGGATCATGCTCTAAACTAAATGTTAGTTTTGCTTCCACTTGGGTACTTACTTCTGATGTGAATTTTGAATTCCATGCAGAATCTAGTGGGAAGCAGAAGGTAGAGTAAAGGCGGATCAACCCTACAAGTGGGGAATGGAGCAAATGTTGCTGCATTAGCTGTGGGGCTTGTTGCTTGACTTTACCTAATGGAGTAGTTTAGAAATAATAGTTGGCTATCTTTACATACCAGAAGTTATTAGAAACATTAATTTTATTTCAGTTTTATCTAAACAAGGTTTTAGTTTGATTTAATAAATGTTTTCTATTAAATGAAGAGTTCACTACTTCTGGAGTTTATGTGGATGGCCTTTATTTTCTAAATTTTATTGCAAATATGAATTGCAATGGAGCATGATAGTTCTAAATTGAATGCTAATAAACCTAAGAGAACAATATATACATAATGATGTATGTAGAAGTTTCTCTTACTTTACAACCTTTACCGATGATTCATTCTAGGTTTGGGTGTGTATACTTAATGAAGTACAAGTCTGAAATATTTGAAAGGTTCAAAGAATTCAGATATGAAGTAGAAAAACAAACCGGTAAAAGTATTAAAGCTCTTCGATTGGATCAAGGAGGCAAATATTTAATCGGTCAATTTTTAGATCAACTTGTTCAGACGGGCATTCAATCACAATGGACACCTCTCGGAACACCATAACTTAATGGTGTGTCAGAAAAGAGGAATAGAACCTTATTGGATATGGTTAGGTCCATGATAAGTTACAACGGCCTAATATTATCCTTGTTAGGATATGCCCTAGAAATTGCCACGTACCTGTGAAACAGAATTTAAACCAAGGCTGTCCCTTAAGACTCATATGAGATATAAAAAGGGAAGCACCAAACCTTAAGCATGTTAAGGTATGGGGTTGCACTACATATGTAGAGACGTATAATGCAACCAAATTGGAAATCAAGATAACTTAAATATAGGTTTGTGTATTATCCTAAAAGGAGTTTAGAATATCATATCTATCATCCTGATGAACAAAAGTGTTTGTTAGTAAGTTTGCAATCTTTCTTGAAAAAGAGTTTATTCAAGAAGGAGGCAATAATAGGAAAATAGAACTCAAAGAGTTGTCTAATGACACACAAACCAACATTGATGCAACCCCTGTCCCTGTTGAGACAAAACCCATCATTGTACCATGATTGTACAAAGGGTTAGTGGGAGTGCGATCACATTTATGGTCCTATAAGTGAATGACGTTTTACTTATTAGAGAATAATGTAGAGACGTTGTCAAAAGTGAAAAATTGGTTTTTCACAAAGTTTCTCCATAAAAGATTTGGAAGAAGCATCCTATATTCTAGGAATAGAGGTCTATAGAGATAGATCTAAAGGATGATAAGTCTTTCCCAATCGATGTACGTAGACAAGATTTTGAATTGGTTCAAAATGCATGATTTCAAGAGAAGTCTAATTCCTGTCAAACATGAAATCAAGTTGTCTAAAAGCATATGCTATGCTAAGTACATGACCAGATATCAGTTTTGCTGTAAATGTTACTAGCAGATATCGAGTAGACCCAGATAAGGTATACTGGGAAGAAGTCAAAGCTATCCTTAAGTACTTGAGAAGAACTAAGGACCCATGCTTTGTCTATGGAGAAAGAAACTTAGAAATGGTTGGTATAACGGATTCAGATTTTCAATCTTACGATGATGATAGGAGATCAACATCGAGGTATGTTCTCACCTTAAATGGTGGAGCTGTAAATTTCAGCGCATTGCTGCATGTTTGGATGAGTAAGTTCATTGCAGAACTAGAAGTGGTTCCTGACATTGAGAAGCCTTTACTATAGTTTTTGTGACAACAATAAGGCTATTGCTCAAGACAAGGATCCACGGTCTCATCAAAAGTCCAAACTTTAAGCGGCGATTCCAAGTGATTAGAGAGATCATTGGAAGAGATGACATATACATATAGAAGTTTAATACAACAAAGAATAAAGAAGACCCCTTCACTAAGGCTATGACCCAAGTGTGTTGGATCACCACCGACAGGATATGCGTATGAGATACATGGTGGATTGGCTATAGTGCAAGTGGGAGATTGTTAGGATTATGCCCTAGAGCCAATCATAGAGATGATTGTTTAGGGATTAGGAACAATCGATTGATTTCATTTATATATGTCACATTTATTATTGATTTAATAAAAGGGCTTATTCTATTATGTTTATATGCATCATTTATATTTACATAATATGTCCATGGAGTTAGAGTTGAGAATATGAAATTACAAAGGGTTGTAATTTTGAGACTCTAAATATATCTCTGTACTAAACTCCTAAATCATTCCTAGTTGAAGGTTCACTATGATGGACAGTAATGAACCATACGACTAGCACTTGTTAGGTTGACTCTATAGGAGGATAGCTAGTCTCAATCTATTTGTATGGAGACACTACAACCAACAAGTGGGTGCCTATTATAAGAATAGGTACACTGAATGTGACCAAAGATATGAGATAAACTGAATGGAGTTTTAACCTGCCTGTCAATCAGTTTCTCATTGTTATAGTGGTACAAGTAATCCTTAGACCTGAGACACCATGGTTGTCTTATGCATGTAGCTTTAGAAGTTTGATAACACTAAGTGCAGATCCTATTCAGGGGTCTGTAAGGGTGTTCATTGGCCCTACTGCTATGTGTGTGAAGGCATGTGAGTGATCAACAAGGAATCCATCACTCTCAGGAAAAAGGGAGTGAATGTCTCATATAGCATTCATTGAATATAACTCATTAAATCCATGGGCCCATGGTAGAGTGAATATGGAAAGGAGTTTCCATAAGTTCATCATTGAGTTGATATTAATGAATGAGTATAAAGTAATTGAACTAGGGACTTGACAGACTTCCATGTCCTATTAGTTCAATTGGAGACATTGTGTTGATGGAAGGATGGAATTGTAACCTATAAACTATAACAGAAGGGTTCTTTGTAAATGACTATTCACCTCATTAAGGACCACACCATGAGCCATATGCTAGGTGTTACTCATGGCTAGTAGAAGCCCTAATTGATATAAATGAGTTATAATCAATTAGGGAATTGAAAGGAGTTTCAATTAGACCCTTTAATGGAAAGTGTTCCATTGTGCACAATATGTGCCATTCCTACTACTTGATGATGTGAACCCAATGGGTCACACGCTGATCATGCTAAGAGAGCTTAATTGTCTATGAGAGAAAGGGTATAAGTGATTAAAGAAAAGTTCTTTAAGGGGCTAATTTGTATTTGATGCAAACTAGTGGGCCAATTGTGTAATTAAGAGTAATTACACAAATTCCACTAGGGTTAGGAATCCCCCTATGGCCAGCCCTATTAATGGGCTATATAATGCCCATTATGTGGGGATCACATGAGGATAATTGATTCTCCCAAGGGCTGGCTGGAAAAATTACAGCTCTCCCTCTCTCTCTCTCCCTCTTCTCCACCTCTAGCAACCATAAGGAAGAAGAAGGAAAGGATAACAAGCTCTAGCTAGGTGTGGATACCGTTGGAGGCAGCACACTTAGGCTGCTCATTCACCGCTGTCCGGAGACAAAGCTTGGAGCAAAAAGGAGAAGAAAAAGCTTGGAGCATAAAGGAGAAGACCATATCAAACTGTAAGTAATTCTACCCTCTTCTAGTTAGGGTTTTTGTTTTGTATTAAGCATAATTAAGATTCATGGGTTTGGGAATTGTAGGAAAATTTTAATTCCGCCTTTGTAGTTTTTCCTCCCTAGTGTGATTCCCAACATTAATGACCCAACCCAACCCAACCCATTTATCCTAAACCCAAACCCACCCAACCCACTCAATTTGCCAGGCCTAGCCCCTCATTAGAAAGAAGGTTATCAGTTTGATTACGAATCAAGAGTTTTCAACTATTTCAACTTGAAAATCTCCCTCCACTAATTCCCTCTCTTTCCCTCCCCCCCCCCCCCCAAAAAAAAAAAAGCGAATAGAAAAAAGAGGTTCACGGCACGTGCATGTAAAACTTGACCTCTACGTTGGCAAATTCAAAATTCTATCTAGACTTTTGAGTTAAAATGGACACCGTTGACCAATTCATTCTAGATCAAAATTTCAAGACAAGAAGAAATCAATATAAATTACAATGCAAGCTGAAAGCAAAGCAGAAAGAAGCAATAGAATGTAAATTAAAAGATAAATGAGTTATGCTAACCAATTGTAATTTGTATTGTTCATATAAATAAACAAATAAAGAAACAAGTCAAAAACCTGATCTTTCTGAGTCTCAACTGCTTTTAGAAATTACAACCAATGGGAAGAAGACAACTGATGACATTCAATATTTCTTCTTGACTGGTTTTGGAGATATCCATTAAGAATAAAATAAAAAAGATTTGATGGTGAAGTGCGAGATCACCTCTTGACATAGCAGAGATGAAGGTTTGTGAAATCTCAGCCCCCAGCAGGTAAAGGTAGGATTTCTTCCAGATTTGTTATCAGATTTTCTGTATTGTAGACGCAGGAATGAGAATAGAAAAGATCAGTTTTAATAAGAGCAGATGGATGAATTTTAAGATGATACTGTATCAGAAAAAGATAATAGTAGTAAATACTTCAAACGAAATAAATAAAAGAGGCATCCCAGTAAACATGGGAAGGTGAAAGGAAGTAGCTGTCCTGTTTCTGCTGCATAGTTCCAATGGTCAACTTTTCAGATGAAAAGTAAACTATCTGGAAAAAAATTTGTAGCTTAAACAGTTACTGTAATCTGATGAGCTACAAGCTTTTCTTTGATAGGATCCCATAAAATTCTGGGCAGAGGCAAAAGTGACAGATTCTTTCCTTCTTTCCACACTACTTATTAGTCATTATTTCTTAAGGCAACATCAACTGAAGAAATCTTCCAATCTTAGATATGAAAACAGTCATTAATACATGTCAAATGTTGCAACCATTCCTCTGAAACTGCATGGGGAATTACATGGCATCTAATCAACAGACTAGATTTCTTTCAAAATTCCCACCTTCCCTACCACTAAATCTAGCTCTGTCAAGATATGTGTCTTTTTCTACATTAGATACAAAGTCATTACCAAGCGCTAACTCCTGCAACCATTCCTTTGCAACTAGTCAGCTAGAATAAAAACACATGATTTCTATTCAGCAAACACTAACATGACAAAAAAAAAAAAAAAAAAAAAAAAAAAAAAAAACAAATTCACTATAAACATCTGTATAAATGGCCAAAAATGCATTGCTTCATTCTCATAATGCCCTATATTTCGCTAAAAGCCTAGAAATATGATGAAACCCCCCCCCCCAAAAAAAACAAAAAACAAAAAATCAAAATTACAATCGAGAGGTATTTTTGCCATTTTGGGCATTTGGCTGGTCAATTTTGGGATGTTTGTTTTTTTTTTTTGAAACTTTTTGCTATAGAAGAAGATATAATTGTTGGGTTAGGTGACATATGTGTAGTCTTTGGGAGGTTAAATGCGAAGTTTGACTTTGTCAAAGCTTCAGGCATTCAGCTTATAAAAGGGCAAGAGGGTTGTGTTCTAACAGAATTTTTTTCAAGAACTTTCCTCTATCGCCATGTGTCCACGTGAGAACCTAGCAAACCGAAATTGTTGATACTACCAAGACTGATTTGTGCTACTGAAATTTCAGGTATTTTTCTAGATTTGAAAGAAATCTTATCTGTATGCTGGTTAAGTAATTATTGGCAACTGATTTTGTTGTGTATGTACTGCTGTGTGCTCTTTCTCTACTATTGCTATGGTAGGATTTGTGCAGCATTTTCTGTCCTAAGATTTACAGCTCATTTATTTATATTTATTAAAAGAATTGTTATTTGTTGTGTTCTTCATATCAAGGTGATATCAGAGAAAGTTCATTACCTGGGCTTGTCATAAAAGTTTATTTTATGCTGGATTTTGTGTAATTCAACATGGCTGTGAGGGGTGTGCATGGTAGGGGTGGAAGAGGACCTCGGTATGTTAGTATGGATGTCTTCCCAGAATCTATTAGAGGGCTACAACAACAAATTGAACAGCTTACGCAATTTTTTACTCAAAACATGGTAGGGAACATGATGCTGCTAGTAAGTCAAGTTCTGAGAGACAGCGTGTTCCACAAGACAACGTACAACTAGCTGATGATATGAGTAAAGTTTTAGCTGAAAGTGAGCAATCTGATGATGGCCTAAATATGAGAAATAATAACCAAAGATGGGAAGAATGTATTATACAACACTTGCTGGAGACCGCAGAAAAATGGTTTTTTCTCTATAAAATCGACCTATAAATTAATTAACTATAGAGAAAACCCGTCTACGTTACCCAATTGTAATTGGTTAGTCCTATGGAATTTCCAATTGCTCCAAATTTAAATTTTTTATTTGGCAATTGGCTCATCGAGCCATACCAATAGCTAGCATATTAGTTTCATTATCCAGAATGGAGCATGCACTCTTCACCAAGCAGATAGAGATATTATAATTCATCCTTTTCTAGAATGTCCACAATTTCTTCCTCTTTTATCCCAATTTCTTAGTTGAAGGTTCACTATAATGGACAATAATGAACCATATGACTAGCACATGTTAGGTTTGCTCTATAGGAAGATAGCTAGTCTCAAACTATTTGTGTAGAAGACACTAAAACCAATATGTGGGTATCTGTTTAATATAAACAGATACATTGAATGTGACCAAAGTATTTTGAGATAAACTAAATGGAGTTTTACTTGCCTGTCAATCAATTTCTCATAGTTGCAGTGGTACAAGTAATCCTTAGACCAGAGACACCATGGTTGTCTTATGCATGGAGCCTTATGAGTTTGATAGCATTGACTGTGTATCCCAATGGGGTCTACAAGGGTGTTCATTGGCCCTATTGCTTCATGTATAAAGGCATATGAGTGATCAATAAAGAATCTATCACTTCCAGTAAAAGGGAGAGAATGTCTTACATAAAATTTACTAATATAACTCATAAAAGTCCATGGCTATGGTAGGATGACTATGGAAAGGAGTTTTCATAGTGTATCAATGAGTTGATATTTGTAAATGATTATAAAAGAATTGAAATAGGGACTTGACAGACTTCTATATCCTATTAGTTTAATCAGAGACATTGTGTATGATGGAAGGATGTAATTGTAAACTTAACTGTAACTGAAGGGTTCTTTGTATGATTTTATTTCATCTCATTTAAGACCAAACCATAAGCCATGCTAGGTGTTGTCCATGGTTAGTAGAAGCCCTAATTGATATAAGTGAGTTATAATCAATTAGGGAATTAGAAGGTGTTCCAATTAAACCCTTAATGGAAAGTGTTCCATTGGGCACTCTTTGTGCCATTACTTACTAATAAATGTTGTGAACCCAATGGGTCACATACCAATTAGTGAAGAGGGATTTTAAGTTGTGAGAGAAAAGCATTAGTGCATTGAGAAAAGTTCATAAAGGCCATACTTGCATTTGATGTAAAAAGGATGGGTTAAACTGCAATTTAGAGAAATTGCAAATCCCACTTAGAGAAGGATTCCCCCTTGGCCGGCCCTAGTGGTGTGCCTATATATAGTACACTAGTAGGTGCTATGACACACTACAATTCACTCATTCTCTCCCTAGGCCAAGTTTGAGAATAGCCTCTCTCTCTCTCTTCTTCTTCTTCTCCATTCTAGCAAACCCTAGGGAGAACTAGAAGACAACTTAAAAACTTTTGCTTGGTGTGGATACCGTGGAGGTAGGACATTTATGTTGCTGATTTCTATTCATTTGAAGATCAATCAATCGTCTTAAAGACCTACTGTAAGTTATAAACCCTCTCTTTGTAATTAGGGTTTTTATTGTTTTGGATTATATGGTTTCAAGGAATTGAATGAACATTTTTATTATTTACTTTCCTTCGCATTCTTGTTTTCTCTGATTCAATTCCTTACAAAATTATGACTCTAGGAGAATCTTTAGCCTGGTATTATATTGAAAATCACTAATACAACCAATCTATTCAACCTCAAACTCGTAACATTTTGGTTGCTTGGAAACCTCCCACGCATCCTTTTACAAAAATTAATGTTGACAGTGCGGCCAAAGGTGACCCAGGGAAAGCAGCTATTGGTGGAGTAATTAAAACTGCCAATGGAGAATTTGTTAAAGCATTTGCAATTGATATTGGTATAATGATGCAACGGAAAATATGCGGTCGTGATCAGTTCACCAAATAACACACAAGCTTGCACCAATCTATTGATTGTTGCAAGGACAATGCAAGAAGAGTAGGCAACCACAGTCAATGCTCACACTAGAACACGAAAGTAAGAATAGAAGAAAAACTCTCTCTCAATATTATTACTCTCAAAATCAACACTTTTTTGCCATAAGGCTACAATCTTTTATATAGAGAACTAAAGCTATAAAATAAGAAATCCTAATTCTACTAGAACAAGTTTAAAAAATAAGGAGACTAATAAACTTAAAGCAATAATTAAATAACAAGGAAATAATTTAAAATTCCTAAAAAAGAAAAGCTAAAATAAGTAAAAAATACCTGTGTGACTTTTCTATAATCTAGTTAAACTAGTAACTAGATTCCAGTATGTGACTTTTTCATTGAAAAGTCCCATGCGACTTTTCTGTAATCTAGTTAAGCTAGTAACTAGATTTGCAGTGGTGTGTGACTTTTCGGGTTAAACTAGTTTACTTCATAACTAGATTTTCTTGGTTCATCAAAATGTGAATTGTTAAGTTTCCAACTTACAAGCCTAAACTTATGAGTGGAGGGCCCAAACCAATATCAATGTAGAGTTACAAGCTATCATGTTTGGGGTATAACTTGCTCTAGAGATAAAAGCCACTAATGTTCATATCGAAACCAATTTGCTTAAGGCTTTTGAAATGTTGTGTAGGAAAGGGACCAAGAAGAAGTAGCACAAGATGATTTTGAAAGACTATTGAACACTGCTACCTCGCTTTGAACATTTCAAGCTTGCTTTTTGCTATAAAAAACCTACTACAGTGGCTAATTGCTTATCTAACTGTGATGGGAAGAATACTTTTGCGCATCTTGTCATAAATCCTCCTTGTTTTTTGGATCACTTTTTGTATATGGATAGTATAGGAGCCTCCACCCCCCGTAAGGTGAGGCAAGACCTATCAAAATTGTACATAACTTTGGCGTAGCAGAAGTAGAACAAAAGAAGAGTACTATCTTCTTGTAAAACTAGAAAAATTAAAAATAAAATAAACTCTCTAAAATTTTATTAATGATTTGAATTGAATGACCAAAAGGCCTACAACCTAATTTATAGAAAACCTAATTCTTGCAAAACAAGAAATAAAAAAAAAAGATAGAGAAACTAAGAAATAAGGAATCACCAAAAATTACCAAAACTAGCAAATCCTGTTTTTAGACTTTGTAACCTGCTTAGAAATATACCACATCCCCCCCCCCCCACCCACATTAGTTAATTACAAACTTTGACATTATTTCACATACCTGTTTGGGCCCTCCACTTATAAGCTTAGGCTTTTAGGTTGGATACTTAACATAGTATCAGACCATATCATTCTTAAGCCGTCCATTTGTGAGCCTGTCTTTATTGTCCACGTGAGAGGCCCATATCTATCTTGTTGGGCCTACACGTAAGGGAGAGTGTTGGAAATATGCCACGTCCCACATTGGTTAATTATAAACTTTGACATTGCTTCATATACCTATTTAGGCCCCTCCACTTATAAGTTTAGGCTTTTAGGTTGGAAACTTAATATAACCTATTTAAAAGGTTTCATAAAACCCTAAAAACACATGGAAACCTTCTAAAATTAACCCCACTAACATACTAACCTATAAGGACTCAATTTTAACTATTAGAACCCAAAAAACTACTCCTTCCGTCCCACAAAGATAGGCCATTTTTGTTACTTTTTTTGTCCCAAAATGTTTATCTACTTTGAAAAGTCAAATCATAATTTTTTTGAACTTTCCTATACCACCCCTTTGATAGGAATTGTTATTAAAACAATAGTGGAAGTGAAAAATCACACAAAAAAATTTCGATGATACAATTCCAATAACCAAGATCAAGCCATGTTCGTGTAAGATTCAACACTAAAAATGCAGTAACTAATAAAATCAAAAAACTCACTTTGATAGCCTTTTAGTCGCATGATATTGAGGATGAGGAGCCGCACACGTGTCCAGCCTCCAAAGGTATCCACACCAAGCAAAGCTCCTAGGTTCCTTCAATCAATCTCGATTAGTGCATTACAAGAGAAGAAGAGAACAAAGGAAGAGAGAGATAGAGTGAGGCCATAATAAAGGAGAACCAGTGCTAGTATGCTTATAATCTCCCTTTTATAGTGACTAGCTTAGGGTAACCCTAACCCAATTAGGGTTTTACAATTTCTCCAAAATGGTTCCCTAGTCCTTCTAATAATCACTTTATTAAAAGGTATCCAAATTAACTTTTAATTGGATTTTTGCGCACTCTCTCAAAACCTAGAATACCCCTTTGCTTATCGGTGTGACCCTTTGGGTTCACAATCTATCTAGTAGTAGGAATGGGCACCCATAGGTTCCCCAATAGAACTCTTTCTATTTGGGTTCAATTAGAACGCTTTCTAATTTCCCTATATGAGAATAATAATTCTTTATTATTCTCAAGGCTTCCACTAGTCATGAGTGACACCTAGCAATATGTCATGACATAACCTAGATAGAGTGAAGGTACATAATGAACCCTTCAATTACAGTTATGATGCAATTCGATTCCTCCATCCACTAATGCCCCAATTGAGTCAATAGGGTATAGAAATCTATCAATCCCCTAACTCAATCATATGAATCTATCTTGATATCAACTCATATGGTGAACTTAGAAAACTCCTTTTCTAAGTTACCTTAGCTTGCTCTAGCCAGAGACTTCAATAAGTTGTATTCAAGAAGATAACATAGGGCATTCCCTCTCTTTACTAAGAGTGATGGTGTCACGCCCCAAAAATAGCCTTGCTAAAGCCTAGTGAGGTAGTGACAGCTCAAAACCTTATCCATTCATCTTCCAAGTGACACATTGTTAACAAATATTACGTCACATAAATATAAATTTCATTGTTACCTCATTTACTAAATTATAATTATTACAATGCATCATTGTTTGATATTAAATAATATATATCAACTTATCAAAACAAAACAACTATCAAGTTAGGAAAATATGCTCCTCTATTCATGTCTTCTCAACAGCTCACAAATTTCCAGATCCTGAAAAATAATTTTTAATAAAAGGGTAAGCAAACCACAGCTCAGTGAGATAATTCATCCATGAATGCTTAACATTAGTATACAACTACTCATCTTACATTTAACAACATCTCTGTAACATCTCATACTACAATGATGTTAATAGCACTTCTCAAAATTTATGCCACTCAAGCATATAAAATTTGCATGTACCTGTGCCTCTGTTGCCTGCTGCAACCTGCAAAAACAATCATAGAATACCTGTCTGCTCATACAGGATATACTATCTACGACCACAGCACACACTACTCATTATGTGTGTATGCTACCCCACTGGCCTCTTGCCCTAAAAATTGGAGTAGCATATTAATGCACTAACTGTAGGGCTTTCTCAACCCGGTCGTCTCATCTCAACATCTCAACATTTCAATCTCAGTTATAAGTATAAGTAACTTCACATAAACATGTCACAAAATAGATTTATACATGCTTGTTTCTCATCTCAACATCTTAATCTCAATTACAAGTACAAGCATTCAACTTCACATAAACAGATCACTAAATAACTTGATACGTGTTTGTACATGCATTAATAATCATATCGCTCAACATATGGATGCTAATATCATGCACAAACACTATTTAATCTCAATAATATTTTAACATCTAATTACGAATATGAATTATCATTCATATTATGCTCTACCACCATTAACAATCTTAATCAAACTACTCAACATAAATCTTAAAGCCAAATATTCAGTTTAGGGAAATTTTTGAATTTTTTATAAGTTCAGGGGTTATATTAAAAATATGAGGACTATGATGACGTCATAAAAATATTAATAAAAAGTCCTTGAAGTGTTCTACTTCTCATAGAAATTGCATAGGTTCGAACAAAACTCAATTTGGAATCCATTCGAGCTATTTTTAGTAAGTAGGGGTAAAATGGTCATTTTACCCGTGAATAAAATAATACCCAAAATTAAAACATTCATTTTACCTCAAGCATACTTTTATGTAAATTTTGTTAATATGAATCCAATGGTTCAATTCGTAACTCAATCGAAATTCTATACACTTTGTTTGAGCTAGTCAAAGTTTGAAAACATGCTACACAAAAGGGTTAAAGTCTCCTAATTTTTGAAACCCATGTTATCATACTCCAATGGTTACAAAATTATAAACATAAGTTTCTAGTATTTTTATAAGATTTTTAAAAATATTTTCAGCACCTAATGACGGCTCCACATGGCCAATTGCACTAGAGTACACGTGGCCTATGGTGCACCCTGCCACACCCAATCACATACCCTTCTTCTTCCCCGCCCAAGCCTAAAATTCTGCTGCTATTCACAGTTTGTTTTCAAGATTTTATCAAAACTTAAAAAATTCATAACTAATTCATTTCTTAACCTTTTCTAACGATTCAAAAACGCATTTTGTTTAGTTTTTCATGTAAAATATTATAAAAATATCATAAAAATAAATTGAGTTACAAATTCGTATAGTTTTTCATATTTGTGTTTCGGGTTGTCCAATTTATTTCTCACAACCTACAAGGTATTAAAGGCTAAAATTTATACAAAAGCTTCTCTATAGTATCATTAAACTATGGTAAAAATTTCATAGAGTTTCATTTACTATGCATGGAGAAACAATTAAACAAAGGATGAGGGAAGCCATTGATGCTTCTTTGAAGCTCCAAAAATTATCCAAACATCAACCAATTCTTATGAAACTTTTAGAACCCTTCCTATATCATTCAAAGATGAAAAATCTCACCTCAGGTTTGTAGAAGAATGCTTTGAAACTTTCTTGGTTTGAGCTCCCTTCTTTCTCCTTCTTTCTTTTTCTCTATTTCTCTCTTTTGTTACACTCTCTAACCAGCTCATGTAGCACGAAAATAGGCTGAATATCAGCCCTTTTATACCCCTTCAAGTTAAAGGAAGTCTCCCCTCATTAATTGGTTAAGATTCCTCTTTATCCCTTTGTTCCCAAGCAAGCCCTTCCCTTTCTCTCCAAGTAAGCAAACGTGGCTGATTTTTGTTTTTGTTTTGTTTTGTTTTGTTTTTCTTTTTCAGCAATTCATAGAACTTGGCCACCTCTTCCCCTCCCCATGTAAGCAATGACCTCATTTTAAGGATTAATTACATCATTAATCCTATTATTTTGATAAATTGGCAATGTTGTTATATATATCCTAAAGTTTTAGTGATTAAATAATAATAAATATTCATAAGAATTA
This sequence comes from Liquidambar formosana, assembly GCA_039720395.1. Taxonomy (NCBI): domain Eukaryota; kingdom Viridiplantae; phylum Streptophyta; class Magnoliopsida; order Saxifragales; family Altingiaceae; genus Liquidambar; species Liquidambar formosana. Next base: position 3,372,840 of record CM077828.1, read on the forward strand.
TAATAATGATAACAACAATAATAAAAATAATAATAATCACAATAATCAATTGATAATTAGGGTGGCAAATGTTTAGATTATCACATTCTACCAATCTTAAAAAAAAATTGTCCTCGAAATTTGAATTGTTTTAAATCAAATACTATATACCACTACGCTTCCGCTGCGCAACTCAAATTTAAAAGAGCTCATAAGTAAAACAATTTTTCTTTCTCAAGAAAATACATTTGCAAGTATGATGGAATAATCCAGTACGTATAATCAATTAACAACTCCCAATAATATTCATATCCAAAATTGAAGTCCAAGGTCAAATCAAAATTACATAAAGATGTAAGGATCAAAAATACATTTTTATGAAAAATGTACTAAAACTTCGTGTTATGTTTAGCATGTCCAAAGGGGTCTCTACCGTTCATATGATTTGGAAATTAGAGGTCGTTATTGCTTTTTAAATTAGAAACTAAGTTTCCAATGTTTATAAAACATGTAGTTCAAATCAACACTGTAATAAGATCTTATTGAGCATAAAACCATGATAGAATATGGTCTTAGTTTGTAGTAGAATCACGTCTTGTAGAAACAAAATTAAGTAAAGTTATCAAGATACCTTAGTAAAACAAAATAGATTGTAGATAAATATTCATAGCCTCAAATATATATGTTCAAATCTTGATTTTCTTGATTCTATGTAAACTAGACTCATAAAACATTTTGACAAAATATGCCTTAGGATGAAAACCTTCTCCTTATAAAATAATTTACGATTTTATCTGAAATTACTTCGCTAGAATTTCATAACAATATTAACCAATGAATAGTGTTTGAATTTATGGGAATAAACCACAGAATTTGATTTTAAAACTTTTTATACAAAAACCAGACATAACAATGGTATTTCTCATAAACTTTCATAAAATTATGACATAGATAACCCCTTTAATAAATTCGTTCAAAACACCCTTTCTGCTGAAAAATGAAAAATACAGCATAACAGATTTGTTTTGTAAATTCATTTTAAAATAGCAATTCAACTTCAAAAGGCATGAAAATCTTTAGATTTGGAGTTCAATATCTTAAGAATACATAGGAAAAACATAATACATAAATAATGTTTCTAGCCTCAATTAGAATTTAAACAACACAATATCTTTAGAAAATTTCTGTATTGCCAGCATATAGCTCATCTTCTCTAAAAATTCATAACTTTCTCAAATCTTAACGAAATTAAGTGATTCAAAGGCCCAATAAAAGCTTGCGAAATATACTTTTAGATTCCATGGTTGGTTCTCATTAAAATAACACCCATTAAATCAAATTTTGAAGTAGAGTTTCAGGTTCCAAAACTCTAACATAAACTTTGAACAACAATTACTTGTAACCCTCTTAATTGTTCCTCACCAAATTTCCTAGGTCAAAATTACATGCTAATGGATACAAAGTCCTCAATAATAGAATCAAATAATTGAGTGTATAAAGACAATTAAACTATTATAATTTGGACTTCATTAAAGCATAGTTTTAAGCTTTTAAATTCAAAGTTTCCAAACCAAATATTTCAATTGAAACTAGGAATCAATGTAAAATAAAAATAGGGGTCAATCCTCACTAACAAGCTCAAATTGAACCATCAATTTACTGTAAATTATATCTCCCTAAAATTACTTTCTTATCTGTAATTGATGTGATTTAGCAAACAAAATTGATTCTAGAAAAAATGTCATCTTCCAGGTTAATTCCACAAATTGTCAATGCAACGCTAGAGAATTGCTATTTTCCTCAATATGAACTCCAAAAATAACTGGGATTTTCATTCAGCATCCTTCTTGACAACACTCTTAATTCTCAAGTCCCGTAGGTGTCACACCCCATTTTTGTCACCTTAACTAGGACATATCATTTCATGTAGGATTTGAGTCCTTTTCGAGTCTAGTCTTTTGCATTGAGTTTCTATGGCATTGAATATCATGTGTATGAATTTTGAAGTGATTTGGAGTTCATCTCGATAGTCAATAAGAACTTTTGCGACTTTAAGGGCAAAATCATCTTTTGAGCCGTATATTTTCCATTTGACCTTGAAATGAATTCCGAGTCATTCTGTTGAGTTCATATGGTTATATAGAGTCCATATATAAGTTCAATTTCATGAACTAATGGTTTAAGATCAATTCGGCTCATAACGGTTTGAGTTGGCTAAAAGACCCTTTCTTGGTTTGCTCAAATTGACTCTTAAGACCCACTCAATTTTCTCTCATTTAACTTCAATTGGGCTTTATTTACATCCTAAGTATGTTTAGAAAGATCAAATTTCGATTGGGAAAGCATTTGGTTCGACCTTGTGTACAAACCCATGCTTAGCAACGGTGAGGCACCATAGTTAACCACCTTTGTAAAACCTAACCATGCACCCATGGTTAAGGATTTTTGTCCTAAAATGCTTAAAAATGTGTTCCCCTTCGAAACACGGTCGTTTTGGCTTTTATTTCGTCAAAATCGGATTTAATCTTACCATTTTAGGACTTCTAAAGCAAGTAGGAGTCAAAACCGGAGCGGAATAGAAGAACCCCTTGGGTAACCATCTAGGGCTGGACGGTCAGCCGTCCAAGCCCAAACGGATGATCGACCAGGCCTAGTTGTTCACCCGAGAGACTCCATCTTTAATTGGGTTTCTGACTTTTCTTTCCCTCTTTTAACGGTTTCCTCCGCCTTTGCAACTTGTTTTCTCTTAAGAGTGTGTAAGTTTGAGTTGTTTGAGCACCAAGAGAGTCTCTAATAGCCCTAGGATCATTATTTAATTAATTAATCTTAGCCATTGGTTTAGGGGGTCAGTTCTCTATATAAAGGACATAATATTCAGCACATAGGGGAATTGCACTTTACACTTAGAGAGAGAGGGAACTACGAGTTTGGAGAGCTAGAAGGACATCAAGAGAAGGCTTTTCAACCCTCAATAAGCAAGAGAACAAGGAATTTGAAGGCAAGGGAGGTTCTACAAGAGGTAAACACACTTTCAATTGCTGAAATTAGACTTTCCTCCCTCATCTTCTCCTCCTTTCTTTAGGATAGTTCTAGTGCATGTAATAGCTCTTCTTATGGATTGAATTCAATGCTTGTGTGATGTTATGTGAATGATTTTAGGATGGTTCATGGTTTAATATACTTGATAAACCTTAGTTTGCTAGGGTATTGAAAGTATTATCTTTTTTATCCTTTTGAATCATGCATAGTTCACATGTTTAGGTTGCTATGATAATTGTCATGAGTTGATGCTCCTGTTAGTTAATATAGATGATATGAATGATGTTCATGATGATTTGAGCATGTGTTAGAGTCTTTTCATAGGTTTTTATGCATAGTTGTGAGATTAGGGTTTCGATAACCCTAAAATCACACAAGTTTCATACAGCATGCTTAGCTTAACTCTGTGAGTAGTTTCTCATCATAGTCACTCTATATGTGCTGCATATAGTTGAATCATGCTAGGTTTGCATTCATATAGTAGATTTTATAGGGTTTTTGGAGATATTATCCTTTTCTAAGGATAATTATCCTTTTTGTTAAGTAAGGTTTTGCATGAAAGCTTTCTGTGATGTGTTTAAACATGAAATCGCTTCTATTGTATTCTAATATATATATTTTACGTAGGATATGATGATTGCACCTCCCCATAGTGACTTTTTTACGTGTTATTATCTTAGGATAATTTTGCTTAAGAAAGCTTGCTGTAGGAAAGCCTATTTTCATATTTTACATGAAATATCATCTTTTTGGTTAGAATAGATTTAGTTATCATGTTTATTGATATTATTGGAGTCTCTCATGATTGTTAGAATGTCTTTGGTAGGTTTTTTATGCATGTTAGTGAGGTCATTGCATGTAAGATTGAGTTGGGGTCCTTAGTTATTCATTATTCTTGTTGTTTGCATGATAAATGGATGATTTTAGGCCTTATCATGGTTCTGTCCAGATTAGTATATTGTTCTTCTTGCATGGTTTTGTGCACTTGTAAGGGTGCAAATAGGTACAATGCTTGTCCTATTACAAATAGGATCGCTATTGCTTGAAATTGCTAATGGTTGGAGCTATTGCGCTCAGGTAAGTAGGGTAAGAAGTACCCTAATTCACTTTTCTTAACTTTTATTCTTTCTCTTCTCCCTCCCGGGGTTACTTCTTAATATGGACACATGGTAATTATCAAGGGTTTCCTTCGTTAATGAAATTCTGGTTTTTTATCAAAGTTTTCTTATTGAGGAAGTTTTCAATTTTGGACTATTCAATGCATTCTCGAACAAGGAAACCTAGGGTTTTTACCATGGGTTTGTATTAGGTTGTAACCCTATTCTATTCGAACTACGTGGACTTTGATCCATGTATTTCGCTGCATGGTACGTAGGCGCTCATTTTGAGGCTCAAGTCCGTTCTAGGATCCAAGTATCCTAGGCTTTTCTTTTCTTTTCTTTCTTTCTGTTTTGTTTTATTTGTTTGATTGTGCATGGATGATTGGATGGAATATATGTTATGCATACTGCCTTGTGATGATATATGATGATATTTGAGTGAAAAAGACTTTAAGTTAGCCCAATCAAATTAAGAGACCAACTCGGGCGAGGTGGGTGCCTATGGGCTTTGCCCAGAACCTTCCCACGTCATAACTTAGCCCCCAAATCCTATTTTCTGGTTTTAAAGACTTTGCTTTTCCTTTAATGGAGTCATATGGTTTTGAAAATAAAACATTTTTGTGGTTTTCCTCTTTTTCCTAAAAAATGAGGTGGCGACTCCTTTTCGTTTGTTGTCTTTTAAACCCCTTATCTTTTTGCCAAACCCTTGTGGGCGCCGTGCTCTTTCGTAGGTTCACAGTTTGGCAACTCCACTGGGGACATCGAGGGCTAGACTCATTTAATTTGATTGGGCTAAATTAATTTCTTTATTGTTTAATAAAATCAATCACTTGCATCCGCTTGATTGTGTGCTTTTTTTCATTGCATTGTGTGCGAAATTGTTGCATGATGACTCAATTGTCCCTCGATGTATCATTGCCAACTGATAGCCTAGTTCAACCTTGGTTTTCCTTATTCCATGTGTTGGGCGAAGCTATCAAACCTCTCTTGCTAAGTACCCTTGGGCTTGCCCTTGGGTATATCAAATGGATCAATCACGTACTGCTAGACCCATGCGGCATTCCTGATGTCACATGTGGTTAGGTATAAAGATTGATACAAGCAAAGTTGAGGACCCTAGTCTACCCTCTTAAAAGAAAAAATTGCATGTAATGGGCCTTCTAGGACACCGTTGGATCACCTATATGCACACACATTGTTGTGATGATATGCTACCGTGTTTGTGATGTGTTGCCATGCTTTGTTGATTGAGTGGGTAATTAAAGGAGACTTTACATCCTACATCCTTAATACGTACCCTTCCCCAGGACCCTCGCAAGGATGATTGGTTAAGAAAACTAATTAAGGGTGTACGTTGTAAAAGTTTTGAGATAATTATGGAAGCTTTGGATGCACCCTTAGGCTGAAAAATTGAGCGTTTTGCCCTTATGTTAGAGGGAGAGACGTGCTGGCTTGGATCCGTAATAAACAAGGGCGCCTAGTCAGTACTGATTCTGTCAACAAGTCGAATATGGCCAAGGAAAGAACTAGCAACCGGGGTTTCAACCTTGAGACCACTTTGAAAGCTATCATGGAAAAGCTTGACCACACTGCCCAGGTATCCGAGACCGCACTCAAGATGGCTCAAGACATTCAACAGAAGAACTCTGAACCTGAATCTAGGGCCCGTGCCACTAACAACAATCAAGGATCCAATAATTCCGAATCTGCTGAGGAACCGTTAGGAGAGGGGGGAGAACCACCCAAGACCAAGGAAGGGGAAACCAAAGCCACATCAAGAGATAACTCAACCGTACTGGCAAACAAGGTCGAGGCCTTAGAACGAACTCTAAAGAGAATTCGCAGATTTGATGATATGGTGGACATCCGTACTTTGTCCTTGTTCCCAAAAAGCTCGCATTCCGCTACAGTTCAAGATGCCAGAATTGGAAAAATTCAACGGGATAGGCTGTCCTAAGACCCATCTCAAGATGTATGTGCGAGCTATGCACCCTCGAGGGGCGAATGATGAGTTATTAGCTCAAATGTTTCACGAGTCATTAGCGAGTTCTGCCTTGAAATGGTTTTTGTCATTGGAGGAGAACAGAACTAAGACCTGGGAGGATGTATGCAATGCATTCACGGATCACTACAAGTATAACACCGAAGTGGATGTCATGCGAAGGGACTTGGAAACTACTAAGCAAGGGGTTAATGAGACTTTCTCCGTCTTCATCACTAGGTGGAGGCAAAAAGCCTCCAAAATGACAGACAGACCGAATGAGGAAGACCAGATTCAGTTGGTGGTGAAGAATTTGTTACCCGTATATCACAAGCACCTCTTTGCTCATTACTTTCTGAACTTCAAAGCTCTTGTTGGGGCTGGCACACAAGTTAAAGATGCAATCGCTGATGGAACAATCAAAACGAAGGAGGTCCAAAGGAGTCGAAGGACAAATTTCGGAGGAAAAACCAATACTAAGGTCAATACCATTACCTAACCCACTCGCCCTTTCTCCCTAAATGATTCCACCTCACCCCGCCAATTCACCGAGCTATATATGCCACTCAAAAGAGTTTTTGAAAAGCTAAGAAGCCGTAACCTCTTGAAACCCCTCGACCCAAGGCTTCCACCAAACCCATTGCCCCAAAACTACAATGAAAATGAGTATTGCAAGTTCCACCAAACCAAAGGCCATCCAACCAACCGTTGCTATCGCCTCCGTTATGAGATTCAAGATTTGCTTTACAAGCAGATCATTTCACAACCCACTGCACCAAATCGCTCAAATATTACTCGAAATCCCCTCCCCACTCACAATGTGCCCCCTCCCAATAACATAAATGCCATCGAGCTTGACTCGTCCCAATCCCGTCAACCCATAAGGCAATACACACCACTTCCCATGACCTTGACTCAAGTTTTCCACCAATGTTGTGATAAAGGGCTTATATTACCACACCATCCAAAGCCAAGACCTTCAACTCCTCATTAATTCTACTTATACCATCAGGCGCCCAGGCATGATACGGAGGATTGTGTCATATTAAAAAAGGTAGTTCAAGACCTTATTGACCAAAAGGTTTTGGTATTGCTAAAGAAGTTCATTTAGCAACAATTGAAAGAAAGGTTCGAGGCAAGAAATCCTAAAGTGGGTTTGCTGGGAGAGTCGTCCAGAAAGTTTGATTATTATATACTCTACCCCGACCCCACCCCTGATGAGCCTATAATCCCCACAGGTTGGGATGAGTTACCAGAGGAAGTTCAAATGGAGGAGATCGACATGATCACATGGGATGATCTCATGGGTGACGTAGGTGAGATTGATGATATGTGGATGAGCGATAATGAGGTAGAGCACATAACTAGAGGGGGTCTCCATTTCAAGCCTCCGCACTTAGAATCTGACAACCCATTGGGAGATTTGGAAGGTAATCGCCAACTCGACTTGCAAGAAGAGGAGGACGAGGTGCTTAGGCAATTGGAAAAGACTAATGCCAATATCACTATATGGCGTTTGCTCATGGCCTCTTATAAGCATAGGCAGACAATCTTGAAGTTGCTTAACCAGATATAGGTTCCCGTCGACACATCGCCAGAAAATTTGGTGAACTTGTTGAATCTAACCTCGAAGAACTCAACCATTGTGTTCTCAGAAGCAGACCTACCTAAAAGTGGACCTAGCCATTCACAAGCCATGTACATCACTGTCGACACCATAGGAAAGAGAGTTCCAACAGTCCTAATTGACAATGGTTCCGCCCTTAATGTGTGCCCTCTCAAAACTGCCACCGTCTTGGGATTGGATCCAATGGATTTCATGCCATCTGGGCAAACAGTGAGAGCCTATGATAACACCCGCAGAGAAGTGATTGGGGTGGTTACCTTGCCATTGATTATAGGGCCTACAGAGTTCAGAGTGGAATTCCAAGTGTTGGATGTCCCGTCATGCCTCAATCTCTTATTGGGGAGGCCTTGGATACACCTTGCAGGGGCTGTCCCTTCTTCATTGCACCAAAAAGTCAAGTTCCCTTATGAAGGGGCCATCGTTACACTCTAAGGTGATTATGACTTGAAGTTGTCGGGGGTACCCATTTGTGAGATCAAGCCCGAGCCCATTGGAGTACCATTGTCTGGATTCGAGTATGTTCAATGCATAAAGAAAGAGCCATAACAGAGAGAGTTGATACCCTTCGACTTTTGCCCTTATGGCAACTTACATGTTGGGAACATAATGAAGAAAATGAGTTTCTTCCTAGGCATGGGACTAGGACGCCGTCAGCAAGGCATACCGGTATCCTTTCAGAGCCGCATTGTCACCTACACCTTCGGTTTGGGGTATGAGCCTTCCAAGAAAGATCGTATGGAGATGTTGCAGAGAAGTAGAGAAAGGGTCAAAGCAAAAGCAGAAGGAAGGGTGCCAGATATTAGAATCTCGCCATATCGACCTACCTTGAATAGCTACTTTGTTAAGGAGGGGGAGGACTTTCTATTCTGTGGATTCCCCGAACCATCCATTGACAAAGCAACCAAGGCAAGAATTCCATGGTTCGAGATATTCTTCACTGAGTGGTATCCCATCACTGCAATAATGGTTGACGATGAAGCAATCAATGATGACTACTGGGAAGAGAAGAGTGAGGACTGGGCAGAACAGATGGATTCGGAAGCCATGGTTACAATGTTTCAGGATACGGTTCTTACTTTAGAGGAATCGAATTTTGAGTGTTCTTCAATTCACCATGCAGCCATGCCGCTCCTTAATTGGTATCTTGAAGAGGGTACCATTACAGAAATCTTTGAGGGCGAGGATCTCAATTTACCTGATAGTAGCTTGTAGGTTCTTTTAGTAGTCTTTTTTAGTTTCCTTTCCAAATAAAAGTGTGTCCGCCTAGCCCACCTTGTGGAGTTAGGAGTCGTTTCCTAGTTGTGGCACATGTTTTATTTTCTTTGTTTTGTTAGTTCAGTTAATAAAGTGTGTTTCTTTTCATTATTTGCAGTGTTTCCTTTCTCTCTTCTATGGATATCTATGGCATGGATATAGATCCTAGGAATGACGTCCCTCCGGAGCTCGTTGAGCAAAGGAAAGGGGTGTCACCAAACCTAACATGGATGAATTGGAATCAATCAATCTAGGGATAGATGAATTGCCAAGGATAATTAAAATTGGGATAACTCTCTCGCCTGTTGAAAAATAAAAATTGATAATACTTCTAAAAGCCAACATAGAGGCCTTCGTATGGTCTTATGAAGATATGCCTGGCATTAATCCAGATATTGTGCAACATTATATCCCCACTAATCCCACTAAAAAGCCTGCAAAGCAGAAATTAAGAAGATTAAAACCGGAATGGGCTTTGAAAGTAAAAGAAGAGGTAACTAAACAATTAGATGCCGGGTTTCTCCAAGTTGTGGAGTACCCTAAATGGCTGTCTAACATAGTGCCTGTGCCTAAAAAAGATGGGAAAGTGTGAATGTGTGTCGACTTCTGCGACCTTAATGCTGCGAGCCCTAAGGACGATTTCCCTCTGCCGCATATCGATGTGTTGGTGGACAGTACAGCAGGCCATGCTCTTCTCTCCTTCATGGATGGATTTTCTGATTACAACCAGATAAAGATGGCGCCTCGAGATATGGAAAAGACGGCTTTTATCACGCAGTAGGGCACGTATTGCTATAAAGTAATGCCTTTTGGCTTGAGAAACGCCAGGGCTACTTACCAAAGAGCTACTACGACCTTATTGCATGATATGATCCATAAAGAAGTAGAGGTGTATGTGGACGACATGATAGTCAAATCTGTAGACCGGGAAGGACATTTCACGGCATTGGAGAAGATCCTAGAACGGGCGAAGAAGTACAACCTCCAATTGAATCCTCAAAAGTGTGCCTTTGGAGTCATCGCAGGGAAGCTGCTGGGTTTCATGATCACTCAGAAGGGAATTGAAGTTGATCCAGGGAAGATAAAAGCTATCACGGAGATGGAGCCACCAAGAACGGAAAAGCAGATCCAGGGTTTTCTAGGGAGAATTCAATACATAAGCCGGTTTATCGCTAATCTGACTATGGTGTGCGAGCTAATTTTCAAGCTACTTAAGAAGGACGTTTCCAAGGAATGGAATGAGGATTGTCAAGAAGCCTTTGAGACCATTAAAAGGTATCTGAGTAAACCCCTAATCTTAGTTCCCCCACGGCAAGGTGAACCATTATTGTTATACTTAATGGTTACTGAAACCGCGACGAGAGCCACGTTAGCCCAATACCTTGAAGGGTCGAAAAAGGAAAATGACATCTACTACTTGAGTAAGAAAATGACAGATTATGAAGTAAAGTACAATGCACTAGAATAGGCTTGCGTAGCGTTGGTGTGGGCCACCCAGAAACTCCGTCATTACATGATGTCTTTCGAAGTCCTGTTGATAAGTCGATTGGATCCTTTGAAGTATTTGCTAAAAAAACCAGTCCTATCATATAGGACGGCTCGTTGGTCGCTTCTCCTCAATGAGTTTGACATAAAGTACTTGGCACAAAAGTCCATTAAAGGAAGCGTTGTTGCAGACCACTTGGCAAGTTGCCTTGTGTCATCATCAACCCAATTCAATGATGAGTTCCCTGACGAAGACATCCTAGAAATTGGGAAGAAGATTTGGAGAGTCTACTTCGACGGAACTGCAAACCAAAGAGGTTATGGAATAGGAGTACTACTAGTTTCGCCCGAAGAAGCCTTCACGCCTTTAGCAGTTAAATTGGGGTTTGAAGCTACTAACAACATTACGGAATATGAGGCCTGCATCCTAGCATTGGAAGCTGCATTAGAGTTGGGAATAAAAGTACTAGAAGTGTTCGGGGATTCAGCATTGATCGTCTATCAGATAAAAGGGGAGTGGAAAACTCGCGACGAGAAGCTATTGCCATATCACGCCTATTTGGAAGCATTGACCAAAGAGTTTGCAGAGATCGAGTTCAATTACCTGTCAAGAAATAAGAATCAGTTTGCTGATGCCCTAGCAACTCTAGCTTCAATGGTGGAGATACCAGAAGGAGGAAGTGTGAAACCGCTCGTGATCGAATGCAGAGAGAAACCAGTTTATTGCTGTTCCATTCGAGAAGGGGAAGTAATGGATAACCACCCCTAGTTTTATGACATAAGGAGGCTCATCGAGGAAAGGGAATATCCAGAGGAAGCATCTCGTATGGACAGACGAATATTGAGGAGATTGGCAAGCCATTATGTGGTATGCGGAGGGAAACTATATCGGAGGTCTTACGACGGGATTCACTTGCTGTGTGTCACGGAGTAAGAAGCTAGAAAACTCATTGAAGAAATTCATGAAGGAGTAGGGCTCCGCATATGAATGGATACATGCTGGCTAAGAAAATCATGAGGCTAGGGTACTACTGGTCTACAATGGAAAGGGATTGCTATGCCCATGTCAAGAAGTGTCATAAGTGCCAACTCTTCGCCAACGGACAACACTTGCCCTCCATGCCCTTAACAAGTATGTCAATTTCGTGGCCATTTGCAGTGTGGGGAATAGATATCATTGGGCAGATTAAGCTGAAGGCATCCAACGGACATGAATATATCTTGGTAGCCATCGATTACTTCACTAAGTGGGTGGAAGCAGCTTCCTTCAAAGTTTTGAATGCCAAAAAGGTGGCACAGTTCATACAGCTCAACATTATATGCCGATATGGGGTACCGCATGAGGTCATTTCGGATAACGGTCAGCACTTTCAGAAGGAAACTAAAGAACTTATGCAAAAGTATAAGATCGTTCATCACTTGTTATCCCCGTATTGCCCACAGACTAACAGTGCAGTGGAAGCCGCCAACAAGAACATCAAGAAGATACTACAGAAAATGGCTGACACGTACACTGATTAGCATGAGAAACTACCATTGGCATTATGGGGGTACAGAACGTCAGTCAAATCGTCAATAGGGGCTATGCCATATGCTTTAGTGTATGGAATGGAGGCCGTTCTACCAGTGGAATTAGAAGTTCCTTCGCTAAGGGTTGCTATGGAAAGCCAGCTGGCAGAGGTGGACTGGATCAAAGGTCGTTATGATGAGCTGGCACTGTTAGATGAAAGACGATTGAGGGCTCTCTACCACGTGCAAGGATACCAGAGAAGAGTCGCAAGGGCGTTCAACAAACATGTCAAAGACAGGGGCTTAAAGAAAGGGGATTTGGTATTGAAAGAGATTCGAGCTCTAACTTTCGATCCACGAGGAAAGTTCAAACCAAGTTGGGGTGGCCCGTACGTCATCAAGGAAATATTGCCAGCAGGGGCTGTTCGACTTATGGATTTGGATAGGATAGAGTTCGCTCGTCCTACTAATCTGGATCAATTAAAGAAGTATTATGTATAAGGCCTGCTAGGTTGAAAACCTATAAGGTCAGCCTAGGCAAAAGTTAAGGCATTTGAACTACGAGGACCTGATTCCCCAAAAAGAAAAAAAAAAGAAGAAAAAGAGAGAAAAAAAAAGAAGGAGAAGAAAGAAGAAGAAATAGAAAAAAAAAACAAAGAAAAAGAAAAAGAAGAAAAACAAAGAAAATGGGGATATGTAGGTAACCCACAAAGTTACTTTGGGTGCAGTCCAAACAATCACAAAAAATCTCAAAAGTAAATTATTATTGGCAATTCATTTGAAACTAATTGATTGACATAGCAATTTATTGGTGTTAAGTAAAAGAACTATCGACATGCCATAGATATTCTATTTCTTGAGTCTTCAAGTTCTCTTGAGTTTCTTCAGAGTCATCTTGTCTATCTTCTTTCTTTCTCTCTCAAGTCTTCTTTTCTTTCGTAAGTCATGGTCGTATGCTACCTCCACAGCTTCAAGAATGTCTTCCCTGCAAAGCCCAAGTCTCGTGTCCTTGAAAAGGTCATAAATTCTTTCTCTGCGGGAAGCCTCCTTTTCGCCCAAATCATCCTTCAACCATTGCTTATATTCTTGACTCATCTTGAAAGGTCCTTCAGTATTGGCAATTCGAGTCAATTTCAGGTCCGTAGGCCAGCGAGTCCTCGCCCACTTAACCATAGTAAGATCGACAGGTTCCACAGAGCAACAAGGTCCTGTTAAGGATGGTATGGTCTGCATGGCGCCCATCTGGCGAAGAATTCTTGAAGTCCAATAGAAAGAAGTTGATCTCAGCCCTATGAGTTTGTGCACACCCCGAGGTTTGAAAAAGTGCTTGCTCTTTATATCCCCATATGAAAACAAACCACTTGATGTTCCGCCATGACAATGTTTGAAAGTAACCCAACCAATCTCTTAAAAAGAATGGCCCAGGGAGTTCAACTCGGCGCAGACAGAAGTGCTGGGGCTTGTATGGATTGATAGTGGTAGGAGATAGAAAATTCAAGCGCTCGAGCAGCCATATTTGCAATAAAAAGGGGCTACCTCCTAAAAGCGCTTTAGGGTTGCCATGAACCTTATCTAAGCCATTTAAGGTTTCAGCTAGTACCAAGGGAATAATGTTATGTCGCTTGAGAAGAGGGGCAATCAACTCACATATTTGAACAAGGGCTTGAAGAGTGCCAGTGGAGATAAGAAAGCGACCAATTAAACAAAAAGCGAGTGCACGCTGAAGTTGAGGGGTGAAAGTCAGAGTACCTTCGCTATCATGAGCCAAGAATGAGGTTGCTAACTTCATCAAGTCCACCATATGACCTTCTACAAATATCGTTACATCCCTTTGAGGACTGTCAAGAAATTCTGAGAAGGAAGCAAGGTAATCCGAGCGAAGTGTAGGAAGGATGAATGGCCCTGCAGGTGAAACTCCAAATAAAGCACAGAATTCCTCCATGGTTGGGCATAATTCTTCATAATTGAATCGAAAGACATGGATTTGAGGATCCCAGAAATATGTAGCAGTAGTGAGAAGAGTCGTTTCAAGCTTCATATACCTTATAGAGAGCAACGGTTCCAAGCCAAAGCACTTAAACTCAGTTTTGTCTTTGGCAACCATGACTGCCAAAAATAAGTGAGTTGGAAGGCTTCCCTCATGTGTTTTTATAGGGAAAAGGTCACAAATTCGAGTCTTGAAAGGAGTAGAATCGTCAAAATAGCAAAAATCCTGAAAAATCATGAAAAAACACGTCAACCTCGGGTAACCATCTGGGCTCGATGGTCAGTCGTCTAGGCCCAGACGGCTAACTGTCCAGGGCCAAATAGTCACCCGAGGCTCTGCCTTGTTTTGCCTTGTTTCACCCGGTTTTGCCTATTTTCGCTTTCGGATGGCTTGTTTAGGCCATTTTCACTCCTATAAGCTCACATTGACTCAAGTTTTCATAAGAAAGGCACCCCAACATCATCATGATAGGTTTTAAGAAGCACCACAAGTATCCATAATAAAGGTTAAGAAAGTTGGTTTAAGGTTGCAATTACAAAACATAGCATGAAATGCAAGAAGATAGCCATTGTCTCATTGTTTTTACAATCCCAACAAAGAAGTAAATGAACTCAACAAGTCCCAGAGCTTCTTTTGCGGCTCGGCCTAGCTCCATCACGACCCCCACGAGGTGTTCTAGGAGGGCGCATTGATGGTAGCGGCTGCACAGACAAAGTCCGTTGCAAAGAAACTAAGCATGAGAATAGAGTTGGTTGAAAACCACAAATGGGAACTTTAAATAGGTTGAACACTTACTATGGCATCCAGACGGGCTTCCGCCATGGATTTGGCTAAGCTCATCCTCACAAGGTCACGCCTCAAGCCCTCACTAAGATCAATAAACTCTTGGGCATATGCCGCAGATACCTAGGATAATCAATAAGTTTAAATTGAAGGTAATGCTGAAAGAAAGAAAGAAATACCCATAAAAAGAACTCACCTGTTCTCAACTTGGGTCGATCCTAGGGGATTCATCAAAAGCAGGATGGGTAATGGCAGTCTTGACAAAGTCCGACCCGCAGCACAAATCAATAGACCAATTAGGTAGAGGCAAGGGCAGTGACCTATCCCCCTCCATTTCATCTTCTTCAAAGCGAGGAATCACTCCTGAGCCCACTATCGAGCTATGCCCTCTTGCTCGTCGACCCTGCAAGTGTTCACCTATCAAATAAAGTCTCTATCAAAAGAAAAAGGCTAGGAAAGTGTCAAAGAGTTACCCCTTGAGGAGGGAGGCCTGTCACCCTGGGTCTCATCAGATATTGATAGCAGAAAGTGTCGTACACAATGTTAGGAGAAGTATACTCCTCCGCATCCCAACCCCTCAAAGCATCCCACAACTCCTCCCCCTCCATCAAGTTAGCATGCCTCATGTTAAGTAGTGGTGGCATTAGAGCCATAGCTGCATTCACATCACCCATAACTTGTCGTAAGACTCGCTCCCCCAAGTACCAGTACCTACCCACGGGGCCTTCCAAAAGCACCCTCTTGCCAGTCAACATCAAGCTAGAAATGCATCACTTGGGTAGCATTGGCACCCATATCTTCCGGGGATCCCATTCAATCTGTTCAAAAAAATCCAAAATGAGAAATAGAAAGTAAAAAGAAAAGAAAAGAATAGGGAGAGAATTTCACCATGTCAGCTATAAGGCTTGCTAAGTGAGCTCTAGCATAGGCGTAATCATGACGATTTGTCGCTCGGAAGGACACATAAGTGGGAGAGTAATTCTTGAGGGTAGGCTATTCAATGGTTTCCTCAGCAAGGGATGGGCGACATAGGTTGAGGTACTTATAGCACCAAACCTGTCAAGAGTTGAGAAAAGAGTCAAAAAAGAAAGGAAAATATAAGAAAGAGTGAAAAGAAATAAAAGGGAAGTAGAATTATCTCCCAAACAAAAGGCATCCCTCCGAAGTCCTTGGTAACACCGCGTGACATGTCATACATTGTGCGGTACATGGTGGCTAGACCAGCCCCTCCCCAATTGAATTTCCTAATCTTGCTAACATCTTCCATGCTCGCAAGAAGACCCAAAGGGGCTAGGTCGCCCGTACCGACAAAGAATGTGCATAAGATCATGTAAAGAAGGAATGCTCTCGTAATGCAATCGGGGCTCACACCCGCGCTCTCCCTTTGCTTTGCAAATTTTTTTAAAAGCCAAGTGTGGCACACTGCTTTCTTGATTACCTCAACTTCCATTCCAAGGTAAGCTAGGAGATAATCCTCATCTATGGATGCCTCTTCATAGAATTCCAAGCTCTTGCCCTTAATACTCAAGCCCGTGATCATGGTAAAGTCCTTGGGAGTTAAAGTCATCTCCCCAAAGCCAAAATGGAATGTGTTGGTGGTGTCCCACCATAGTTCAGACAAAACTAGCAAGGCTTGCCTATCGCATTGATCATTCCACAAAGAATATAGGAATGGACCAAAACCGGCCTTTTCAACATAGCTCTTGGCAATGGGTTGGAAGTTTTCCATGTTCCGCCACCATTCAATAAGTCCTTTTATAGAGGACCTAGTGCGCATGTCCTGAAAGTTGGGCTATGGTCGTTGAAAATACCTTAAGAGTTAGTTGAGAGAACATGGGAATAATAAACCTACACTAGCAATGAGTTTCAAATGGTTTTCTAAAAGATGTCAAGAAGTTGTTTTTATTCATGAAATGAATTGCTAATGAATGTTTATGAGTTTACTTGTTCATATGCCTTAATTTGGCAAGGATTGAACACTTCTTTATCACTTGGGCATTTTATCGAACACTTGGGGGGTGACACTTCCCAAGCCTTGAAACAAAAGAATTTTGTATGATCAATCCTTGCTAAATCATAGCATATTACTCACTTGAGTGTTTACTTGTTGATATACATTGATTTGGTAAAGGTTGAACATCTTTATTTCACTTGGGCATTTTATCGAACACTTGGTGGGTGGCATTTTTCAAGCTTTCGAATGAAAAGGATTTGTGTGTTCAATCCTTGCCAAATCAAGGGATATCACTCAACAACACAAGGGGTATTCAAAAGAATCGAAAGATTCAAAAGAAAAGTGTTAAGTTGGGTAAACTTACTTCTTATTGGGAATAGAGGAATGAGATATGCTTGTCGGGTTCAAGCAACACCCTATCTTGTGGAGCATCATAGAGTGGTGCCTTGCACTTGCTTTTGACCCCATAGAATGGATACTTGGTGCTTGAGTCTTTGCTAGATGACATTCTTGATGATGGAGTTGGGTTTGTGAAAAATGGGTTTGATTTGGTTTGATTTCAAAAGATGATGTGAATTGGGTGTTTTGATTGTTAAATAGGCTTGGTTTTTTGTTATTTGATGTGCATTTGATGTTGGGATTGAGTGTTTTTGAAAAAAGAATGAGAGAATGAGAGATGGAGAAGATAGGATGAGAGTTTAGAGAGAGAAACTCTCTAATTTTCGGGTTAGGAGAATGAGGGAATGAGTGTGCAAGCATGGGTTTAAAAACCCAGAATTTTTTCCTTGGTGGGCTTGGGTAACCGTCCCCCCTTGGACGGCTGACCATCTGAGGAAAGATGGTCACCCTAGCCCGCTTTGCCCGTTTGCCCCGTCTCGCGCGCTTGCGACCTCTAAACTTCTCCAAATTGACTTGATGGTCACTTTTTGAGTTATGGGATGAATATATCCCCCAAGTTTATCAAGTTTTAATGAAATTTTTGAATCTTGGGTGATTGTATTTACCAACATAACGAGAAATTGTTATGGCTATGATAAATAGCTTTCTCATGAAATGAGCTTGGTGTTGAATAGATTGACTTTCAAGCCTTGAAATTCAATTCTTTATGTGATGAGGCCAGGCTAAGGCAGGGCACGGCGTGGCCAGGAGTGATATCATATCATGTGATAAAGATAATTTCACATGAAATGACTTGATAATCATGTGATAAAGATAATTTCACATGAAATGACGATTCATGAGTTATGCTAGCTACGAAGTAACTTTCTATCTTTATGAAATTGGCATGAAATGCACTTTGTTTTTTCGATCAATTGACTTTTAATTCAATGTCATATCATGTGATAAAGATAATTTCACATGAAATGATAAGAAATGAGCTTGATTTTGAGTTGAATGACTCTCAATTCAATGTCATTTCATGTGATAAAGACAACTTCACATGAAATGATTAGAAATGAATTTGATTTTGAGTAAAATGACTTTCAATTCATTATCATATCATGTGATAAAGATAATTTCACATGAAATGATAAGAAATAAGCTTGATTTTGAATCAATTGACTTGCAATTGGATCTCATATCATGTGATAACGATAATTTCACATGAAATGATGATTCATGAGTTATGAAATAACTCACTATCGTTGCTATTTCCACTGAAAGTAGCATGAAATCATGTGATAACGATAATTTCACATGAAATGATGATTCTTGAGTTATGAAATAACTCACTATCTTTGATATTTCCACTGAAAGTGGCATAAAATCATGTGATAAAGATAATTTCACATGAAATGATGACCTATGAGTTTTACTTGTTATGAAATAACTTGTTTTGAGAATTTCCAATGAAATCGACAGGATACCTTGTGATGCACTAGTGCAAGTAGCATTGCATCATGAGAAGACCATGTGGATATCACTAATGCAATTAGTGCATGGTAAAGGCATTTGTATGAGCGCACCAACGAATGTTGGCATGCAATCAATTATATGCTTCGATGAAATCGTCGCGTGCTTGGATATGATGAAGTCTATCCTTATGGTTCCATTTAAGTTTGTTGGCATTAATGAAATTAATCCATCAAACAAAAATGGGTTGTTCTTTTATCATTAGCTCACAAGTGAAACTTGTTCACCAATAAGGGGCTTCTGTCACACCCCATTTTTGTCACCTTAACTAGGACATATCATTTCATGTAGGATTTTGAGTCCTTTTCGAGTCTAGTCTTTTGCATTGAGTTTCTATGGCATTGAATATCATGTGTATGAATTTTGAAGTGATTTGGAGTTCATCTCGATTGTCAATAAGAACTTTTGCGACTTTAAGGGCAAAATCGTCTTTTAAGCCGTATATTTTCCATTTGACCTTGAAATGAATCTCGACTCATTCTGTTGAGTTCATATGGTTATATAGAGTCCATATATAATTTCATGAACTAATGGTTTAAGATCAATTCGGCTCATAACGGTTCGAGTTGGCTAAAAGACCCTTTCTTGGTTTGCTCAAATTGACTCTTAAGACCCATTCAATTTTCTCTCATTTAACTTCAATTGGGCTTTATTTACATCCTAGGTATGTTTAGAAAGATTGAATTTCAATTGGGAAAGCATTTGGTTCGACCTTGTGTACAAACCCAAGCTTAGCAACGGTGAGGCACCATGGTTAACCACCTTGGTAAAACCTAACCATGCACCCATGGTTAAGGATTTTTGTCCTAAAATGCTTAAAAATGTGTTCCCCTTCGAAACACCATCGTTTTAGCTTTTATTTCGTCAAAATCGGACTTAATCTGACTATTTTAGGACTTCTAAAGCGAGTAGGATTCAAAACCGGAGCGGAATCGGGTAACCGTCTGGGGCTGGATGGTCAGCCGTCCAAGCCCAAATGGCTGACCGACCAGGCCTGGTTGGTCACCCGAAAGACTCCGTCTTTAACTGGGTTTCTAACTCTTCTTTCCCTCTTTTGACGGTTTCCTCCGCCTTTGCAACTTGTTTTCTCTTAGGAGTGTGTAAGTTTAAGTTGTTTGAGCACCAAGAGAGTCTCTAATAGCCCTAGGATAATTATTTAATGAATTAATCTTAGCCATTGGTTTAGGGGGTCAGTTCTCTATATAAAGGACATGATATTCAGCACATAGGGGAATTGCACTTTACACTTAGAGAGAGAGTGAGTTACGAGTTTGGAAAGCTAGAAGGACATCAAGAGAAGGCTTTTCAACCCTAAGCAAGCAAGAGAACAAGGACTTTGAAGGCAAGGGAGGTTCTACAAGAGGTAAACACACTTTCAATTGCTGAAATTAGACTTTCCTCCTTCATCTTCTCCCCCTTTCTTTAGAATAGTTCTAGTGCATGTAATAGCTCTTCTTATGGATTGAATTCAATGCTTGTGTGATGTTATGTGAATGATTTTAGGATGGTTCATGGTTTAATATGCTTGATAAACCTTAGTTTGCTAGGGTTTTGAAAATATTATCCTTTTTATCCTTCTGAATCATGCATAGTTCACATGTTTAGGTTACTATGATAATTGTCATGAGTTGATGTTCCTGTTAGTTAATACACATAATATGAATGATGTTCATGATGATTTGAGCATGTGTTAGAGTCTTTTCATAGGTTTTTATGCATAGTTGTGAGATTAGAGTTTCGATAACCCTAAAATCACACAAGTTTCATACAGCATGCTTAGCTTAACTCTGTGAGTAGTTTCTCATCATAGTCACTCTATATATGCTACATATAGTTGAATCATGCTAGGTTTGCATTCATATAGTAGATTTTATAGGGTTTTTGGAGATATTATCCTTTTCTAAGGATAATTATCCTTTTTGTTAAGTAAGGTTTTGCATGAGAGCTTTCTGTGATGTGTTTAAGCATGAAATCACTTCTATTGTGTTCTAATATATATATTTTACGTAGGATATGATGATTGCACCTCCCCATAGTGACTTTTTTACGTGAAATTATCTTAGGATAATTTTGCTTAAAAAAGCTCGCCGTAGGAAGGCCTATTTCCGTATTTTACATGAAATATCATCTTTTTGGTTAGAATAGATTTAGTTATCATGTTTATTGATATTATTGGAGTCTCTCATGATTGTTAGAGTGTCTTTGGTAGGTTTTTATGCATGTTAGTCAGGTCATTGCATGTAGGATTGAGTTGGGGTCCTTAGTTATTCATTATTCTTGTTGTTTGTATGATAAATGGATGATTTTAGGCCTTATCATGGTTTTGTCCAAATTAGTATATTGTTCTTCTTGCATGGTTTTGTGCACTTGTAAGGGTGCAAACAGGTACAATGCTTGTCCTATTGCAAATAGGACCGCTGTTGCTTGAAATTGCTAATGCTTGGAGCTATTGCGCTCAGGTAAGTAGGGTATGAAGTGCCCTAATTCACTTTTCTTAACTTTTATTCTTTCTCTTCTCCCTCCCAGGGTTACTTCTTAATATGGACACATTGTAATTATTAAAGGTTTCCTTCGTTAATGAAATTCTAGTTTTTTATCAAAGGTTTTTTCTTGAGGAAGTTTTCAATTTTGGACTATTCAATGCATTCTCGAACAAGGAAACCTAGGGTTTTTACCATGGGTTTGTATTAGGTTGTAACCCTATTCTATTCGAACTACGTGGACTTTAATCCATGTATTTCGCTGCATGGTACGTAGGCGCTCTTTTTAAGGCTCAAGTCCGTTCTAGGATCCAAGTATCCTAGGCTTTTCTTTTCTTTTCTTTTCTTTCTTTTTGTTTTGTTTTATTTGTTTGATTATGCATGGATGATTGGATGGAATATATGTTATGCATGCTGCCTTGTGATGATATATGATGATATTTGAGTGAAAAAGACTTTAAGTTAGCCTAATCAAATTAAGAGACCAACACGAGCGAGGTAGGTGCCTATGGGCTTTGCCCAGAACCTTCCCACGTCGTAACTTAGCCCCCGAATCCAATTTTCTGGTTTTAAAGACTTTGCTTTTCCTTTAATGGAGTCATGTGGTTTTGAAAATAAAACATTTTTGTGGTTTTCTTCTTTTCCCTAAAAAAATGAGGTGGCGACTCCTTTTCGTTTGTTGTCTTTTAAACCCCTTATCTTTTTGCCAAACCCTTGTGGGCGCCGCACTCTTTCGTGGGTTCACAGTAGGCACTACCTGTTATTATAGTTTAATAATACCAAGAAAATGCCAATCACCGATGTACATCAGTCACATAGTTTTCATTAGCCTAATTTTATCCCCATATTTCAAACCTTTTACACCCATCCATCACAAGAAGGACACCATCGATGTTCCAAGAGGGAACTATAACCATCCATCAGGTAGAAAACCAACCATACGGATAACCATTACAGAATAAACCTTTAGGACCTTTCACCCAAGGGCACTCTACACCCTTCTTGTTAAACAAGGGAGAATTTCTTAGTCAAACCATCGAGTAATGCATTCAAGGATAGGAGCCAATGTTCCATTTTAAATACAAAATGAGTATTCAACCCTCTAATTTCAAAAATTCATAAAAATCATCTCAATTCTTTTCAAATCTAAACATGGCTCCTACTTTTCTCAGAAATCATTTCAAATACTTTTGTAGAACTTTTCACAAAACAAACTTTTCACAAACATAGGGTTTCAAGATCTTCAAACCTAATAAAAAATAATTATTTTCTATTTGAACACATTGAAATTATTATTATTATTATTTTAATGCTGAAAACAGAACCATTCATATTCAAAAATTCATAACTCACTCTATTGGTGTGCAAATAAGGTCACTCTTGAAGGTTTGAAAACTAGACTCAAAGCCCAATACAAGAAAAATGACAACCCAATGAGAAAATATGATTTCATTGATTATAAAACCAATTTGATTTTGTGAACAGTATGCTGGAATTTGGTTCTAACATTGGTTCAATGGTCTTGAGACTTGTAGCATATGAAAATTGACATAATATAGAGTATTTATACTAAAAATTATGAATTGACTTCAAGTAAAACTATAAGTACAAAATTCCTGAAGTCAAATCATATATAGCATGGTCTGTTAAAACAGCTTTACTCTTACAACTTTGTAAATTTAATTATCCATGCACTTTATTTATATAACCTATACTCTTATGCATGGGAGGAATAGAGTCCTTATGTTTCTCAACAATACAACAATATTCAATTTATATAACACAAATCTGTATACATTCTTGGATACCAATTTTCTTCTCGTAGTAGAGTTACTATTCATTCTTTATGACAATTAACTCATATTTCCTATTTTTGATCCTTTAATAAGAACCATACTCATGAATTCAAATTGTCAGTCTTCTCATCTGTCCACCTTTAAAAGAAATTTCTAAATAAATCATGATACCACTCATAGTTCTAACCCAAGTACTTTATCTCAAAATTAAAAACGATATCTTTACTTAAATCTTGAACTCGTCCGCTTCCAATATAGAATTTTGTGACTTATCCCTCAACCTCACCCTCACCCTCAGCCATCTTAAGCCTATTGGGAATATTGGGACTCTTGGTTCTCTCAACCTCACCCTAACCCTCACCCATTTCAAGCCTATTGGGACTGTTGGGACTATTGGTCTCTTGGGCCTCTCGTTATATCATTCCTCATCAAGAAGTCAGATTTGTCATTTGCCTAAGAATTTCACTTTCAAATCTTCAACACATGGTACACAAAGTCCATCTTAAAACCTATGCCCCTATCACTTCCAACTTTTCAAACCAAATGGGTATATATATATTTTTTTCTACCATCTTCAGGAGCTATTCATGGAATTTCTAACCTTGAGTTTCTGATCACATAATTCTAATAATGAGACTCGGATACACTACTACCATCAAAAGATATGAAATTCTGCTGCGAACTCAAACATTCTCCATATCTACACATATCATATCTCAAACATAGTATTATCTTGAGACCCAAAATTTTTGGTACTTCAACAATATGAATCACAACAACCTTAATTATTCAGCTAAACTTCCAAATCTCAAAATTTTCTCAATTTAAAAATGCTAAAACTTAGGAATCTAATCACCAAATAAAGATTTTAAATCCCAAAGAGATCTAATTCCTAAGCTCTGATACCAAAATCTATCGCGCCCCAAAAATAGCCTTGCTAAAGCCTAGTGAGGTAGTGGTAGCTTAAAACCTTATCCATTCATCTTCCAAGTGACACCTTGTTGACAAATATTACGTCACATAAATATAAATTTCATTGTTACCTCATTTACTAAATTATAATTATTATAATGCATCATTGTTTGATATTAAATCACATATGTCAACTTATCAAAACAAAACAACTATCGAGTCAGAAAAATATGCTCCTCTATTCATGTCTTCTCAACAGCTCACAAATTTCCAGATCCTGAAAAATAATTTTTAATAAAAGGATGAGCAAATCACGGCTCAGTGAGATAATTCATCCATGAATGCTTAACATTAGTATACAAGAACTCATCTTACATTTAACAGCATCTCTGTAACATCTCATACTACAATGATGTTAATAGAACTTCTCAAAATTTATGCCACTCAAACATATAAAATTTGCATGTACCTGTGCCTCTGTTGCCTGCTGCAACCTACAAAAACAATCATAGCATACCTATCTGCTCATACAGGATATACTATCTACGACCACAGCACACACCGCTCATCATGTGTGTATGCTACCCCAGGCCTCTTGCCCTCAAAAATGGAGTAGCATATTAGTGCACTAACTGCAGAGCTTTCTTAACCCAGTCGTCTCATCTCAACATCTCAACATTTCAATCTCAGTTACAAGTATAAGCAACTTCACATAAACATGTCACAAAATAGATTTATACATGCTTGTTTCTCATCTCAACATCTTAATCTCAATCACAAGTATAAGCATTCAACTTCACATAAACAGATCACTAAATAACTTAATACGTGTTTGTACATGCATTAATAATCATATTGCTCAACATATGGATGCTAATATCATGCACATACACTAATTAATCTCAATAATATTTTAATATCCAATTATGAATATGAATTATCATTCATATTATGCTCTACCACCATTAACAATCTTAATCAAACTACTCAACATAAATCTTAAAGCCAAATATTCAGTTTGGGGAAATTTTAGAATTTTTCATAAGTTCAGGGGCTATATTAAAAATATGAGGACTATGATGACATCATAAAAATATTAATAAAAAGTCCTTGAAGTGTTCTACTTCTCATAGAAATTGCATAAGTTCGAACAAAACTCAATTTGGAATCTATTCGAGCTGTTTTTAGTAAGTAGGGGTAAAATGGTCATTTTACACGTGAATAAAATAATACCCAAAATTAAAACATTCATTTTACCTCAAACATACTTTTATGTAAATTTTTTTAATATGAATCCAATGGTTCAATTCGTAACTCAATCGGAATTCTATACACTTTGTTTAAGCTAGTCAAAGTTTGAAAACAAGCTACACAAAAGGGTTAAAATCTCATAATTTTTGAAACCCATGTTATCATACTCCTATGGTTACAAAATTATAAACATAAGTTTCTAATATTTTTGTAAGATTTTTAAAAATATTTTCAGCACCTAATGAGGGCCCCATATGCCCAATTGCACTAGGGTACATATGGCTTATGGTGCACCCTGCCACACCCAATATTAAATTTTTTTAATATGAATCCAATGGTTCAATTCGTAACTCAATCAGAATTCTATACACTTTGTTTGAGCTAGTCAAAGTTTGAAAACAAGCTACACAAAAGGGTTAAAGTCTCATAATTTTTGAAACCCATGTTATCATACTCCTATGGTTACAAAATTATAAACATAAGTTTCTAGTATTTTTGTAAGATTTTTAAAAATATTTTCAGCACCTAATGAGAGCCCCATATGTCCAATTGCACTAGGGTACATATGGCCTATGGTGCACCCTGCCACACCCAATCACATACCCTTCTTCTTCCCCACGCAGGCCTAAAATTCTGCTGCTGTTCCTAGTTTGTTTTCAAGATTTTATCAAAACTTGAAAAATTCATAATTAATTCATTTCTTAACCTTTTTTGATGATTCAAAAACCCATTTTGTTTAGTTTTTCATGCAAAATATTATAAAAATATCAGAAAAATAAATCAAGTTACGAATTCGTACAGTTTTTCATATTTGTGTTTCAGGTTGTCCAATTTATTTCTCACAACCTACAAGGTATTAAAGGCTAAAATTTATATAGAAGCTTCTCTATAGTATCATTAAACTATGGTAAAAATTTCATTGAGTTTCATTTACTGTGCATGGAGAAACAATCAAACAAAGGATGAGGGAAGCCATTGATGCTTCTTTGAAGCTCCAAAAATTATCCAAACATCAACCAATTCTCATGAAACTTTTAGACCCTTTCTTATATCATTCAAAGATGAAAAATCTCACCTCAAGTTTATAGAAAAATGCTTTGAAACTTTCTTGGTTTGAGCTCCCTTCTGTCTCCTCCTTTCTTTTTCCCTATT
This sequence comes from Liquidambar formosana, assembly GCA_039720395.1. NCBI lineage: Eukaryota > Viridiplantae > Streptophyta > Magnoliopsida > Saxifragales > Altingiaceae > Liquidambar > Liquidambar formosana. The sequence goes on from CM077828.1 coordinate 3,399,043, forward strand.
TCTTTCTTTTGTTACACTCTCTAACCAACTCATGCAGCACGAAAATAGGCTGAATATCAACCCTTTTATACCCCTTCAAGTCAAAGGAAGTCTCCCCTCATTAATTGGTTAAGATTCCTCTTTATCCCTTTGTCCCCAAACGTGGCTGATTTTTGTTTTTGTTTTGTTTTGTTTTGTTTTTCTTTTTCAGCAATTCATAGAACTTGGCACCTCTTCCCCTCCCCATGTAAGCAATGACCTCATCTTAAGGATTAATTAGATCATTAATCCCATTATTTTGATAAATTGGCAATATTGTTATATATATCCTAAAGTTTTAGTGATTAAATAATGATAAATATTCATAAGAATTATAAGAATGATAACAACAATAATAAAAATAATAATAATCACAATAATCAATTGATAATTAGGGTGGCAAATGTTTAGGTTATCACAGATGGATCCCATATTGTGCACTCACATACCTTTATGCATGACTCATTAAGGCCAATGAATACATGTGTAGGTCCATGGTCAGAACCTATACTCTGCATCATTAAATCCTAACAACCCATACAAAAGATATCAATGGTACCTCAGGTCAAAGGATTAGTTACATGACTGTAACTAAGAGTTGCTATTTGACATGTAGTAAAACTCTATATAGCTTGCTCTAAAGTTTGTCACGTTCAACGAACTTGTTCTCTAACAAGCACCCACAGGTTTGCTTTAATGTCTCTACACAAATGACTTGAGACTAGCCATCCTCCCTATTGAGTAAACATAACCTGTACTAACTTTATCTGGTTCATCAATGCCCAGCTAATAAACTTATAGTTAAGAACCTTTTAGGATTAATGTATAGAAAGAATGATTCTCAACATCTCAACTCCTTGAGATATCAATCTCACCACAATTATCCTATAGACTTATCATGAAAACCTGAATACACATGATATTTAACTTGGCCTTTGTTTATTATAAGTAATCAATGAAATAGTGATTGTTCATTATCCCTAAAGTATCATCTTTATAATTGGATTTAGGGCATATTAATAACACCCTTGTCATTTCAATAATTACTTTCAACACAAAACCCAATACTAGGTAAGAGAGGGTATTTTGGGAAAATAGAGTTTAAAAAGTGACAAGTCAATGCAATAATGATTTTTCTTAAACTACATGTTTGTCAAACTTGGCCTATCTTTGTGGGATGAAGGGAGTATTAAATATAAGCAAATAAAAATGAAAATTACAAAATATTAATAAATAGTAGATGGCTGTGATTTGCTCGGATTCTTTGTCGTACACCAGGCTCCCCCATTTGAAGAAAAGTCATCCTCAAATTTAAACCTCAGTATTGGAGTCTTCCAATCCAGCAAATCAAATATTTTGAATATTTTAGCTGCCTCCACTTTTCCCATGTTCGTGCTCCAAAAATTGTGCTATCTTGGATATCTTTACATCAGCCTTCAATTTATTGATGAGATCCACCAAGCAATGATTGACAATTATATTAAAGTTTTCAACCCCAATGAAATCAAAGCTATGCACCTCAATAGGATTTTGCAATACGAGCTCATCCCGCAATTTAACAATTTTCTCCTTCACTAAGTCTTCACTTTTACATTGACAACTTGCTCAAACACTTCCAATTTTTAAATCTTCAAGACCTTCATTAATTTCTTGTGAAGTATCGTATTTAATAGCTTCTGGAGTAGGGTGAATGCTATCAAACAAGGGAACTCTTTCATCATCTTCACAAATATATTATACCTCTACTTGCACATCAAATTTTGGTTCCACGTCCACAACTTTACTATATGTATCTTCTTTTGGTTCTTGGATGGGAAATTTCTCGGTATAATCTCTAACACAATAATTGCTACGCCTATACTCTTGATCCACACAAAAATTAAATTATTTATATCATAAAGGGAAAATTTAGATATTAGTAATCTTCTCATTTTGGGCCATAAACGAATAGGAGATTTACATTGTTGAGTTCTCGTATGTTGCAATTAATCCCACCACTTTCCAACATAAAGTCTAAGCTTGTATGTCGTAGCTTTCACATTTTCCTCATACGAAATGTTCCCAAAATTGAAAAATCTATCCAAATCAAATAACCAAAAATTGTTTCCATTCAGAAATGCATTGAAATTAGGAATATCTTTGAATTCCTTAAATTTCCAACAATTGCACCTATAAATAGGTTGATTGTTAACCTTAAGCATGCATGGATTCCCACAAAGTCCTGACTATGTTGAGGAATCAACAAACAAGTTATGGCTTGTAAGATAGCCTTTAGCTCCAGCTTCTGAAGAAGCTGCTCAATCGGCTTTAAACGTGTCCCAAGTGACCACTCATTCCTCTAGATCACTATCTATGGGGATTGGCTCTAATACCAACTTAGCTTAGTGGAAGTAGAATAAAAGAAGAGCCTTATCTTCTTGTAAAACCCAAACAAAGAAAATTAAACTAAACTCTCTGAAATTTTATTAATGATCTGAATTAATTGACCAAGAGGCCTACAACCTAATTTATAGAAAACCTAATTCTTGCAAAATAGGAAATAACAAAATAGGGAACTAAGAAATAAGGAATTGCCAAAAATTACCAAAACTAGCAAATCCTATTTTTAGACTTTGTAGCTTGTTTAAAGGTTTCATAAAACCCTAAAAACACTTGGAAACCTTCTAAAATTAACCCCAACTAATACACTAACCTATAAGGACTCAATTTTGACTATTAGAACTCTAAAAACTACTAAAAATAAGCAAATCAAACCTAAACTAAAATAAAAACAAAAATTATAAAATTAATAATAAAAAATATTAGACAGATGTGATTCACCCAAGTTCTTTGTCCTACATCAAACTTTGTGTTAAGTTAATATATATTTAGCCTCTTTTTTTTAATTTATTAAATAATAATTATAAAAATATAAAAATATAAAAAACTTTGCGACCTAACCAAGAGCTTGGTGTTCAACTTCATATTAGTAATCGGAGCGAGAAGAATTTCTACTATGGGCTAATTCCTTTTCCAAAAGCTAAGTGTTGTATTTGAGTTTGGGTGTCCATATCTTGTGCTCCAATGAAGATAAAGACTTGAAGAATTGAAGAATTTGCGTGCAAAAGAACCAAGCTTCACTTTAGGCACAGTAATTGACCTAGAGGCTTTAAAACTACTTTAGGTGAATAGTTGCTTTTTGTTGATTGGCCTTGTGTGTGTAGGTGATATTTGGGTTTATGTTGTACAAGCTTAGAGTTTTTATTTTATTTTATTTTACAGACCTCATTCAAATGTATAGCTTATGCCATTCGAACATCAAGTGATTCAAGAGTTCAATCAATTCTCGGAACACCTATTGTTCGAACATGCTATAGGGGATGTTCAAACATCGTGGAAGCTAAGACATTGGTCTGTCCTCAACCACCTCAAGATTTGAACTAACAACCCTAGCTGTGTGAACGACACAGGATCTAAAGCCAATTCGAGAATGTATCTCTTGCCCTTTTTGGAAAAACCTACACACTCCAAACCCTAGGTATAAATAATCCTTAATTAACTCTATTGTGAGAGGGATCTTGTAAGCAAGCTTCGAGATCATAATATGACTTGAGAGGTAGGATTTGAAAGTGACCTCCATGAATGTAAGCTTGCTATCTAGAGAACTTCACCCTTATTGAGCTTAAAAGATTTGTTCTCTAGAATGTTACCATTTACCTTCTTCACCTTACTGTGTGTGAGTTTGGTTCTTGCCTTAAATCTACAAATTTCAAAGAAAGTTGTCCAAGAAGGTGTCTTGGAATCTGCATGGCATTCGTGGGCTAACTTGGGGATAAAGCTTTGTTTACAACCTCAAGTTAAAAGATACAGAATTAATCACCAGGGATATGGGTTTTAATGTATTTCTAACCATGATTTGTAAGTCTTTCTTGTTATAGTGGATTTGTGGTTGGGTTGGTTGTGGTTTTTCACCATGTCGGCATTTTACACGTAAATATTGTGTTCTCCATCTTTATTGTTTTTGTAAATCTATTTTGAATGATTATGATGGAAGAAGTTTGATTTTGTATTGCTTGGAGTTTGGGAAGGAGGACGAACATATATTGCGAGTGTTTGTTTGCAGGGGCACCAAATTTTAATCTATAATTTGGTGACCTTGGATCTCACTAAAATGCTAAGCCTAAGAATAGGTGTTTGCATTAAACCCCTTGTTGTAAAGGGTCTTTTTCAACGCTAAGTGCAAACAACAACAAAGGGAAATTTACTTATGGTCAAGTATAGCCAACTATTCGGTGTTACCAATGCTTTGAGTTAGGGCATCACTTTAATGAATGCCTAAAGAGAAGGGTTTAAAGGCAAGTCAAATAAGTAGATGAAAAAGTGGAGAACAAGAGGATGATGCTACCCACATCAATGAAGGCCAATTTGTAACAAAAGCTATTGAAAATGATAGCTTGGAGAAAGAAACATGGAAGGAGACGTAAGGGGTAAGACGTTAGTCACCCGCCACATACTCAATAATTTCTCTACAAGAACCGTTCTCTAAAGATTGCAGAAGAATATCTTTAGAACCCGTTGGATACTTAGTTAACATCATTTTGATGTTGTTTGTTGTATCTTGCATTATCTAAAGAGTGCTCCTAGTCTAATATTATTGTACACACCTCTATGATTGGTTTTAGTGATGCTAATTGGGCTGGTAATTGTACTGATAAACGGTCCACTTCTTGTTATTGTACTTTTGTTGAAAATAATCTTGTTACTAGATGTAGAAAAAGGAGACTATAAAGTTGCTCGTTCTAGTGCTAAGGTTGAATATCGAGCTATGGCTCATACGACTTCTAAGATGCTATGGATTCGTTATGTACTTCGTGACTCTGGTTTTGACATTCCTGCTCCTATGCCCATATTGTAATAATCAGGCTGTTGACATTCCTGCTCCTATGCCCATACATATTGAGGTCGATAATCACTTTATTCAAGATTTATTGTTGAGAAGAAACTTGTTACTCCCTATGTTCATTTTGGTAATCAGCTTTCTGATATTCTCATGAAACCACTAGCACATGCCTCCTTTCAATATTTGTCTTCCAAGTTGGGCATTTTTTATTTGTATGCTCCAGCTTGAGGCAGACTGTCATAATAGACTTTATATTGGTTGTTTGTTATTTTATGACTCAAGGGTATTAAGGAGTGCGGTTGATTAATAGAAAGTTTGAAACTCAACCTATTTCTAATCTCTTCTCTCTCTTTCTATCTTTACTTATCTAACCATGACCGTAATTCTACAACTCAACTTCAAGAACTTAGATGATTTTGCTTGACTACCTTAGATTTCTTGCATCAAGAAGTTTGTGCTTACCTCACCTTCAGCCCATTTCAATTTCTATGCATTTTTCTATCCTTTCTTAGGAAAAGAAGTGATCCATGGAAACTTTAGGAAAAGTGATTGCTAACTTCTTACCAGTCACTTTTCCTTGGTTGCCAAAAACATTTCGTTAAGAGGACTTAAAATATTGGTTATGATGTAATAAACCAAAATTATGGTGAGTAGCTATCCCATAATTTTATTCTATCAATACGTCCGTCCTTTGGTGAGATCAATTAAAAGAGATATTTTACGAAGGACTTCTTTCCTTTATGCTAGGAATTAATCGATTGAAATTGCATTGTTGTATTACCAGAAGGATGGCTATACATGGTTCAAAGTCTCATCCGAGATGGACGACTTCTCGCCAAGTTAAGCCGGTCTCGTTCAAGGCGAGACGATACCTGAGAACAAACCATGTATATAATAGGGTTTTATGTTTTTTAAAATGAAGTCTTAATGAATGCCCATCGATCAAAACATATACTTGATCAGTGATATGTTGTGTTTATTTGTGTGATTTAAGATTATTTTAGGTATGTAAATCCTAATTATAATGTATTTTCAAGTTATAGTAGCGCGTTAGGGCCTGTTTTTTATATTTTTTACCATATTATGTATCCCAAGTTATTTGTTTTTCTTATTTAATGGTTCGTTCTAATGTAATTGTCTTATTTTTTCTGATTTTTCTATAAATTTTTTGAATTTTTTAGAACATTCTTTAATGCATAAAGTTATGTCTCTTCCGAAATGCAACGAAATAGACGAGATCGAGATGACTGAGCTCGAAACATGACGACAACTGAGACTGAGACTTTGAACCATGTAGCTATACTGATTCAGTATTCTTTAAAAATTTTCTTAGATTCAACCACATAGCTGATGTCAAAACTAGAATAGATATTCTGTTTCATTAACCTCACACAGATCTGCTTTTACTGAAGAAAAGAAAAGAGAGGGACGGGTTTTCTCACACTTTTGGCACAGAAATCCCAGTGGGAGGCCCACAAGATGGGGCTATTAGCTCAGTGGTAAGAGTCAAGTCGGAGTGGCAGTTCTCTCTTTGCTATCTCTATCCATCCAGGGGATGGAAGGGTAGGGGCCTTTGGTGTCTCTTCTAGTCAAAAATTGAGGCCTCACAATCACTAAGCCAATATGCTTTTCTGTCATGCCTGCATGGGTGATGTGAGTAGTTGCAATATTGCATCCCACCCATTTTTTCAAATATCATTGCACTAATTTATAGCACAGCCGCTGATATAGTCATGTGCCAACTACCGCAGAAATCAAGCCCATGCTCACCTTTTTTCAATTGTGAAAACATTATTGGGTCTTAGTATGAACAAAGATGCCAATCTAACAAAAATGTGTTTCTGACTGCAGCCCATGGCACTCCTGTATCTTTGCCAGCCAAATTTGGTGCAGGCAGCGCTGTCAATGGTTATACACTTATAAAGCTCAAGATGAATCTCCAATTCTACCACGCGGTCCACGCCTATCATCCACAAAGTGGGCATTCAAATGAAGCATACGTAAATGATGCAGTGTCTTGACGCCTACTAGGTGATCACATTGTTACACAATGCATGTTTTACCTAAGCTGCTTTCCTACCAGAGTCTGGAAAATTGAACAACAGCTTGCTTTCTATTTAAGGTAAATGTTTGTATGGATATTCCTTTGGTTCCCTCTGTTTTTTTTCACAACCTAATGCGTCAAATGAAGCTTTTGCACAACACAGTCAATATAATCATAATGACGTGCCTTGGAGCATTGGAGCCAGTGAACAGTACTATAAGGCAACAGGTCATCCCCACAAGTGTTATGTTAAGACCAAAGAAGGTGATACAAAGATCCCCTAATAAAACTTTGATGGATACCATTCAAACTGTTACGTTTGAGACAATTTTAAAAAATTAGAGTGTCACTGGATATCAGAATATTTATATATATTGCCACACTGAGGGATAAAAGATGGCATAGGCACCCTAGTCATTTTCTAGTACTTGGAAGGTCAAAGTGCAAAAGTGGAATTCTACACCCAACATAAGTAGTTAATGGACAAGACTTGTTGTGAGGAGCTTGTTTACTAGCTAACACAACCAAAATGTAGCTCCGTTTTTGCCCATGTCACTCTCAGCTTTTTGTGCACAAGACCACTCAAGGGCCAGCATGTCAACTGGCGGACAAAGCTAGCGTTGACATACATCACTAAAGAGCAATTATGCACATGGTCTTAAATATTGATATCGATGAATATATCAAGAGTTCAAAAACACAAATATTTGATATATCGAAAATTTCGATATCGATTCAGAGATGACGGATATTGTTTGTTAAATACATATATTTCCATTGAAACTATGGGAACAATGATTGGACTCTAATAAATAGTTTATTATCAAAATATTGCAATTTAAATGTATATTAGACATGTATTGTGTAGGGTATAAATATTGTGCCACATTGAGCGAAAGAATAAATATTTTAACAAAGTAAATGAAAGTTGTTACTTCATAACACTAATTTAAGCCATTTGTATAATTAAAATATTTATATAAATCAATACTAAAAAAGTAAGAGATGAAAATTTTGACACAATAACAAGAAAATGACTATTTTGATATCATCTATATATATCTTCGATATAGTAGATATATTCGACATATCAACAATACCATGTAAAAGAAAGAAGATATTATGAATACATCGAGATTTTATTAATAATATCGATAATATCATAAAAATATTTTTCAAAAAAAAATATGTTAGTTAGATATTATATCAAGGGGTATGGATACACGAATATATCGTGGATATATCGAAGATATCGTGGATATTTTAGTATATGGTTATGCAGCATCCACCATAATCTCCTCCCAGCTATAAAAGGAGCCATTTACTCTTCTAACTTAAGCATGCACCAATTCAACCCAGCAAGCTTAATCTCTCACTATTACTTTTCTAACTTAAGCAGATAAGCATCAGAGTGTCTCAACATCTCAGGTAGACACACGCCAATGCTAGTCGCAGGAGCTGAAGCTTAAGTCTCTGCAGACTCTTTTCTCATTCTTTTAATTGTGTGAAAAATTGTACGCACAACCACTACATTCTAAGTTAATGAAGGTGAGCCTTTAATGGGCCAAATCATAGAAGCACAAAGAGGGTGAAGAGGTCGGGTCGAGGGCAAAAGCGGGGGTTGTGAAGGAGGGACATAGAAGAGTCAAAAGTTTAGGGCATGTGGGAAGGTGTTGCGTTGTTGGCTGGTCTCCTTTTTGGCTGTTGGTGGAGCTGTTCTTGGTGTTGCTGTCCATTGGCTATGCAGCTGCTGTTTTTTAGAGTTTCCCTGGGTTTTATCAGCTGTTTGGGCGTTCTCACTGGGATTTTCAGTTAGCTTTTCTTTTGTGCAGCCTAGGTGCTTGTTTTTGATCCTTGAGGTAGGGGCAGTCGTTTTACTGGTGGTTTCCTTTGTGCTGCTTAGTTGGGAGTGTTGGGAGTTTTTTTGGTGTTGGGGTGCCTTTCAAAAAAAAAAAAAAAAAAAAGAGTTTTCGAGATGTTTTGTAGAGGAGTCCATAACTTTGGGCCATTTTGGGATCATGTGTTGGGGTTTTGGGAGGCAAGTTTAGAGAAACCGGACGAAGTGTTATTTCTAAAATATGAAGATATGAAAGAAGACATCATCTCTCACACCATGAGGTTGAGTTCTTGGGGTACCCTTTTTTTCTGAGGAAAAGAAAGGTGTAATAGAAGTGATATCAAGATTGTGCAGTTTTTTGGTGTTGATGCTGCGTTTGGTTTTAGTCTGGTGTCCTTGCTACATTTTTCTATGAGCTGGTGGGTGTTTTCTTTTTTCTTTTTTTTTCGTTTTTTTTTTCTTCCCTTTCTTTTGCTTAGAGTTTTGTCTCAGTTTGGATTGTGGGCCTTGTGGCAGTAGTGTTCTTGTTGTGTATCAAGGGTTGCTCTTCCTCTGTACCTTTTGTAATGACCCAAAATGGGGGCCGTTAATTAAGTAGTAAGAAAACCACTTTTAAAGCAAAGTTTGGTGGATGTTTAATAATAAAATAATGATAATAATTCTTTTCAAAATAATTTTTAGAAAATCCGACATAGTCCTGCCTGTAAATAGGATATACCAAGTTAGCGACTAGTCATAAAACCTGTAGAAAACACATTTATAAGCATTTCTAGCCATTCACACAATATTCCAAAAATAAAAAAATCTATTGGCTGTATCGTTGTCACATGGATCTCATTCAAATATACGTTCACTATTCAGTTAATTATTACAGGCCATGAAATTAAAATTAATACATGCATAAGCTCAAAGTCTATTTCAAATATTCTCTACATGAATGCAAGCATGCCGAAGTGCTCCCAAAACCCAGGTCAACTTAACTTTGAAAATATGACCTGCAAGAAAATTATGGGGCTATGAGCTACATGCTAAGTAGAAAAATATTTCTTAAAATAATTCAAGGTTTTAAAAATTATAATTTATCTATTTTTCAAGGAGTCCTGCAAAACCATTGATCAGTTTGCAATATAATTTTCAGTAAATAAAACTGATACAGATATAATGAAATAAATTGCGAAAGTTTAAATCATTTGATACCAACATCCCTTTTTCTTTTCTTAAAAAATGTAAGAAATAACTCAAGTTATTTATGATTCATCAACATTCTTTCCAAATTCCATATCACGGCTTTATAAGCCAATAATCATCACTTGTTTGTTTATTTATCAATTTCATAATTCCCACATAAACCGGAAAATTATATATAAATTTTCCAAAAATCACATAATAGGTTTGTGCTTTGAAAACCATATGAAATAATTCCATAAATCATGATAATCATTTCCCAACCATTTTTCAAAATAATGGTTTCAAAAACATGTATATAAAAGTGACCCCTAATATTTCGACTACCCAAAAATAGTCCAATAGGTTTTAAAACCAACCCATTTAAACCCTTAAACATATAAAAGTTTCATAATTAACATAAATATAACAAAAGGGGTTATGTAAATCAACCCTAGGTTTCCCACAATTTGTAAAACTTAACAAATATACACCCTATGCATGATATTTATGCAAAAACCACCAAATACATGTAAAATTACATGATTTATACTGAAACCCCTATCCATCTATCGTTTAAAATGAGAAAATGTCCCCTACCTCATTGATGAGTGATGAAACTGCAAAATTATTACTGTAGACATATAGATCGGGCCAAATAATGCAAGATCCGTGCTTGCCGACATCGGATTAGAGCTCCAGTGCTTTGACGAGTCACCATCGACCTCCTACGGCACTTTCTCTCTCTCTTCCACTCTCTCTCCTTCTTTCTTAAGTTGGGAGGCCTGAAAATGAGGCCTAAAGTCGAGTGAAAGGGTTTTCAAACATAAGGATAGGGGCACATGCGTCATTTAACCCTTTATAAAAACTACCAGTCGAAAGTTTCATACGTCTAAAACTAAACCTTAGAAATCATCGTTCTCTAAAATTTTCAGACCTCTAAATGTAACTTTCAAACGTCTGAAATGTCGCTTTCAAACGTCTAAAATGTGTTTCAGACATCTGAAACACACAGACAGCTAAAAATTAACAGTCAGTCAGGCTACACCTCATCAGCACAGACATCAGCCTTATATTCATTAAAAACATTTAAATAATTACTTTAAGTTATTTAATGAAAATAAACAAATAACCCCCCATTTAAATCCAAATAAAATATCAGAAAAATCAAATTTCCAATATATCAAAATCTTATTTCTAAGTTTTAGTACAAAATCCGTCTCCTGACAGATTTTCCTAAAACAAACATGTGAGAAACCTAATCCAAACATGCTAATAAAATCCCATAAAATCACAGAAGTCTTATAATATTATAAACTTCTATTACCACCAAAAATTATCTTTAAAAACGAAGATTTACGAAAATTCATTTTTCCACAAAACTTAGCCAAATTTTAGCAGCTTAAACCCAAAGTTACAAATAAGGCCAAACACTCACTTAGGATACTCAATGCATCAAAACATATATAATGTCATATCATCATCTATATGGATGACCTATACATGAGGTATTCCAAAATCAAGGAATTAGCTACGCTAAACCTACATTTAACCGTAATAATCTCTATTGAGAAAACAGGTCCTCACACCTTTTGCTCCAACCTTTTTTCTTAATAATATTTTCGGTTTAATCATTAAAAAATAAAAAATAAAAAAAAAAGCGTTTGTGGAATATATATATGTTGTGTTACCTCAATATGATATTTTGTAGGATGTTGAGTATGTAAATAAGCATTAATCTAATATGATTTAATGGGAATCCTATTATTATTAATATGATTTAATGTGTTACCTCAGTTAAATTTAAGTTTTTCTTTTTCTTTTCTTTTTTTTTAGGGGGGGGGGGGGGGGGGGGGGGGGGGGGGGTTCATGCCTTCCCCCTCTCCATCGCAAGATTCCGGTCATGCCTTCCCCCCTCCATCACAAGGTTCTATTACTTAGAACTGAGATTCTCGAAGGAGAATCGAGGTTCTTACAAGATTCTAGCTTCTAAGGGCCAAAAAAGAGGATAAAAGGTAGCCTCAATTGGCTAGGGTCTCTTTCGGTCAAGATGAGTCTTAAAGGACCTATAATTTGGGGCTTTCATTGTCCTCAAGCTTGTCTTTCTTACTTTCTCTTTTCCTTCAAAAGAGCCAAAAGGTAATGAAGGTTTTAAAAACCTAGAGGTCATTTGATCGTGTGAAACAAAGAGTGATGGTAGACTTCATCTCCGCTAGTGACAGTAGGGTTTTATAAAATTTTGATAATGAAGCAAACCTAACATTTGGCAAAGGAATGAATGATTTTTTTTTATATTTTTTTTAAAATATGCTTTAGCCTTAAGGAAGAATGTAAGGACCTGAAGGTGTGTTTGGCCTTAGTATGATGTTATTTATGAATGGAAATGAAATGCGTGGGTTTATAATGATTTTAGTGAACTTTAGAATGCTTTTGGATGCAAGCCGATGGGTAGTGCCCCCCAAATGCTCAATTCCATTCTACCTACCCACGATTAATCGGAGTGCCCAAGCTCGATCAATCGGGCAACATAGTCCAAATTCTTTTAAAAGGGCACGAAATTACATTTTTGCCCTTCCCTTAAGTTTCCTTTTAAACCCAATTCTTATAGGATCTTTCACCCCATTTCTAGAGAAGAGACATAAAGAAAGAGAGACAAAGAAGACAAAGGAAGAGGGGGAGAGCCGATGGAGAGATAGAAAGCTCGGAAACTCAGATCTGACTCTGCAAAGCTCGGATCTCGCGTGTCTTGACCCAATCTATCCATGTATGCCCTTAGAATCGCATTTCCTTCCACCCTTTTTGAGGTAGGTGCATTTTTCAATATTGTAAACCATTGATATATGGGTATTAGGTATAAATCATAGGGAATTACATGTTTCTGAGCTATATTGCATTATGCATGGGGTTCAGTTCATGGATTTAAATGGGTTTTTGGAAAACCTAGGGTTTGGATTACTTATGAATTTGTTCTATTCATGTGTATTTGGAGCCCTAGTATGATTTTGGGTTAAAAAGGGGTAGTTTTGAAACCTATTGGTTAATATTTGTGTAGTACAAAATTTTGGGCATCACATATTACATAAATGTTTTGGACTCGTTATTTACCTTTTAACTTTGAAAAGTAGATTGTATTATTTGTTCATATAAATTTTAGAAAATTATATTATTTTGAGGAATGGCGAAAGTTATACAAATTTTATATATTGATAATTGGTAGACTTATGGCTTCATGAATACCTAAAGTGATAGTGAGGGTCACTTGGGGTTATTCTAGGGTCTAGTTCGTTCTGCCCTTCCCTTGTGGTCAAGTGGGTTCAATTTGTTCTGCCCCAAATGATATAGGCCATAAAGATCTTTTCCCTTGCAAGGGCCATGTTAGTCAGGGAGGTTTATTATTGGTTGAGGCTGAGCTGGAAATCAATCCAAATATCGTCGGTGGCATTCAGAAATGAAGTAGATATAGAACAACTTGGTGCATGGTTTGAATTCATTGTTATTATTTATTTAACTTTTAAGTATGTATTTCTATTGAGTTATCAAAATGGTTTTAAAACCTTGGCGTACAATTTTGAAAAATGTATCCTATTGAGCTTTCACTCATGCCCCTTTTTACTACTTTCAGATTATGATAAAGATAAAGATTATTCTTTTTAGGACGCCAAGGCGTCTAACCAGGATTAGCTTGGGAGCATGGCATGTATTGCATGTGGATATTTGTGTGAACACATTATTTTTATGGCTTGTCTAATTACTTAAACAACTTGTACTTTAATTGTTATGTGTGTATGGATGGTAGGACCTTGATGCCAACCTTACCTAAATTTCATACAAATGGATTTGACTATTTCAATATAACCATGGTTCAAAGTCTCGTTGGACGAGATCTTGTTAGGTTAACCCACTCAATCAAGTATATAGTGGGTTTTTTTTCTCTTTTTAAAAAAAAAAAAAAAAAAAAAAATGAAGTCCTAATGATTGCCCATCGATCAAAACATATACTTGATCATTGATATGTTATGTTTATTTGCGTTATTTGGGATTATTTTAGGTACTAAAAACCTAATTATAGTGTATTTTCAAGTTATTGTAGCGCGCTAGGGCTGTTTTGATATTTTTGACCATATTATGTGTCCCTAGTTATTTGTTTTTCTTATTTAATGGTTCCAATATGATTGTTCTTTTTTTTTTCTATTTTTTCTATAAATTTTTTGAATTTTTTAAAACATTTTTTAATGCGTAAAGTTACGTCTTGCTTGAAACGCAACAAGATGGACGAGATAGAGAAGACCGAGACCGAAACATGACGGCAATCGAGACCGAGACTTTGAACCATGGATATAACTGTGCAGGTTTTTCAACAGGTTGATAACTTGGTATGTCCTTTTTACAAATGGGACTATGCCAAGTTTTTGTATAAATATTTATTTAAAATCAAACATTATTTTGAAAACCCCATCCTAGTTTTAGTTACAAAGGTGTTTAATTCTATATATGTCTTGAGCTTCTTGGCCCCTTCTGGGTCATAACAAAGAAGGTAAGGTGTGGACAACACAAATTTAAAGTATAATTAATAGAGAGGGAAAATTACACTTTGTCCCCTTCGACTTTAGCCCATTTACTTTTTCCACCATTTAGGTTTATACTCTTCTCTTTCCAACAAATGCCCCTCTATAGTTTGGACTTTGGAGTGATGGCAGTATACCCCATTCCACCAACAGAATGTAAGAAAACTTAACGGAAAACCTCACTTGACCTCTACATAAGAGGTTATGTGACCTATATTGATGAGAATCCCCTTACCTTACTAATTTTCGGACAATCTTATCCAAAGTTGTTTATATTAGTTAATAAAAAAGCACAATCCAAAAGTAAAAATAAAAATAAATAAACTGTATGTTGAGTCTTTGAAACCATTAGAATCATTTTGATAATTCAAGTTTGATTTATTTGTTTTAGAGAGAAGCTTTAGTAAAATAGACACGTCTACCAAGCTTCTCTCTTAACGATGAAGCTTTTCCCCCATCATCTCATTGGCCAACCTTGACTTAAGCCAACTATATACTCATGACCAAGGCAGAGGCAGGAGTTATCTCCAATGAGGGCACTGTGTTGTGATTTTGTGAAGTGAGAACTGAAAGCTCGGGAGAGCCTTTTTCTGTTCTTTGAAAAAAATTACTTTTTGGTAATCATTTTCCAATGTAATACCAAAAATAGGATTTTGTTTGTTTTTTTTTTTTTTTTTTTTTTTTTGGTCAACTCATTACAGACTGACTGTATATATGCGTCAAAATGACTACAAATTTATTGTTTTTGGCATTATTTCAGGAAGTGGTTATCAAATAGTAATTTATCCCAAAAAAGAAAAGAATTTATTTGAGCCAGAAGGGGCACATGCCCCCAAAGGCCCCCTTGGCTCCGCCAATGCTCATAACGTGGTAAAGGCTTTGATACCCAATGAAACAAATCCCTAGGTAGAACTCAACCTTGAAAATCAGTTGCAAGGAGAGGGTGCCCAAGAGCTTATATACACACAACAGGCACACAGCCGATCACATAGTTGGCCAATGTGTGACATTAGAATCGTAACAATGTCACTTCCCAAAAATTCAAATTGTCCCTTATTAGGATGGAGATATTTTTAATGCACAAAATTTTTGTTTCTTATTTGCATTCGGTCAAATAGTGGTCTCCTTAATCTTCTTCTTATTCTTCTTTGTTTGTCTAATTATTTGTTTAATGTCTAGGTTCTAGTTGTGTTTTTTCATTCAAGTTTGTGCTTTTAACTCAAACCTTAGTTCTAGTTTTTATCGTGAGTCATATAAAAAGTTTGTTTTTCGTACTTTAAGTACTAAAATGATCCATTAAGGCTGGAGAACCACCCTTTTCAAGTCAATTGAGAAATTGCAAATGAATTTCAGCCTGCTTTTGTAACTTCTCTTCTCTCTCTCGCTTGGGGATCGAGATGTGGGTGTTCTAAATATATTTTTGATAACAAGGAAACACTTCAAGCAAACCCCGGATCCATATAACACCCCACAACCCATATAGAACAGGTAAATCCAAGGACTATGAGAACCATGAAACTTCTGTAGGTGGCCCCAAGGGGTTTAGCAAGAGTTGAACTCAAGACCTCCGCTTCCTGAGGCAGGTTTAGCAAGAGTCGAGCTACCACTTGTGTGGGTGTTCTATATATATTATTAGCTTGATCTAGCTATTTGACTCTCCTTAACTGTTAAAAATATACCACATCCCACATTGGCTAATTATAAAATTTGACATGGTATCAAAGCACATTAACTACATTTTTTTCTTCTTTAAAGCTTGGATTGTATCATATAAGTTTTGTAAAGTTGGACCCAATACATATATCCACCTCCATTGTTAGACTCAATGACTAAAATATCTACATTGATAAATATATCGAGGGTCCACAAATATGGATGTATCAATTAATAAATGGAAAATATTGATATCAACTAAGAGATATTATAGATATTATTAGTTAAACATGGAAATTTCAGTGAAACATAGGAAAACAATGAATTAGACTCTAATAAACAATTTAGAATCAAAAGATTGCAAACTAAATATGTATAAGTATATGTTGTATAGGAAACAAATAGTGTATCGTGCTCACAAGATAAAAAGTACTGATTTATACAAATTAAATTAAGTGGTATGTTATATATAACATACATGTGATATATTTTTTAGCTTGATATACATTGTTGACCCATTCCTTAAAAGCTTAAGCTTTTGGGGTGAAGTGGTGTTCTAACTTCTAACATGGTATTAGAGCTCTGGTTTCTAAGAGATCTTTTACCTCCATCAATTTGTTCCCCCATAAGTTTTTCGTATGTTTCTCGATTGTCTTTCTGTTTGCTTCTGAGGGATGGGACCACACATGGGTTGGGGGGGGGATGTGTGGGTGGGGTTTTAGCTTAATTGATATACAGTTTGACCCATTCATTAGTAGCTTAAGATTTTGGGTTTAAGTGGTGCTCTAACAATTATATCTACACATTACAGGTAGTGTATTATTAATATATTGGGTTTTTTTTTTTTTTTTTTTTTTTTTGTGTGTGAAGTTACTCCAATTATGTTTGATGGATATATCAACGGATATTGTTGTCAAAATTTATAGTGGAGGCTTTCGACAAGAGATATATCGATGATATTAGAGATATTTTAGTCCTTGGTTAGGCTGTAGTATGTTGACCTTGGTATCAAACTGAGTAAAGCCATCTTGTAAAACAATTTGAATGCAGGAAGCACACACAACCTGAAGATGGATTTATGTAGAATGAGAATATTGATCAACAGAGCATCAAAATATTGATAAGCAAACAAGAAAGAAATAAAGGAGGGGCCTAACACATCTGAATGTGTAATGTTAAAAAGGTAAAGGAACACTAGAAGGATGACATTTCCTAAAATGTTGAGCAAGTTGTCAAGTCTTGCACAGAATTTTAGCACTACAGGTAAATTTAGTGACATCATGAAACAACCAAGATAGAAACTGTAAAGAAAGGCGGCCCATTCTATGTTGCCACTTTGTTAGCTTATCACAACTAGTATTAAGACTACTACTACTACCTAATCTTGAGTAAAGAAAAGAAAACCGGTACATCACGTATCCATATGGCCACTAATTGTATTCTATCATAATGAAAGGAAAGAAAAGTTACTCTAAAGTTCAATTTTAATAATAATATTCTGCAGATTTGATTAAATATTTCTAGCAAAATAAGGAACATAAAGAATAGAGTAGAAGAAAAATAAGAGAATTTATGATTTTCTTGCCCAAGGCAGAAAGATAGGACCCTCTAACAATTCCAATAGTCCTTACCTAAACAAATTTCCATACACGTGAATTACTGAACTGGATAGGAGATCATGGTATAAAATTAAATATAGATTAAATGGTTATGGATCCAGGTGATGATCATTAATTTCACAGGCAGTAGATGCACATGACATGGATCAGTGAAACAACTTTGAAAAAACAGTGGAAAACTGTTTCCCTCAAATAAAAGAGATCTCACTAGAAAGAATGCCTTTTTGACAAATACAATAAATCAAAGCACATATGTATGCAGAAAATGCTTCCAAAAATCTGAAAGATATGTATAAGTCAGCTAACATCATATTGAAACAGCATACCTTGTTCGGATTCAAACTGTCCATTTCTATATGTCAACCGCAACTCGTGGTCCAGTAAAAACTACTTTACATTAATTAGTAGGCTTGTCTCTCTGACAGAACTGCTCCTGCAAACAAAAATTTTAATTTCCCATTTTTAGAATATCAGAACTCTTTTATGTTAGTCAGCTCTTAAGATGAGTTAGTGCTAAACACTTAAGGTTGCTGACTTCAAAGCCCAATGCATGATCCAGGGTTCATCCACATTAACAAACCATTTTCAAGAATTAGGCAAATTAAAATGTGCTGCACATGTATCCTAAACCAAAATCAGCTTAGTTTTTTTCTTAATAAGATTGAAAGGGAACTTGTTTAAATCAATAATTACATTGAGTGCATGTTAAGAAATCCCATATAAAAAATAGGGTAAATTGCACATAACCCCCCTGAACCTGAAGTATTGCGCGCGGGAGGGGGGGGGGGGGGGGTCAGTAGATAACCCCCCTTATGTTTTAATTTTGTCAATGTGCCCCCCTTATGTTTCAACAAAACCAATCATTGATGGCTACCCAATTGATCATGACGCTAGTGAGGGTTCTGGCGATTTTGGGCAGCACAGGTCCGTTAACGATATCACGTGACTAATTTCGGGTCCCACCGTCACTCACCGTTGATGAAAATTGACGAAAATTAGTCACGTGGCTATGCACGTGATATCGTTAACGGACCCGTGCTGCCCAAAATCGCCAGAACCCTCACTGGCGTCATGATCAATTGGGTAGCCATCAATGATTGGTTCTGTTGAAACATAAGGGGGGCACATTGACAAAATTAAAACATAAGGGGGGTTATCTGCTGACCCCCCCCCCCCCCAATACTTTAGGGGGTTTTCTGCAATTAACCCTAAAATATACACAATGTATACATGATTTGGCTATCCTATTAGTCTATTACCATAAATTTTTTTTTTCTTTTAAAGAAAGATAAAAAAAAGGAGGGAACAAATAGCATCAAAGATTTTTTTTTTTTTTCTTATTAACATAAATCACATAACCTAAAAATACACTTGCAATTTTACAGTTAATCTTTAATAGCTCCCCAAATACTCCAATAAATTAATGTATACTCCCTCCATTTCATAATAAGTGTCCTACTTTCCTTTTGGGATGTTTCAAAATAAGTGTCCCATTTCAAAAGTCAATGGACCTTTTTTACTCATTTCTTAAAATACCCTTAAAAAGGTTTTCTTTATTTTTCTAATTTTTTACAAACTTGAGGGCAAAATTGGAATTTCAAAATATATGCATTGATGTGAAAGCATTTAAAAGGGTTTCATTAAAAAGCATGTTTTTTCAAAGGGGACACTTATTATGAAACGGAGGGAGTAATTTACAAGCATCATGACAAATGTTTAATTCTTACAGTCAAAAGTTGCCCAAGAGTGTTGGCGGGAAGAAGACACAATTGAATGATCCTGTTTTGCATCTTGGAAATAGAGCAAGTGGAAGAGATCTGTAGCAGAATCGGCCTTCTTAACGGTTGTCTGGTAATCAGAAACCAATGGCAATCCCCTTGGAGAGGGTGAAGGATTAACCCCTATCTTCATATCTAACGACCCCTGTTTATAAATAACAAATCTTTACATGTAAACCCCTAATATCTTACAAAATTAGTACAATAATGATTGAAGAAATTAAAAATGAATCCAAAGAAAAAGAGGGAAAACAAGGATGACAATTGTAACTAAAGAATCTTCAGACCTTCCCACCTTTTGGAATGTCGTTCACAGCATTATAACGAAACTCAAGACTTGAAAAAATAAAAATTAATAACAAAAATAAAATTAATAAATATTATAAATATATCACCAACTTATACCAAATGGAATATAAAAATAATGTAAAAAATATTCATGTAGTTCTAGTGTCACCTTATCTTTAGAAAATAAGAGAAAAGGTTCCCAAATTCCCATATTGATGCAGAGAAAAGAATGCAACAAGCATGCCATTAAGATGGGGTGCAATAAATGACCAACCATCACCACAGTTGAACAAAGGTCTAAGGGAGACCTAGTAAAGAACTACAAAAAAGGAATTTTCCATTGTAAGACCAATACATTCTCCGAAAAACTAAAGGTGAACATACAGGTTGCATTCCCCGAATCAAAAAAATAAAAAATGGCAAAATGCTTATATCACAACTCTTATCAATAAACGTTGAAGCTAGAGGTAGAGGTAGAGGTAGAGGTAGAGGTAGATGAGTGGAAATACAAGAAATATAGGATAAGAAATGATTTCTTTCATGAAGATAGAGGTAGAACCAACTGAGGAGAAGGGAGAGTCATCTAAGATGTTTTCGTCATGTGCAAGGGTAGCAAAATCTTTGGCATAATGACCATACTAACTAAAGTTGGAGGCACACAAGGGCAAGGGTAGTAAAAATGCATGAGTCAAGGTGGTATGAGAACCTATAACTTAAACTGAATATAAACCCTATATAGAGACAGCTTAAAAGGATTTTCATGTTACTGACCACAAATAATTGAATTTAAAGCTTTGTTGACTTAAGTTAATTGTATGCAAGTAGGATAATTTAACATTGATTATTTCCTTCTTTGCTTAGTTCAATTACATTATATGATTATAATAACTTGTAGTGTACTTTATGAGAACTATATATGCTAAACAATATGCAGTTTTCACAAGCATCAACATTAGCATTGATAATATCCAAGGATATATATGTAATAGAACCAGCTCTAATCCTAGTTGACAATAGTTGCAACAACCACACCATTCAATTTCTAGATCGAAATAATAATCACCAATGACGACAACCAATGATTCAACAAGAGTGCTGACTGAGTTCTTAATTAGCACAAGTAATGGCTAACAAAAATAGGATTACAATTCAAGCTAGGCTGAGCTAGGCTCAGATCAGCTTGATCTCAACCTATAATCTATAAGCCCAACCCAAGTAATTTGGTGATGCCAAGTGGATCTTTCAGTGATTTGCTAAGTGTAAGAGCACGTATGTGTTCTCATAATATATATGATCCTCTCTTAAAAGATGGGTCATTCATCAAATTTTTGCATTTGTTTCCCATTTACTTGCAGTCCACCAAGACACCTTAAGCTACACGCCATGGAGGCCACTAAAATTTAAGAGAATCTCATAGATCCATCACTGGATTTTTCTTTCAGAAAAAGGAATCTGTCTTCATATTTAAACACTCCCCCTCTAAGCAGTCATTACATGCACCAAAAGGTATAGGTGGCAAAGTAGCGAACTGATTAATTATTTATATCGTAGGTTTCTTGAAGTACGTAAAGGATAAGGACAGAGCATGGGAGTATGGGACATGTTCTTGTAAGTTGTAACAAGAAAAATTTCCAAAAAATAAACCTTAACCAAGATCGACTCAACCAAGGTTTTAATCCCAACTACATGGGGTCAGTTTTTTAAATTTTCATGTCATAAGATGTGACTATAGTTTTACATTGGTCGTCAATCTACCACAACCCTCCTTGAGGAATATAAACATTAAGCAAGGCATAGGTGCATTTATAAACCCTTCATCAAGCACAAATGAATAAACATCACAAACAAACATTACCCCACGGGTTCTTATTGCAGGAGGATCAACTTGTTCCATGTACTTAGTAAGGATCTCTTCCTCAAGAGAAAACTTCCTTGTTTTCTTTGGAATGCCATTTTTAGTTGCACCTTCCACCAAATTATTGATATTAAAGTTCTTTTCACCTGGTTTTGGAGTTGTTCGTGCTGTTTTCTTTGGAATCCATCTTTTCTCCTCATACCTGAAAGGTGTTAAGCAAATTACTTAGATGAAACTATGAATAATCCAATCTCCAATTTTATATGATCATTGGTAATAAGCTTCAGCATAAAACTTACTTAGCACGGATTAAACCCTCAATCCCACTTCTGTCAAAATTTGGAGGCAGTTCTGCTTCCCAATAACTGTTAGACTTCTCATTGCCCATGGCTGCACAATAAATAAACAAATCAAGCATTGATAGAATCTTTAAGATGCAATGAGTAGTCATTATTCATATATAAGCAACTGAACGTAAAACCATAATAAAATTAAGCACAAACTTAATAACATTCAACCAAACTTTTCTCAAGAATGATCTCTGTTCATTTTATGAGAAAACAAGAAAGTCATGATACAATGAAAACCAATCCATAAACATTTTTCAATTTTCTTAGCAAGAACCTCCTAAAGGACCACTATCCTTTTTTGTCCACTACGTGGACCATGATGCTATAGGCTTGCTCACATGACATAGTCTGTTGAATAGGTTCCTCATGTTTCCTATCTATAGGAGCAAAAAGGCATAGCATGTTCTTACATTACACATAAGAAACCTCCCCATATAGTCCTTTTTTTATTCTTTTTTCGATGAAGTAAAGTATGTACTAGAAACAAAATTGAAAATCCCAAGTACAAAAGTCACAAAGTATATACACAAGTCACAAGGTATATACAAGTACTAGCAAAAATAAAGAAAAATTCCTAAACAAGTTGTGAGGAGCCAACAAAAAAAATCCCCAAGTTAAAGCTTCAAAGAATCTATAAAAGAGACAAAAGAGGGGTTACACATTAGAATAACAAAAAAACCACCCAAAAAGAGTCTTCACAAAGGTTGAATTTAGATCTAAAATTGAAGCTTCCATCTCTTCTAACATTCTTAAGTTCTTTTTCTTCCAAAGACACCAAAAAAGCCGTGTGGAACCATATTCCAAACAGCCTTGGCTTTCTTATTCACTACCTTAGCCCTCCAACCCAAGAAAATGTCATGAGTGGAAGAAGGCAAGACCCAATGGATCCCAAAAAGGTTAAAAGTGAGCATCCAAAGACACCACGCCACATGACAGCGATAGAAAAGAAATGCATCTATTTTTCATAACCCATCTTCTTCTCATTAAGTAATCCAAAATCAAACATTTATCTTTAGCTACCAACCAAGAAAAGGACACTTTGGATGGAATCGATGCAATCCAAACCATCTTTGCCCAAAGAGAAGGAGCTCTTCCATAAGTCAAAATCTTATAGAAAGATTTAACCGCGAATAACCCTTTAGAGTCCATGCACCACACCAAAGAATCATTCCCTCCAAAAGAAACCTTACTATCATATAGAACTTCAAAAATTTTCATCACTTCCTTTATCTCCCAATTGCTGAAATGCCTAGAAAAGATGACGTTACAAATGACAAGACCACTCTACCCTACGAGATAGTCCCTCACCAGAGCTTCTCTGTTCGATGTGATGTCAAATAAAAAATGAAATTTAATCATAAGAGGGAAGTCATAGCACCAAACATCTTTCCAAAATAACATCCTTCCCCCTTCCCCTATAATAAAGCCAATATCCTTTACAAAATCATTAAAACCTTGCATGATTGCTTTCCAAAGGCCCAAGCCACAAGTGCCCCTAACCTCCCTACGCCACTATCCTAGACTACTAACCCCATATTTCCAAACCACTACATCCCTCCAAATACCTTGATCTCCCTATCCAAACTTCCAAATCCACTTCCTATGAAGGGCATGGTTCATACACACGAGATTTAATCCCTAAGCCACCCACCCTTTTTGATAAACATACTAACGGCTAATCCATTAGGTGGTATTTAGTTTCTCCACTCATACCATTCCAAAGAAAATATCTTTGAAGATTCTCAATCTTGTAAGCCATCGATTTTCGAATCTTGAAAGGAACATGAAGTACGAGGTAATTCTCGAAAGGGTGCTACTAATTAAAGCCGACTTACCTAGGTTAGCCCAAAGGTTTTCAACCAAGGGCATTACCAATATTTTTTATGATAACAAATTGTTGAAGGCAAGCTATAACTGCAAAAGAATCACTTTCAATCCAAATATTGTGCCACCCGTTGTACCAAGCAAAGGAAACATCTACAATAACACTTGTTAATTCAGCATAAAAATCTGAATGAACACCAACATTAAGCCCATAGATTCCTTTAACAAACTGTCTGAAGTTATGAAAATATCACCACTAGAAGCCCTCCCTGGGTTCCCCTTTGCAACCCCATCTGTCTTCACTCTTACCCAATTCACAGCCAGAGGAATCTAATAGACTGGAATGAACTTAGGAGCTGCTCAAGGATTTCCCTTGATATTCAAGGATTTCAAGATTTGAAGATTTCTAACTAAAGATCCCATAGCTGATGAAATAAGGCAACTCTCATCCTTAATCCAAGCTTTAACATTATACATGGCTTTGTTAATGACAGTGGAAGAGTTCTGAAATTTAGCCTTATTACAAGCTTTCCAAATCATCCAAATCACACTCATTATAGCTAGAACCCATATATCATATAACTAAGGGCTAAAAGAATGCTTGAGAAGAGAATTTAAATTGCACACAACAAATTGCAGCAGAGAGAGATATATAAAAAATGATATTATGAATCTAGTGCCACAACTGTTGGGAAAATGAGCATTCAAAGATTAGGTGCCAAGCTGATTCTTCAAAAGATGGAGAAGCACATAAACTACAACAAGAAAATAAGGGCATGTTTGGGTGTTCAATTCGAAATTAGACAATTCAAGGTATTTCACATAGTTTTAAAGGCACAAACCCATCACCATAAATTAACAAATTCAAGAAAATGGTGGTCATTGTCACAAATATGAGTGGAATTCAAAATAGTGGCATTTCATGGATTTGTAGGAATTGATCCTTAACATCAACTGTAGTGATGACTCCAACTTTTTTAAATATTCTAATTCAAGGTGATAGATTTATACCGTTGATACTATGTAAAATTAAAATTTGTGATATTATATAATTTCAACACCACCCTGAGGGGGGGGGGGTGTTTTGTTGTGCCCCTAGCCATGAGAAAAGGATTGGAACATAATCTTACACTGCATGAAAGCAACCTGATCCGGTAGCCATGTATCCAAAGTTGTAGACCGTACCTATTGTCCAAAATCAAAAGGTTAAGCCATAATGGTAATAATAATAATAATAAGAACAACTATAAAGACAATAACAGTAAAAATGATGATTACAATACAAAAAATACAAAAGTACAAACATACTGATTGAAAGCCATATATGGAAAGGTCAGAAAAACATTACTCTTCTGGTAACATAATTTTCCATGAAATTTACGACTTGCAAGCCATGTACAAAAATAGAATTTTTATTCCTTTTTCTAACCCTTTTATCAGGTCAATGTAAACCTACATCAAATAAAGCAGGCCATACCATTGAATGCAGATTTTATGCACCCTTGTATACTAAAAGGACCCATCAAATAGAGGGAACTAATGCTGAGATGGAGAAATGTGATAGGTTATTGGAATCCAAAGGGCAAAACTTACAGTAGAATATAGCAATTGCAAAACTACATCGTAGACTCACGTCACCTGGTTAAAACCAAATTAAGATGACTATTTTACAACTGATCTACTAAATCAGATACTTTTTTTGAGTCTGACAGGGTGCTGTTTAGAATATCAATCAACTCTGCCTACATTAGGGGGAAAAAAGTACAACAGACTATATCCAACAAAAATAACAATAAAATAGGTTTCATATATGATACATCAGCATTATGCTTTCATGCTTAGCACGACCACGTACTATTCTTATATATATTGCCATATCGATCAGGTGGGAACTGCTAAAGTCAATCAGCAAGTTCCCTATATCAAATTGTACATAGTTTTCGTAGTTTTATAGAATCTGTTGGTATCTAAAACTTAAACCTGTGGGACACTTAGAACTTGAGAAATTAATTGGTGAGAAAATAATCGTTTCTCTTCACCCTTGAGAATATTGTATTGCAACATTTAATTATTTATAATGAATACAAGGTACATAATAAGGAAAGATTCATGAAATCTAATATACAAGGAAATTGTATACCAACGGATTCTATGTGCTAACACCCCCCCCCCCCCCCCAAGTGGAAGGTGGGCAATGGCAAACCTTCAACTTGTCACTTAGAAACTGAAACTGACTCGATGAGAGTCCTTTGGTGACAATATCAATGATTTGATCATGGGTAGAAATAAAGTGCACCTACAAGTCTTTGCGCACCATCTAATCACAAACAAAATGAAAATTAATCTCCACATGTTTGGTATGAGCATGAAAGATGGGATCAGCAGTGAGATATGTGGCTCTGAGATTGTCAAGGAAAAGTTGAACCCAAGCTCAAACAAGAGGGACTGGAGCCAAGTAACTCCAGCAGTGCCATCCACAATGGCTTTTTATTCCGATTCGGTGGAAGAGCGAGAGATAGTCTGTTGTTTCCGATAGGATCGGGAATGATAGTGGACCCGAGATATATTGCGTAGCCACTCATGGACCAACAATCATCAAGACACCCCAACCAATCAAAGTCAGAGAACACATGGAGAGCACTGGAGCTTCCTTTTGAGAGGAGGAGGCCATAGTCCTAGGTTCGTTGGAGGTAGGGCAATATGCACTTAACAGCAGTCCAGTGATCGTCCGTCGGTTAGTGCATGTACTGGCAAACTTTATTAACAGAAAGGCAATGTCAGGCCAGGTTAAGGTTAAGTACTGTAAGGCACCAACAACTTGACCGTAGGGAGTGGGGTTGGCCAAGAGAGTGCCACCATTTTTTGAAAGCTTGAGACCTGTACAGATTGGGATGTGTACTGGTTTGGAAGTAGCCATACCCGACTTTTGAAGAAGAATGTTGATACACTAAGCCTGAGAGAGTAAGAGGCCATTAGGATGGAAAATGGCCTCAATACCAAGAAAATAATGAAGTGGTCCCAAGTCTTTGAGAGAGAACTCCACACCCATAGTATGAATGAGACAAGTGAGGCGGGTAGGTGAGTTACCAGTGAGTAGGATGTCATCCACATAGACAAGGACATAAAGAAAGACACCTGCATGCAAATAAATAAAGAGAGGCAGGTCTGTCTTCAAAGCAATGAAACCATGGAAAAGTAAGGAGGAGGAGAGGCGATGAAACCAAGCACGGGGAGCTTGCTTGAGGCCATATAGTGATTTATGGAGTCGACAAACATGATGAAGATGGGTTGAATCAACAAAATCGGGCGATTGGCCATTGAGAAATCTGTTAAGGAAGGCATTATTCACATCTAGTTGGCGAAGGGTCCAACCTGCAGAAACATCAATGGACAAAACAGTGCGAATGGTTGTAGGCTTGACCACCGAACTGAAGGTTTCATTCTAATCAATTCCATGTTGCTAATGGAAACCTTTGGCAACTAAGCAGGCCTTGAATTGTTCGATACTACCATTAAAGCGTTTCTTGATGCGATACATCCACTTACATCCAACGAAATTCATACCAAGGTGCCATTGTTGAGCAATGCAGTGATTTCAACGGCCATGGTATCGCACCATTCCTTGTGTTTATTGGCCTCAACAAAGCAACTAGGTTCTATAGGTATGGCCATGTTAGAGGAGACATGATGGAGCAAGGCAATAGGTGGCTTTTTGGTCACGTAGCAAAGGTTCATTGGGTGAATGCAAGTGGGTGGATTATTTTGGAGAGCTTGGGAAGGAGAGAGAGGGAGTGGGAGCCGAGAGATCCACAATGAGAGGAATACCAGCTGGGTTATGGATGGAAAATTGGGATACAATAGATGGAATGGCGATGGATGGGATGAAGGCAAGAGGGAAAGGAGAAATTGGTGGGTTATGAATGGGAAGGGAGTGAAGTGGCACAGATGGGTCGGAATTGGGTGAGAGATAGAAGGAATCTGGGGACAGTGAGGGTACCAACAAGGAATTGAGGCAAAGGATGAAGAAGGAAGGAGGGGTTAGTACTGGACCGTGAAATGGGGGAAAGGGGTGGTGGACAGGAATTAGAAGAATTTAGGAAAGATTGGTGGAGAAAATGTAGGATTTGACCGTGGGTGTGCACTAAAGGAAAGGGAAGGATTTTGGATGGGTGAGAGATGGATTGTGGAGAATTTTGTGGAGATAAATGAAGAAGAGGGATTGGTGGAGAAAAAATAGGATGTGACCATGTGTGTGCATTAAAGGAAGGGGAAGGATTTTGGACTTGTGAGAAAGTGGATTGTGGAGAATTTTGTGGAGATAAATAAGGGGTGGACCGAGATTGGTGGGGCATTATTTGAGGGGATACAAGGGTAGTATAAGAAGTATTCTGGGCCAAGAATGTAGAGTCTGGGGAGAAGCTGTGGTTGGTAGGGGGAGTAGAGGTCCAAGATTGGTAGGTGACAAGAAAGGTAGGTTGGGTGGAGGGCCAAGAATGGTAGGGAGAGGATTTAGTGGAGCAAAAATCCAAGGGATAGAGCTGGCCGTGTGAGAGAGATTGGAGGGATTGGACTGGGTAGGTGAAGACACTATAGGGGGAGGACCAAGAATGGATGGACCCGCAAAAGGAAATATATTCTCATCAAATCTAACATGCCGGGCAATATAGATTTGGTTGGAGGGTTGGTGAAGGCAACAGTAGCCAAGGTGACATGGATTGTAGCCCAACAAGACACACGATAGCAAGCGGAAATCGTTCTTGTGCCTATTATAAGGACACAGATAAGTAAAGCATAAGCAACCGAAGGCCTTAAGAAGGAATAATTTGGTGGAGTGTGAAAGACACGTTGAAATTGGGACACAGAATTAGAGATGGAACTAGGCATACGATTGATAAAATAAATAGCAATTTTTCAAAGGAGAATTGCCAAAACTGACAAGGAACCTGAGCATGAGCTAATAGGGTTAAGCCAATTTTGACAATGTGCCTATTACAGTGCTTAATAGAGCCATTTTGCTCATGAGTACGAGGACATGGCAATCGATGAATAATGCCGCATTGAGTGATAAATTTGGAGATGGTCCGATATTCACTGCCCCAATCAAATTTAACAATTTTAATTTTAGAATTAAATTGACGCTCAACCATGGATTGAAAATTAAGAAAAAAGAATAAACATCAGATTTCTGAACCATGGGAAAATACCATAAATATTTTGAATAATCATCCAAAAAAAATTACAAAGTAATGATGACCCTCACTGAATAAAATAGGGGATGGTCCCCATACATCGGTAAACACAATTTCTAATGGAGAAGAACAAATGGTCCATGTAACGGGTAAAGACTACCTACAACTCTTACCAAGTTGACAGGCAGTACATAAGTTGCTCAATTTATTAGAGGAACACGGAAAATTAGACTGGATAATCTGATGAAGAACACAAAGATGAGGGTGACCCAAGTGGTGGTGCCAGCAGTCAGAAGACACACACGGTTAGCAGCAAAAATAGATGGAAGGGGTGATGGTGGAAATGGAGCAGCGTGAAGTTTGTAAAGCCCAGCTTCATTCAACCCGTAGAGCAATGTTTTCTACATAACCTGATCCTTGCCAACGCGGACATGATCATTACTTCGGTACTCATCATGATGGGATAAAGCAGCTAGGTCAGAATAGCACCAGTGTCAGGAAACCACTCATGTGGCATGTACTGAGCCACCAAATTGATGGTGTAAATGAAGCAATGATAGCAATTGGAAGCAGTGTGGTTGGATCTGTTGCAAATCTGGCACAGTGGGTGTTAATCACCATAGAAATTAAAATAACAATGAGGAAAACTAGAGAAGCGATTGTTGTAGCGACCACCACAATCGCGAGATCAGTCTGATGTTGAGCAATGTTGGTGGCAGGGGGTGGCTTAATGGGAGGAGTAACCATGAGTTTGGCGAAGGAGTCGGCATTGATAAATTCATGACTGAGAAGAAGGCTATGAAGCTCGGCAAAGGAGGTGGGTTCGGGTCTAGCAATGATGGTAGTAGCAAGATCCTTGAAATCATAACAAAGGCCCCGGAGAATATAGATATTGAGGTCCGCGAGAGAGAACGGACAGCCAGCAACAGTCAGTTCATCAGCATATGATTTTGCTTCATAAAGGTAGACAGAGACAAACTTGTCATCTTGCTTCAATCTTTAAAGACTCATGTAAAGTTGCATAATGCGGGTATTAGAAGAAGAGGCAAGAGAGGTTTCAAGGGTGGTATAAACTGCCTGGGAGGTCTCAAGACCAACAACAAGAGGAAGAACTTCATCAGATAACGACGCAATAAGAAGACTCATGAGAAGTTGATCTTGATGAACCCAATCGACATGGGCAGGATTAGCAACGAGTTGATCATTGAGAAGGATGGTGGAAGGAGGACGGGGTTTGGAACCATCGATAAAGCCAATAAGGTCTTGACCATGAAGATAGGGTAGGAGTTGAGTTTTCCAATATATAAATTTTATGGAAAAGAGTTTGAGAGAGATAAAGTGATGAGTGTTGTAAAAGGAGGAGGGGTTGGAGAGAGAGGGGACGATGGTGAGGATAGAAGAAGCCATGGTGGTGACAGGTTGGGAAGAAGCCAAAGGGATAATAGGTTGAGAAGAAGAGGCCATGGTCAAGAAGAAAAAGATGGCTCTAATACCAACTTAGAACTTGAGAAATTGATGGGTGAGAAATAATTGTTTCTCTTCACCCTTCAGAATATTGTATTGCAATATTTATAATGAATACAAGGTACATATTAAGGAAAGATACATGAAATCAAATATACAAGGAACTTGTATAACAACGGATTCTATGTGTTAATAGGGACCAACCATGATTTTCATGTATAATGAACATAATTCCTTCTTGTATGGGTAGGTCAGCATGACGTTGAAACACCACTTGCCTTGTAGCCTAGGTGGTATTTCTCCCCATCTTATAAGGGATAGGTAAGGTTTGTGTTTTAAAAAGGGTGGGTTTTGTTAGGTTCGGATTCTTCTATTGCTTGGATATATATGCATGAGATGAGGCAAAACTGCCTATGTGGGTCCACTAGATAGTAAGCTAATATCCTGCTTCAATAGAGCATTTTAACGCCAATTCATTATTAATCTAATATAAAGGGTTTTCTTAACGAAGGCACGTGTTAAGTTGCAATTAATGACTCAATCATTGCATGAAAAAATGTGTTTTCACAGTTTTCCAAGCATTTTCACATTTTTCCAAGCAACTTTCGCCATTTACAATGCATTTTCATCATTTCCAATGCAATGATTGGGTTATTAATTGCATCTTAACATGTGCCCTTAGGGCACACACGTTAAGAAAACCCTAATATAAAATAGAATAATATAATAGCAAATTTATCACAAATTATAAAACTTCTTACAAAGAGTGACTACAACCTTTCCAAATATTTCAAAGAATATTCAATAAAATAAAAATAGGGATACTTAATATTGCATGCATGTAGACCTTTGAGATATGTACTCCAAGACTCCTATGGATTCCTGAGCATTGCATGCATATAAATATTCCAAGGTTCACGCTTGCCCATCGTGGGGCCCTGAAACAAATGCAAAATAAAATAAATAAATTTTTAAGAATGCTTAAATTGAAACCCTGTCAATGTAAGTCCAGAGGTACTTAGTTTTAACCAAAAATTACAAATTCAAAGCATAGATTTGAAATTCCATTACTTCGTAAAACTATCAAGGGTCCTATTAACATGTGCCCTTAGGGAATGTGTTAAAATACAATTAATGAAGCAATAAGTGCATTAGAAAATATATTTGCACAATTTTCTATGCCTTTTGATATTTTTCTATGATATTTGCACCATTTAATTTTCTATGCAATTTCACATTTTTCTATGCTATTTGCAGCATTTTATATGCATTATCACATTTTCCTATGCAATTACTGCTTCATTAAATGTATCTTAATGTGTGCCCTAAGAAATCCCAATTATTAAAACAAAAATAAATGCATAATGCCAGACCAAGAGAGTAGCACAGAATTTGTCCCTCCTGCGTGTACTAGGGAGGGTCTAGTACAACTAGATCAGGTAAGGGTGTGGTTTCCAAACCCCACTTAGATGCACAACAAACTCTCCTTTTTAAATAGGGTAAATTACATTTACACCCTCTCTGGTATCTGACAATTACAGATGAACCCCCTCTCGTTTCTTAAATTACACTACATCCCCTTTTTTTTTTTTTTTTTTTTGATAAGGTAAATAATTACACTACATCCCCTTACTTTACAAAATAAATAACAAAGACACCCGTCACTCTAATAGTTTTCAATGCCTCATGCCGCGGGCAGGTGGGTAGGGGGGCTACAATTCGAAATGGATTTTGCAACCCACCTGCTTTTGTTCAAAGGATAGCTGAGAAACCTTCATAAACTCCCCCATCAAATCTATGGCTAATAAAGGGGATGGCTTTAATTCCTATGTGATTAACCTCTAGCTCACTAGTTATACCAGTTTCCTCATACTTCTCCATGGTTTCTCACAATGCTCTCTCTCTCTCTCTCTCTTCATTTATTTATGCTAAACAAAAAAATAAAAAGGTAGCAGGGGCTCTCTCTCTCTCTCTCTCTCTCTCTCTCTCTCTCTCTCTCTCTCAAATTCAAGCACAGAACAAACCCAGACCCAAACGTGAGAAAACACCGTAAAACAGAGAATGGTCAAACCTCCTTACAAGCAGACCAACTAATCATCTTAGTCCACACAGCCACATTCTACTCAAGCATTTGTACAAACACCTTATAAGCAATCCTAATTGGTCCCCCCACCCGAATGGCAGAATATTCATCAATCAAGTCCCCACAGTGCCTTAATTTTCCCACAAGACTTGGGAGAGATGTTAGCATTGCAATGAGTGCATGGTCAAGCTTGCGCACTTGTTTTGCAATTGTAATGCGATTGGAAAAAGTGGAAAAAAGAAAAGAGGAAAAACAGACCCAATTGCGCTCGAGATGGACGACGAGTATGACTGTATGAGGAAATGTTGAAGCAACTGGGAAGATTTCTTTGTTGAACTAGCAGAGCTTGAGGGAACATAATTTTTATGCAACAAAAAAAAAAAACTGGAAATTTGTCAAAATCAAGAGATAAACTATGATCAATATACTCAACATGTAGCAGCCGCCTCATCCCTCCCTTCCCTGTCCCTATTGAGTGGTTCTCCACGGCAAAACTCATATTCTTCTCCAACGATGGTGGTATCCGTACGGATCGCCTGGCTCATACTTAACCTCTTGTGCAAGCTTGACTCCAAAGCCGACTTCTACTAGTGAATTAGAGCAAGGAAAATTCTAGTTACCCCACAGTTTGCAGGGAATAAGGCAGTAAAGATGTGGGACCCACTGATATGATTAAATCCTAAAAATTGAAACAAAACTAAATCCATATAGTAGGACACAGTGTAGGGAAAAATGCGGGGCTAACTAGCATTTCCCTTAGCGAAGATATCAACATCCCCGTCGAGCTCTGCCAAACAATCCCAGACTCATCTTAGACATGCTTCATCAGCCTTCATGTAACGTTTGCATACAAGGGTATTCATTCTATTTACTTTCTTAACAGCGGTTATCCAACAAGCCTGCCAGGGGTGTCAATGTAATTTCAGAAGCGAAGAGGGTTACATCTGTAATTATCAAACACTAAAGCAGGTATAAGTGTAATTTACTCAACAAAAAATTGGTATGAATTTTAGAGAAAAAAATAGAACTTTTTAAAAAATTTATAATCATAAGAAATGCATTTTTAATTTGAGAATAAATTTTAACATTTTTACTATATAATGTTCAGAAAAATCATAGATTTGTGGTAACTAATAATTAATAAAATATATAATCTAATATATATCCTTTGGATCGAATTTTTTTCAAACCAGATTATGCAATATCCATATTTGATTTGTTAACTAATGGATTATCGAATTCAGATTATTAACGGATTAATGGATCACAATTTTCTTACCATATCCTAATTTTTTAATCGATTCAAATCAAAATCCGATCTATTGACAGGTCTAGGGGAGGGGCCACTTGTGGACCCAATCAAAAGGATCAAAATCAAGTTGTGGGACCTTTGGTTCCCACCATCTCCTAACCATTCAAGAACATTGGTATTTCGCTACTTGGGAAGCATAATTATGTCTAGTTTCATATAAAAGTTCTTCGGATTTTTTTTTTTTTTTGGCAGGGGGGTTAGTTTGGGTGTTATTACAAGTAAAATTTGGCTGAGTTTAATAGTCGTTTTCCAATATATTAAAGCCCAAATTATTGAATGTGAAAGTACCTAAAAATCTGTTTAGAGCCTCTTTTTTATTTTCTTTTTCTTTTTTTGGGGGGGGGGGGGGGGGGGTAGCGGGGGTAAATAGATAACAACCAACTTCTATTGTAGTAACCAATTCTATTAATCTCAAAGCGTACCCAGAACCTAAGTAAAGCTCTTTCCTGGTCTGGATATCATTGGTTTGATATTTTTAGTGATGATTTCTCTCGAACATGGGTATATCTGTTAAAACATAAAAAACCCCCCATCACCCAATTACAAAGAAAGGGAGTTGACAAAAGATAAAAAAGAAGGGTTACTACCACCCATGTAGTTACAAAACCACCAAAAAAGAGAACTTTTGAAAGAGAGGAGTCCTCTATTGTGAAACTTAAAGCATCTTTGGTCAATTCTCTTTTTTGGTGGTTTTGTAACTACATGGGTGGTAGTAACCCTTCTTTTTTATCTTTTGTCAACTCCCTTTCGTTGTAATTGGGTGATGGGGGTTTTTTGGTGGTTCCTTTTTGTACATGGAACTTAGGTTTTTTTCTTTTGTATATGTCTTATGTACGAGGGTTTAAACCCCTTTTTTTAATACAATCATTACCTTATCAAAAAAACATAAATGTGATATTTTTTCCTACTTCCAAAATTTTCATAAAATGGTGTTGACACATTAATACACATGTTAAGAATAGTCGTTCAAACAATGAAGGTGAATATCTCTATAGAGATCTTGGATCTTATTTTCATGACCATGGGATTATTCATCAAACTAGCAATTCTAGTACTCTCAACATAATGGTGTTACTGAAAGAAAGAATTATCATCTCCTTGGGCTATTGAGTGCCTTACTATTCTCTGTGAATATCCCTAAACCTTACTAAGGTGATGCTCTTCTCATCATCTCCTTCAAGCTATTGAGGGCCTTACTATTCTCCTTTTATTGTTCATTCTCGTGTCTCTGGTTGAATTTTCTTCGTTCATGTTACAGGTTATGAGTAAATTGGAACCTAGAGCTCTTTGGTGTGTTTTTTAAGGCTATTCTTCTACTTAGAAGGAGTATAAATGCTTTTGTCATCCATTTTGAAAGGGGTTTGTTTCATGACTGTGACCTTTGAGTCTGCAGCTTATTTCTCTCCTCCCATGACTTCTCTTCAAGGGGAGAATATAGGTGAAGAGTTGTCATTGATGCTAAATAGAGTTGCTCCTCCTAAAATGGTCTTTATTGTTCTAATTGGTGAGAACCAAAATCAACCAATTAAGAAAATACAAGTCTACTCTAGGAGACAGAACGATAAGAATAGTGATCTTCCATTATGCCAACCATCTTCCTTAGACTCAGGTATACTAGTCATCTTCCTTTGGTTTTGTTGATACATCACAACCATGTCACCATTTGCCATGTGGTCAGCTATATATATTTTTACCTAGAATGTGGTATAAATAATAAATTGCAAGAGAGAGAAGCCTAATTCACTCTCTCTCTTTCTTCCTGCCTCTTTTTTTTTTTTTTTTTTTTTTTTTTTTTCTTCTTCTTCTCTTATTATTTATTGATTTATACACAAAATCAACTAATTATTTAGCAAATCAAATATTCAGACACTGTTAAGGGGTGACCAAGCTGAGCTTGGGGTTCAAAAGGTCTAAATGTAAGAAGTTACCCTCTATGAGAGTCTTTGCACAATTTGAAAAAATAAACAAAAAAACAACAACAAAAAATACAGAGTGAGGAGGGGTAGATATCTCTCGAAAGGGGGTGAAAAAATAGCATTGGAGTTCAGTGACATTTTCTTGATTTTGACACGAAAAAATGTTTCAATTTCAAACAATCACAGGTAAAAAATTATTTTGGGTTTATACTCGAAAGGGTGTCTTTCTTCGTATTTACTTTTCATCCCTTTTTCCTTTATCTTTTCTTTTGTACACCCTAGACATGTTCCATAATTTTAGTATATTGGTTTGTTCTTTCTTTACAAAATACAACATTTTACATTTTTCCATTTTGTTGACAAGATGTTCAATTGTGGGGGAGACCTCAATTTCATCACCACTATTGACTTCAAAATTAATTTCTTGCAAGTCCTTTATTAAATATAGAGTGTTCTCGTTAAGGAAAACATGAGGTCAAGTTTCCTCTTCTTTTTCTCTTTAAGGTAACATGCTCTAAAAAATGGGGTATTTTTCTTTGGGTGCATGACCAACCCAAGCATCTAGAAAAGGTGGACCAAAAAGATAGGCATGGTACTTTGAGTTCCATCCTTCTAAAATTTTATAAAAAATAAAAAAATAAAACCCCCACTCTATAGTTTATTCACAATGGTTATTTTGATTTTTGATGTTTGCAAAGCTTGGGATTAGGTTTGAAGGGTTAATTTTCTTGTATTTAGGAATTAGGAGTCTATCAACTTTATTTGATAACTTCGTGATCAAATATTAGGAAAGCTAAGGTGAGTTAATAATTTTCCTAAAAGAAGATTCTCCTCTATGTTAAGTTTCCTATATACCAAGCAACCTGAATTCAAGAATTTTAGGGTCCATGCAACTTACATTATATAGTTAGCCATGGTTCAGCTCATTTTAATAATTAATTTGAATAAATAACATCTCTCCCCAAAAACCCTTCTCTAATTTTATTAGTTCTCTTCCTCTCTGAAGCTTTCACATCTATTTCATAATATACTCCACAACTCTGTACTAAAAGAAAACCCTTGAGCTCAAGGATACGGCTTTTAAAATGTCATGTGGGTTGGTTGGTATCAGTTGAGACTTCTCTTTGGATAGGTAAGGAATTCAAAACTCCTTGTGACATTAAGAATAATGGTTAGCATGGCACCAAGCCAATGCATTACGGGATGGCTAGGTGGGGTTCAAGGTGGGTTAGGGTTACTTTCCTCTTATGGTGAAAAATAAACTAAAGCTGTTAGGAATGGCTATGTATTATATGCCTGTTGAAATTCTCGGTTGAAGTCCTGTGGATTTAATTATGGTAATTTTTTAACGTCACTCTTTAAGGACCCAAATATATATCTACTACCTCGACTTTGCTTTAAAAGCCTTTGGCATTTCAGCCACTAGCTAACCACAAACAACTTTGTGCTACCCAATACTCCTTTAAACCCATTCTTGCCCTTATATTAGAGGACCTAGCCTTTCCCTTTTTAGTTCAACCCCACAAACTTCAAAACTATAGGTGTCTTGCATATCATTCACATAAGAGGGATATTCTAATCAAACGCCAACAATGTCTAACCTGCCAAAGAACCCGCCTAAGTCCTATCCTAGATATCCAGTTTATAGATTCATTTTAAGTATGGTGAACAACCAAGAAAGGTATACAAGTCTGTCGTTTATAGCCATGTCTAACTAACATAAATAGCTAGATTTTTAAAATTCAAAAAAATAAAAACAAATAAATCCGTCAAGAATACTAATTAAAAGGCAGGGAAACATGGCTAAGGCATTAAATTCTAGTTTACTCATCAAAAGAAAACTTACAAAATTTTGTCTTATTAAGTGACAACTAAAAAAAAGAAACCAAACAAAAAAACTACAGAAGCATCTTAAAAATAGCAAATCGTTGAATAATATTAAGCAAGATAAATCCACCTGAAGATTTCTATGGCACCATCCAACTGTAATCCAAGAACTTTTGAAATAAAATTATAGGATGTAATAAGTAATATGCAACAATTACACCATATATGGGTTCTAAAATGCATACTTGCTCTGACAATCTGCGCATTCCCTATTTTCTGGCAGCTTAAGGAGACTCTCTAATATCTGTAGACAATAAATTACAACATAGTTGATAAGAAATGGGATACGAAGTGATTTTAGAATTAAAATCTAATAGTCCAGATAAATAATTAAATACAACATCAAACTTATGGACATAAAATGAAAAACAAAGGTCAAACTAAGCAATTAACGTGAGTATGTATGATGAATGATATGAACATGAGCATCAAACATCTTATAGCATCAATTCACCATGACTTCCAATATAATGTCATATACCAAGACTTGAGCAGAAGTGTTAACCATGCGTACTCACAAATATTCACATGTCTATGTTAAGTTTGGTAGTGTTTGGTGTCTTAGTTTCCTGTTTTAAAAACTTTTCTTTCTGTTAGTTCATTTTTCTTAAAGAACATTAATGCACCAAACCCATTTTCTCCCTCATCCATTTTTCTACTGTCAAAACTTAAAAACAAAAAACATGTTGTGACAATCCATCCAAATAGGCGTTTTATCTTTCCTGGTATGAGAATGCCTTTTTTATTTTTTTTCTTTTTTGCCAAACATGGGTATCTCAGGCTACTCCTACCGAGATGTGGGCTAGACTAGTCCCACGCAATGCACAAAGCACCCACAAATAGAGGCATCAAGCCTTCCTTTTCCCATGTTTGACAAAAACAAATGGAATCATCCTTCATTTATCATGCCGTCCACTTTCATTCCAGGAATCCACCTTTTCCTTTTCCTCAGCTTAATTTATGGGCAACCAAACAAAGAAAATAAGAAGAAATGAAAATTAGGGGAAGCAAATGACATACTTTGGAGTGCTTGGCATTGAGCTCCTTGGACACGGACGCCTTCTCATTCATGTTTGCCTCCTTCGCTATGGAAAATCTAAATAATTATTTAATAATTCCAAAAAAGCGAAGAACGCAAAAGAGAGGAGACAGACAGAGAGAAAGAGGCGTGCATTCAAGTCTTTCTCCCAAGTTTTGTGGCTCAAACACATTCAAAGGCAAACCGTTTGCTTTCCAGATTTCCCCATTCCGCCAAATCAGGAAGGCCTCTAAGCCACCATGTTGGCCCCATCGTAGCCTAACACAACCTCGGACCTAAATTACCCACCCCTAGCCCCGCTTTAAAAAGGAACGTTTGAGAAAGTTTTTCTCCAGATGTGTCCTTTATAAATATAATATAGCTTCTAAAAATTAATGGGACAGAATAGTGCAGTGCTCAACTTTTTTTCCAATAATTATCCTTAGAGGCTCTATTTGGTTCTCAGATTTTATCAAGGAAAAAAAAATAAAATATAAAGAATCATACTTTTCCTTATTTGGTTGCAATGGAAAATTGATAGAAGAAAAAAAATTAGAATAATTTTGGCTTAATATAGTTTTATCTTTGGACTAGGCTATTGCCACCATTCAAAATACTCTAAGCCCCCTAATATTTAAATAATTTATGAAATTCTTTATATCTAAATGTAAATTTACTAATAAGGACATGTCTACTTAAAGATTTTAAAAATTTCCTATCCCCACCCCACTCCACCCCCAACTCCAAAAACATTCCACCATCTATAAATTTTATGCTTTCACAAACCCTAACAACTTTGACACCAATTCTATATTTACATGAAAAATTAATGTTTCTCATGTTATATTAAATAATGGACAAGAAAAGCATTAATAGAGATGATATTAGCAATCAAAAGGTAAGTATTTATACACTTTTTATCGAGTTTAACTTCAATTTTTCATATGCTAAATTTCGTTTTGTTTGGTTTTTCGACTTCGAACATGTTTACAATGTTCATTTCTGTAGCACCGAACTCTTTTAACGCGTTTTGACTTCTAAATCTGAACAAAGTTATTTTGTTCCGTTTTCCAACTCCGAACAAATGAATATTGTTTGGTTATGTAACTCCGAACAAATGGATATTGTTCACCTGTAGAAGTTCGAACAAACTTGTGTTGTTCCGTTTTAAAACATCGAACAATTTAACTATACAACAATTAAGAATTGTTCATATATGTAATTGTAAATGGATTTTAAGTGTTCGTGTTTATAAGTCGGAACAAATAATAAAGGTTCGGTTTTAAAGGTCCGAACATTTTTATATTGTTCTTTTCTATAAATCCGAACATATATACTTTGTTCTTACTAATAAGTCTGAACATATATAATATGTTCTTACTAATAAGTCTAAACATATATACTTTGTTCTTACTAATAGGTCCGAACAGGTTGGGGGTGGGGTGGAAAAATGTTAGGGAATTTTTTCTTAAGGATATTTTAGGAAGATAAGGAAGTGCTTTTAGTAAAATATGAGGGGATTTAATTAGTGGGGGGCTTAGAGTATTTTGAGTGGTGGCAATAGCCTTGCCCTTTATCTTTTCCTTTCATTTTCTTTCCATCTTATTTTTTTTCCCTTGACTTTTCTTTTCTTGATAGAATCCACGAACCAAATAGAGGGTAAAGAATAGTTTCCATTTTAAAAGGGGTAATATATGTATACTAGCATAGTTTGCTCCCATTTAACTACCCTACCCACTTTCATGCAATATGGGAACTACCCTTGCCTAAAAAAAAGCTCCATGATTTGTGGTCTCTACCTATCAGCTTTTGAGGAAACAAACAGGCCAACCATGAGGTCCTGTGTTCAAACCTTGTGTAATAAGTACAGTAAAGGTTGGTAGGACATACCTCCTTTGACGGATAACCAAGATCTGGGTGTGAGTATGAATCCCTGTTATTGTGTAATTTCGTGACTTACTGGTGTGTGTGTTGTAGGATTCGTGCACACATCCAAGGTTTGCCCAGTTAGCGGCATTAGGTATCAATTCCAAAGTCGTGAAGGACAGGCCGAGAGCATTCATCCTCGTATCCAAAAAAAAAGAAAAAAAGAAAGGAAACAAATGGGCAATACAGGAAGGAAGGAAAAAAAGTAAAAACACAAACAAACTTGAACTCTACCAATCAGCATTCATCGTGGATGATTTTATGTGGTTTTCTTCAATAGGACTATTTATAATATATATTTTATTTTATTTGGTCCCTACCAAGTTTAATAACTTAATCTAAACAAGCTGGAAAAAAGGAGGAGAAAACCACCCATGTTTAAAAATAAAAATAAAAAATTTATATTTATAACACCCTTTAAAAAGGTCTCTCACTCCTAAAAACTCGTTAAGATTTGTATTTTTATTTTGGGCTTTCATCACATTTAAAGGATGTATTTTAAAAGAATCTCGCTAAAGCGCCACATTAGTGGTCTAACATTTTCCTCTCACTTTGGTCGGTCCATGTAGATACCCAAATTTTATTGGGCTGCATCTAGACAAAATCGACCAACCCATCAGTAGTATAATTAGGTTGGACACATTTGGTACCTAATTTTATTCGCCTTGTCCTACCCACTACTAGGGCAAGGCATTCCTCCAGTTCAATCTTCAAGACCCTAAAACAGGGAACAAGTGTAATGCCCAAAACCCCTAAAACAATCTTGAGTGATTCGATTTTTCACAATCACTTATCCAATGGTTAATCCGATCGTTGGGTCTTCAATTCAATGTTCTTAGAACAAACTAGGACCATATGATTGGGAATCAGCTAGCACAAACCTTCTGATCCCTGAAACCCCTAAATCGAACCCCTGAAGCAACCTTAAGTGGTTCGATTTCTCACAATCTCTTATTCAATGGTCAATCCAACCGTTGGATCTTCAATTCAATGTCCCTAGAACGACCTAGGACCATTTGATTGGGAATCAGAAGGTACAAACCTTTTGATCCCCAAAACCCCTAAATCGAACCCCTAAAACAACCTTGGGTAGTTTGATTTCTCACAATTTTTTATCCAATGGTCAATTTGACCGCTGGATTTTCAATTCAATGTCCTTAGAACAACCTAGGACCATTTGATTGGGAATTAGAAAGCACAAACCTTTTGATCCCAAAAACCCCTAAATCGAATCCCTAAAGCAACATTGGGTGGTTCGATTTCTCACAATCTTTTATCCAATGGTTAATCTGACTGCTGGATTTTCAATTCAATGTCCCTAGAACAACCTAGGACCATTTGATTGGGAATCAGAATGCATAAACCTTTTGATCCCAAAAACCCCTAAATTGAACCCCTAAAGCAACCTTGGGTGGTTCGATTTCTCACAATCTTTTATCCAATGGTCAATCCGATTGTTGGATCTTCAATTCAATGTTCCTAGAACAACCTAGGACCATTTAATTGGGAATCAGCTGGCATAAACCCTCTGATCCCCAAAACCCCTAAATTGAAACCCTAAAGCAACTTTGGGTGGTTCAATTTCTCACAATCTCTCATCCAATGGTCAATTCGACCGTTGGATCTTCAATTCAATGTCTCTAAAACAACCTAAGACTATTTGATTGGGAATCAGAAGGCACAAACGTTTTGATCCCCAAAACCCCTAAATCAACTTTGGGTGGTTCGATTTCTCACAATCTTTTATCCAATGGTCAATCCAACTGTTGGATCTTCAATTCAATGTTCCTAGAACAACCTAGGACTATTTAATTAGGAATCAACTGGCGTAAACCTTCTGATCCCCAAAACCCCTAAATCGAACCCCTAAAGCAACCTTGGGTGGTTCAATTTCTTATAATCTCTTATCCAATGGTCAATCCGATCATTGGATATTCAATTCCATGTCCCTAGAACAACCTAAGACTATTTGATTAGGAATCAAAAGGCACAAACCTTTTGATCCCCAAAACCCCTAAAGCAACCTTAGGTGGTTTGATTTCTCACAATATTTTATCCAATGGTCAATCCAACCGTTGTCTTCAATTAAATGTCCCTAGAACAACATAGGACCATTTGATTGGGAATTAGAAGGCACAAACCTTTTGATCCCCAAAACCCCTAAATTGAACCCCTAAAGCAACCTTGGGTGATTCGATTTCTCATAATCTTTTATCCAATGATCAATCCAACTAATGGATCTTCAATTCAATGTCCTTAGAATAATCTAGGACCATTTGATTGGGAATCAGAAGACACAAACCTTCTAATCCCCAAAGCCCCTAAATCGAACCCCTAAAGCAACGCCTAAAGCAACCTTAGGTGGTTCGATCTCTCACAATCTCTTATCCAATGGTTAATCCGACCATTGGATCTTCAATTCAATGTCCCTAGAACAACCTAGGACTATTTGATTGGGAATCAGAAGGCACAAACTCTCTGATCCCCAAAATCCCTAAATTGAACCCCTAAAGAAACTTTAGGCGATTTAATTCCTCGCATTCTCTTATCCAATGGTCAATGAGACCATTGGATCTTCAATTCAATGTCCCTAGAACAATCTAAAACCATTTGATTGGGAATCAGGAGGCAAAAACCCCTGATCCCCAAAACTCCTAAATCGAGCCCCTAAAGCAACCTTGGGTCGTTCGATTTCTCACAATTTCTCATCCAATAGTCAATCCGACCATTGGATCTTCAATTCAATGTCTCTAGAACAACCTAGGACCATTTGATTGGAAATCAGAAGGCACAAGCCTTTTGATCCTTAAAACCCCTAAATTAAACCCCTAAAGCAACTCTAGGCGATTCAATTCCCAATAATTTCTTATCCAATGGTTACTCCGACCATTGGATCTTCAATTTAATGTCCCTAGAACAATTTAGGGCCATTTGATCGGGAATCAGAAGGCACAAACCTTCCAATCCCCAAAACCCCTAAATCGAACCCCTAAAGTAACTTTAGGTGGTTCGATTTCTTATAATTTCTCGACCAATGGGCAATTAGACCATTGGATCTTGAATTCAATCCTTCAAGATCAAGATAAGACATTTTGATTAAAGATCGGGTCTCATTTAGCTCATGATCAACAAAACCGTAATTACATAGCCCTGTGAGCATCATGCTCGCATTTGGGCCATTTGATCGTACCCTAGAGGGTACATTCCCCATTCCTTCGGTCTCAAAT
This sequence comes from Liquidambar formosana, assembly GCA_039720395.1. Lineage (NCBI taxonomy): Eukaryota > Viridiplantae > Streptophyta > Magnoliopsida > Saxifragales > Altingiaceae > Liquidambar > Liquidambar formosana. The sequence goes on from CM077828.1 coordinate 3,442,939, forward strand.
CAAGCTTGAGGAACCAGAACACCAATCTACATTCAAGATCAACGGTCGGAATCCATCCGATCATTGATCGAATGCGATCGGACAATCGTACAACCCTACAGTAGGGTAGACCACCACCCTTGACCCACCACAGTGGCACCACCTCATCAGGCACACAAACCAAGGATCACAATTTCCTATGGCTAATGATGATAAATCATAGCTGATTTGACAAAAGTGAACCCACACTAGCACTGCCATATAGGTAAACTACTTTCGGCTCTGCCAGCCACCCTACAGCCCCCTTGCAGTCGAAATCAGCTGCAAAGATGGGACTTGTCTACGTGCCTACCATGCCAGTGTGGGATATCTCCCATGGCAGACTACCTTTTTGCCACAAATGGACCACTTTACCCCCATCAAATGGGTATTTCCTTCACTAAACAATTCCCAAATGCCCTCCATGTCCCATGTGACCAAAATACCCCTCCAAATGACCATTTTACTCCTAAAAATCCAAATTTTCCTATAAATACTTCACGTTCAATTTATTTAAAGGATCCATCTTTTCTACCCTACCAAAACTGTACCAAAACTCCCTCAAAACACCCTCTAACCATCTCTACATCCAAGCATCCTCACTCCCTCCCCCTTGTGAGTGCCGTGTCCTAAACCATGTTGGCTCGAGGGTACGCCACTAACCATGGATGATTAGGGCGGAGAGGGAGTCGCCACCTGATTTTGGCCTTGGGAACCGATTTATCCCTAGCAAGGGCCTAACTCGTCATTACCAAAAGAATCAAGGTTCGGAGCTAGGGTACGCGGATGGGAAGGTGTTAGGCACCCATCTATGCCTGGCTAAAATCCGGCCTCCACACGTATTTATTAGCTTTAATTAAAAAGGACTTAATCAAACTCGACCGCTATACAAACACTTATGTAAAATCAATTAATGGCATGCAATGATGAAGGAGAAAGAAGGATTAAAAGGAAGATATATATACAAGAAAGAGAATTTGAAACTAAAAGAGATACTTACACTGTCTGCAAAAGAGAAAACGGGGTTAATCTATAAAAAACAGGGCCATGCACGTACGTGCATCTCATATATACGTATGTACATGCCTTAGTATTATTTCACAGATTTATGCCTATCACCATACTGGATTCGTACCTATGACCATAATTCATGCAAAAATCATCTAAATGTAGTTTAAGGACGATGGAAATGCTCTAGATCTGAATGGCAGAGTAACATATGCATATAAATGAATAATATTTAGGTACAGGGCCTAAATCATACAAGCTAAATGTCATAAATGATGAACAGATCCTATGCGGTCTTACACCTTAGAAACGGATAAGGAACCTATTTCAATCCTTAAATGCACAAGTGAATCAATGCCAGGTTAGATATGAAATTATGAGTATTAAATGACAGGATATACATATTAAATGCGATATTCAGTTTATGCAATATCATAAATGATTATGCTAAATCATTAAAAAGACAATGAGATTAAGGATTGAAGAGGGTTACCCTCAGGTTTGGGCCGCGGCCATCACATCACGAGTTCTTCCTTCTGGACTTATTGTAATCACAGCTCTGAATTTGGGTTCTTCGGGGTGGAGGCTGAGGGAGATTGGGTAGGTTAATGAAAAGTTGGGTGGAGTCTCAAGCCAATTCGATCCCCCTTCAAGGTTGAAAAGTAGGGTATTTATAGGTGGGTTTTAGGGTATTATAGGTGGGTTTTAGGGTTTAATCACAAGGTATCTAGGGTTCCCAACCGCCACAGGGTAGCTGGCATCGAGCTTGGTCCCTGTAAAAGTAAAAGAGAAAATCTGGGAAATGTTGATTTTTGCAAATTTTGGGTGATGCACGTATGAGCATGGGAGACGCACATACGTGCATGAAGTATGCACGTATGATCATGGGCTATGGTGATCGCTTTTGGGTGATGCAAGTACGTGCATGAAGTATGCACTTATGATCATGGGCTATGGTTTTGTGCTGATTTTGAGCTGTGATCGCATTGGTCCTTCGGGATTCACTCATATAGTTCTATTTAACACCACCCTTCATCATTGGGCTTAAGGGTGGTCCGAAATGTTAGGAGGTACAATATGGGGTGTTAACATCCCTATAAAAATCCTCGCACAAAACTCTCCACAACTCCACTAAATTTCTCCCAAAAATTCACCTCAATCTATACACCGATGCATTGAACCTCTTTAAGTTGCCAAGGTCTCAAGTTCCACCAACATCCAAGCACATTTGGGACATCAAAAGAGCCTCTTAAGGAAGGACTTTCAAGCCTAGCAAAGGAGCATCCAAGCCTACACCGATCAAAGCTAAGGTGAAAACCACCTACACTAGGTGAGCTTCCCTTTTAATTTCATTTTCAAGCTTTCTTAAATTTCCTATTGATACCATTATTTGTTGCAACCTCAATATGTGATTGCCATCCTCCTTATTCTGGCCAGAGTACATAGATGGACTTCCTAACATGTGTTATAGAGGGATCAAAGTTTGGCACAGTGGGTTTAGAGGCAGGGAGACCCTAAACCACCCTTTTGCATGTAAACCACTCCAATAGGTTGCTAGCACCCATTTTTATTCCTTTTTATTGCATGTGAGCTTGAATTTGTGATGCTTGAAATGGGAATTTAAGCATATCAAAAGGTCAAAGTGATATTTAAGCAAAATCAAAATTGGCAAGGTTAGATTCATGCATGCATGCATATTGTTTATACTAACCTCTTCTTGTTTTCTTGTTGGTAATCATAATCAACTTGAACATAAAATAATCCCCCCTTTTGCTATGGATTTTATTGGACGTAATTGAATATCCCCATGCTTGGATAAATGGACAAAGGTAAGGATAAGGACAAATTCATTCAAAATGGTTGTTCTTATTGTGAACCACGGGTTTTGATCGGGGAAAACCCTTCTTTTAAAAGGACTTGTAGAAATTTAAATGAATAAAAATCTAATTTTTAAAAGGTTCACAAAAACATAACAAACAAGGAGTCACCACCTCATTTTTTAAGGAAAAAAGGAAACCTTGAAAATAGTTTTTTAAAGGAAACCTTTGAAAACCAAACGCATGACTCCGATTGAGGAAAATTAGGTCTTAACAAAACAAGAGAGGATTCGGAGACTAAGTTACAAAGTGGGAAGGTTCTAGGAAACATCCTATAGGCACCCACATCGCCCCAAAATGGGTCTTTGAATTTATATGGGCTATTTCAATCACTTCCTAGTTAGTCACCATGCATATGTAAAGAATTATCCATAAACCATTCATATCCATCTATAAACATCATAAACATCTATAAAGCATCATAAACATCCATGAAAAAATAGGAGAGATATGGAAAGCATGTAAAAGAGATATGAGAATAAGAAACAGATCCATCTTACTCCTCTAGCAATCATATGTGATGGATAAAATGAATAAGCATAAGTCTATCCTACTCCTCTAGCAAATATATTTGATGGACAAAAGAATAAAAGAAAAAAAAAAAAAGAAGAAAACCTAGGATACTTAGTATCCTAGGGTGGACTTGAACATCAAATGAGTGCCTACATACCTTACATACAAAGATGCAAGGATCAAAGTCCACGTAGTTCAATTGAGAAGGGGTTACTCCCTTTACAATGAACTATAAACCCTAAGTTTCCAACTTAAGAAAGGTTTTAAAAACTTAGGAGTTTCCAAAAATAGTTTGAGAAAAAGTAGGTATTTGAGAAAGAATAGAATTCTAACTCAAATAGACTTCCAAAATGATTTGAATTCAAAAGAGAATAGAATTCTAAATAAAACATAATTTTATAAAAGTTGGAAACTTAGGACTTCTAATCCAAAGTAAAGACAATAAACCTAAGGGGGAGAAGAGAACAATGCATAACAAAACTCACCATGAACCACTTACCATATGCCAAATATCCCGAAACATCAAGAAAACACTAATTAATCACCCCACGTTCCATGTTTGCTATAGGGCAATTATCATGCTCAAATCAACCATATTCATGCTCAAATAATCATTAGAAGACCTAATTCAAAGTTGGATAGAATACTAAACATGCATATAATGGCCTAATACTCATGCAAAGAACAAAAATCAAAAGAAAGAAAAAACCCTAATATGTTCTTATATGCCTTAAACACCCTAATATGCATAAAACTATCAAAAACATGCCCAAATATGAATTATCATGATGAAAATATCATATGACAATCCAAAACATGAAAAGAAAATAATAACTAAAGCCTTAGATAAACACTTTATGTAAGCATGTGAATTAATCATTCTTATGGCGAGCTTTCTTAAGAACTATCCTAAGATAAGTCTACGTAGAAATCACTCCATATGAATGATTTTTTCACATATCCTATGTAAAATATATGTCTACGAATGCAAATAAACTCATGGCGCACTTAAACACATTACAAAAAGCACCTATGCACACCTCACTCTCTAAGGAAGATAATTATCCTCTAAAAGAATAATCATCCATACGCCTATGAAGATAAAGCTTACACAGCAAGTGTCCTATACAAAAGATGCTTAAAATCATGCATATAATTGAACCATGAGGAGAAAATAGCCTAAACACATCAACAAATTTTCTCAGTAAAACGTACCCCTATTCTAGAGAGGAAAAAACTATCCTACCAGCAAACAATTCACAATCCTACTCTACTAGCATGCTTTTCACATTATTTGAATCATATACACTCTAAAATATAGAGTATATTTGATTCCTAAATCAATTCTAAGCCATAAGTATGTAGAGAATGGAGTAGAAGAAGAAACAACTATAAAGGATGCAAAGAAACTTACAACAAAGCAAAGGTCTTCGCTGCGTTCTTCCTTCTTATTGGACTTGATTGCTTCTAGTTCCTCTTCAAAATTGCAGTAGAAAGCCCTGTCCAAGTAGTATGAGTGTGTGCAAACTTGTTTTCCCTCTCTCTCTAGTGAATATGAAGTGTCAAAAGTCCTCTATGCTGATGAATGCCCTCTATTTATAGCCAACCAACCATATGAACCAATGGTTGAGATTAATTCACCATAAAACTAATCTAAGGCTATTATTAAATCCTCTAGATGTTAGACAACTCAAAATCACATCCCAATAGGTTTAGAACACCTTTGGAAGGCTGAAATTCGGAGTAGAAGAGTCCTAATCCATTAAGACTTCAAAACAGGACAAACAAAGTGAAGTGCCTCAGGTGACCAGCTGGGGTGAACCAGTTGGACCAGTTGGGGTGAACCAGTCACCCGAGAGAAGAATCAGGTTTCCAAGTTTTGAGGATTTCTGACCCATTTCGGACTCCTAACTTCAAACGGACATAAATTCTTCAAATTATCTCCGATTTGAGTGATTCAAAAGCCAAAATTTCAAGGATTCAATGTAGAATAAGTCTAGAATATTCTTGGACCAAAAATCCTTGACCACAGTCAAGTGGATGGATTTTCATAAGGCGGTTAACCGAAAAAGAGTCAATTAGCCATAGGATAATAAGGTGAATCAATTCAAAACCTATTCAATAATTAAATTGGTACTTCAATTAGACTCATTTCATCATTTTAAGATCAATGAAACAATCCATAACAAATTTCAAGGTCAATTGGAAAATATACGAAGTAAAAGATGAAATTGCCCTTCAAGTCGCAAAAGTTCTAATTAACTATCCAAACCTATCTGGAATTGAACCAAATTTGACACACATATCCAAAATGATCCTAGAAACTAAATGCAAGTGATGGGACTCAACAAAGAGACAAAAATATGCATGCAATGATGACCTATTCTCCTAAGGCTTAAAAGGGCAAAAGTGTCCTTTAAGGCCTAGAGACTTCTAAATGCTTCAAGAACTCATGAAATGAGTTAATGAACTCCTAGGAATGAAAATGGGGTGTCTACACTTATATATATATATATATATATTTACTTATTACTTATTTATTTAGAGGCTATGGCTTTAGCTATCCTTCGGGTTGTGGTTGTTGCGACTCTTTACCCCAATGCTTGTACATTATCAGTTTTTAATTATTTAATTCTTAATTTTTCGAGGCTATGGCTTTAGCTATCCTTCGGGTTGTAGTCGTTGCGACTCTTTTGCCCCAATATTTGTGTAATATTTATTTTGTGGTCACTTGGCCCATTTCATTTTTGTACATATACTTGTGATTATCAAAGCAATAAACATCGCATTCATGATTTCCAAACCTTGCCAAGGTTGACTATGTTTATGTATCTTTTGATTTTTTGAATATGTTTATCTCAAATTTCATGCTATGTGATTTTTTTTTTAACCATTCTATTCCTATGTGAATAAAGATTAATTGAGGACTCAAGGTAGGTTATTATGCTATGGATAAAAGTTTAGGATAAAAGTTTACAACACCAAGTGCTTAAAAACTCATCCCTAGTATAATAGCATGCCACCATCAAATGGATTTAATCAACTAACCCTCCAAATACCAATGAATAATCCTACCAAGAATCTAGGAACTCCTAAGTGTTACTATGTCATATAGTAAAATTCCAATCCTTAAGAGATTTAGTTGATTACATTTTTATTCAATTAATTCAAGTGTGCTTCAAGTTTGGATAGATTTCCTCCTCACCATTCTTTATGCTTCAAAATCCCCACAAATAATTTTCCAAAAAGTCTCCTGGAATTGAAAGTGATTTTTTACGTCTTAGATTCCCGCTAAAAGGTTTGATTTTTCGAAGAAGGTTTTGTTCATGCCTGCATGGGACCATTTTCCCACTAACCATTTTTGACAACATTACCATCTTTATTAAATAAAGATTTTGATTTTAAGTTCAAAAAGAATATTTTTGTCACCAAACAAGATGTTAACATGCGCATCGTTTACAAAGAACATTTTCGAGACCTTCAGTGAGTACGCTAAAGTTTCAATTGAAGAGTTGATTCCAAGGATGACTCGAATAAATCTTTTCATAAAAGAAGGCACATGCTCCCTTCCCAAAAATGTCCTTTTATCACAAGAAGTCTTAGTTGTATGCCCTACAACCAATCATAGAGATGATGCTTTAGGGATAAATAACAATTATAGGATTTCATTTATTATATGTCACATTTATTATTAATTTAATAAAAGGGCTTTTCTATCATGTTTATTCTATTCTTTATATTTACATGATATGTCCATAGAGTTAGAGTTGAGAATATGAAATCACAAGGTGTTGTGATTATGAGACTGTATATATATATCTCTGTACTAAACTCTTAAATCATTCCTAGTTGAAGGTTCACTATGATGGACAATAATAAACCATTGGACTAGTACATGTTAGGTTAGCTCTTTGGGAAGATAGCTAGTCTCTGAGCTATTTGTGTGGAGACACTATAACCAACATATGGGTGCTTGTTGTATAAATAAACAAGTACACTGAATGTGACCAAAGTCTTGAGATAAACTGAATGGAGTTTTTACCTGCTTGTCAATCAGTTTCTCATAGTTGCAGTGGTACAAGTAATCGTTAGACCTAAGACACCATGGTTGTCTTATGCATGGAGCTTTAGAAGTTTAATAGCACTGACTGTATATTCCATTGGGGTTTACAGGGGTGTTCATTGGCTCTACGGCTTCATGTGTGAAGGCATATGGGTGATCAATAAGGAATCTATCACTTTCTGGAAAAGGGAGAGAATGTCTCATAATTGACATTCATAATATAACTTATGTAAGTCTATGGCTATAGCAAGATGACTATGGAAAAGGAGTTTCTATAGTGCATCTACTTAAGTTGATATGCGTGAATGATCATAAATGTATTGGAGTAGGGACTTGATAGACTTCCATGTCCTATTTGTTCAATTAGAAACATTATGTATTATGGAAGGATGTAATTGAAACCTTAACTGTAACTGAAGGGTCTTTGTATGATTTTATTTCACTTCATTTAGGACCACACCATGAGCCAGGCTAGGTGTTACTCATGGTTAGTAGGAGCCCTAATTGATATAAGTAAGTTATAATCAATTAGGGAATTGGAAAGTGTTCCAATTAAACCCTTAATGGAAAGTGTTCCATTGGGCACTCTTTGTGCCATTACCTACTACTAATGTTGTGAACCCAATGGGTTACACACCAATAAGTGAAGAGGCTTTAAGTCGTGAGAGAAAGGGCATTAGTGCATTGAGAAAAGTTCGTTGGGGCCATACTTGCATTTGATGTAAAAAATAAGGGTTAAAGTGCAATTTAGGGAAATTATAAATCCCACTTAGAGTGGGATTCCCCCTTGGCCGGCGGCCCTTGTGGTGTGCATATAAATAGCACACTAGCATGTGTTAAGACACACTATAATACACTTCACTCTCTCTCTAGGCCAAGTTTGAGAAAGCCTATCTCTCTCTCTTTTCTTCTCCTTCTCTATCCTAGCAAACCTTAAAAAGAACTAGAAGACAACTTGAAAACTTTTGCTTGGTGTGGATACCGTGGATGCAGGACATTTGTGCTGCTGGATTTTTGTTCATTTGAAGATCAATCAATCGTCTTAAGGACCTACTGTAAGTTTTAAACCCTCTCTTTGTAATTAAGGTTTTATTATTTTGTACTATATCACAATCAGATTCATGGTTTCAAGGAATTGAATGAAAATTTTGTTATTTACTTTCTTCCACATTCTTGTTTTTTTCTAAACCAATTCCTTACAAAAGTCCATTTCCCAAAACCATCATTCCATGCAGGATGCCTTTTAGTTGGGCTAAGAATCATAAAGTTTCACTTTCATTTTGCATAAACAGATGTCCCTTACACTTCAAAAGTGCCCCTTTTCACTTAAAGATACATTTCTCTTCCTTCAAAAGGAACCCTGTCTTTAAAAGATCATTTTTTCCCTTCAAAATGGAACATTTCCTTATTTTCAAAATGCTTTCAAAAAGCATCTTTTTTCTTAAAACATTCCATTGACTTCAAAAGTCCCGAGTTTCCTAAAAATCCCAAGTAGATTTGCACTCGATATTAATTCATTAAAAATGGAATCATATCATTTCCATTTCCATTACTTTGTAAAAGGATTGATTTTTACCATTGCAAGATAGAGATACTGCCCATTGGGAGTTAATCAATTTGACCTACGATATCCATGAGAAGGAAAGCGAATTTGTGGTCTTTTCAAAAGGTTCTCGTTTACAAAAATCTTAAAGGCACATTTTCAAACACCCATATTTTTAAAACCTTGTTCAAAAGCCCTTAGGGATTTCTTTTTAAATAGCAAGTTCACCACCCTTCAAAAAGGGTATTTTATGTCAAATTGCTCGTGAAGGAAATCAATAATATCAAATGGGGATTTAAACAGAAACATTGTCAAAATCGGGAACCGTTGGATTCCAACAAGCGATGTAGGGTGCCTGACACCTTCCCCACTCGTAACCAAACCCCCTTACCCTCAATTTTTAGTCTCACAAACCACTAGCAGTCATTCAATTCTCAAATAGGCTTCAAATGGACCTATTATTGATAAGACCTCAAATGGACTTATTTTGGGATCTCAAATGAACCCATTTTCTAACTGACCAAAGGATGACCAATCATGTCCTCAAGGCAACCTTAAATTGAACTTGATCAATTTCCACAACCCTCATTACACACGCCCACCAAACAGATGACCCTGGGGTCATCCCATCAAGGAAAATCCTTTTTAGGGTAGCAACAGTCCATATAAAAGGACTCTTTGGTTTAACTTTATTGGCCCAAATATCAACCCTAGATGAAGGGTGAATTGGGTTGATGCAAAATATATGGAACTTTAAAAACTTTTGCAAATATAGTAAATTAAATAATGATGCTAATAGCACAATTAATGAAAGCAAATAAGTTAGAGAGAGTTAGAGAAATCAAACACAAGATATAACAAGGTTCGGCTCTCCCACCTATGTCCTCGCCTCAAGAACTCTGCTTGAGGATTACAAATCTACTGACCAATCTACTTGTGGGTGTAGATCAAACATTTACACAATCTCTTTCCGGGTGAAGATCAAACCTAATCTACTTGTGGGTGTTGATCAAACCTTTACAACAAGTAAATCCCCTTTGCTCAACAAGGGTTATGCCCAACCCTCAATCTCTCTCAAAGATAGATGTGAATGTAGAACAACAACAAATCCCTTTTGATAGAGTGAATGAAGAATTAAGTTCAATATAATATGATATGAACAATGAAAGCTCAAGTATATGGATCTAAGGCTTGATAATGGATATAAAGAGTATAATCTTTTTCCTTTTATTAATCCATGTATTCAAAGTGTTTGAGACACCATTTAAGTAGGCTTTGATGGTTTATGACTATTTGGTATGAGCCCTTTTGAAAATATAGTCGTTGGAGCACTTTAGGTCAAATCGCATTTTGAAAACTAGCCGTTATTCTGTCAAAAAGAGGATTTTAGTCGGCTGAAAATATTTTTAGCCATCTCAAAAACAATTTCAACCATCTTAAATGAGCTGTCTAAAAATTCCAGAGAGGGTTTAAAACGTCTCTTCTTGGTCTGACTTTCAGCCGTCTTAAAATGATTTTCAATCGTCTGAAAATTATCAGCCTTCTCAAACTTGACTTTTAGCCTTCTCAAAGTTTCAACTTTCTCAAACTTGACTTTCAGCCATCTAAATACCAAAGTCTCTAATATCTTCAAGTCTTCTCTTAATGGGGTTCTTGAGAGTTGAATCTTCTCTTCCATGAGGCTCTTTGTTTCTCTTATTCTCTTTGACTTTCTTCTTATGATAGCACATTTGAGCATAGAAAAACCTAACTTATAATGATCAACTTCAATGATAAACATTAGCGCATAATCATTAATGCTTTGTTATCATAAAAAATCATCATATATTCATGGAATAAAACCTTGAGGCTAACTCCCCTTTCTTTTATGATAACAAACTATTGATGTGTTAGTTTTATGCCTTACAGTCAATCATAGAGATGATGCTTTAGGGATAAGGAACAATCATTTGATTTAATTTATGTATGTCACATTTATTATTGAATTAATAAAAGGGCTTATTCTATTATGTTTATATACATCGTTTATATTTATATGATATGTCCATAGAGTTAGAGTTGAGAATATGGAATTACAAAGATTTGTAATTTTGAAACTATCAATGTATCTTTGTACTAAACTTCTAAAGCATTCCTAGTTGAAGGTTCACTATGATGGACAATAATGAACCATAGGACTAGCACTTGTTAGGTTGACTCTTTAGGAGGATAGCTAGTCTCAAGCTATTTGTGTGGAGACACTACAACCAACAGGTGGGTGCCTATTACTAGAATAGGTACACTGGATGTGACCAAAGATATGAGATCAACTGAGTGGAGTTTTAACTTGCATGTCAATCAGTTTCTCATTGTTATAGTGGTACAAGTAATCCTTAGACTTGAGACACCATAGTTGTCTTATGCATATAGCTTTAGAAGTTTGATAACACTAAGTGCAGATCATTATAGGGGTCTTCAAAGGTGTTCATTGGCCGTACTGCTATATGTATGAAGGCATGTGAGTGATCAACAAGGAATCCATCACTCTTAAGGAAAAGAGAGAAAATGTCTCATGCAACACTCATAATATAACTCGTTAAATCCATGGCCATGGTAGGATGAATATGGAAAAGAGTTTCCATGAGTTCATCAATAAGTTGATATTCATAATTGAGTATAAAGTAATTAAACTAGGGACTTGACAGACTTCCATGTCCTATTAGTTTAATTGGAGATATTGTGTAGATGGAATGATGTAATTGCAACATATAAACTATAATAGAAGGGTTCTATGTTAGATATCAATTTACCTCATTAAGGACAACACCATGAGCCATATGCTAGGTGTTACTCATGGTTAGTAGAAGCTCTAATTGATATAAGTGAGTTATAATCAATTAGGGAATTAGAAGGAGTTCCAATTAGACTCTTAATGGAAAGAGTTCCATTGTGCACACCTTGTGCTATTTCTACTACTTGATGATGTGAACCCAATGGGTCACACACTGATCATGCATTGGGAGCTTTAAAGTCTATGAGAGAAAGGGTATATGTGAATAAAGAATAGTTCTTCATGGCTAAGTTTGTATAGGATATAAACTAGAGGGGTTAAGTTACAATTATGAGATAATTACAACTTATAAACATATAAGGAATAGGATTCCCCATTATAGCCAACCCTATTAGTGGGCTATATATAGTCACACATGTGATGTGTGACTAACAATCACACTCCTCACTCTTGCCCTAGCCGAATTCACCACAGAGCTCTCTCTCTTTCCTCTCTTCTCCTATTCTAGCAACAAGGAGGGAAAGAAGGAAAAGGACTTGAAGCTCTTGATAGGTGTGGATACTATTGGAGGCAGTACACTTGGACTGCTCATTCTCTGTTGTCTGGATTCATAGCTTGGAGCAAAGGAAGAAGACAATCAAATTGTGAGTATTCTAACCCTTTTCTAGTTAGGGTTTTGGATTTTGTATTATAGCATAATTAGATTCATGGGCTGTGGAAACGTTTAGGAAAAATTTTTATATTCCGCACTTTGTTTTTCCTTCTAGTTCGATTCCCGACATGATGTTGATCATAAAACAATAAGTATTAAAATTGTTAGAGAATAGTAAATAAACAAAATTTTCACGCTCCCCTAACAATATGCATAATGATACCACTAAATAGAGTATGCAAGTAATACCAATGGTTATCATAAATATGCATTTACACCATTTAATGTATGCATGATACCAAAATATATCAAATGTAAGATCATCATGCATTTTTACATTAAGCCCAAAGAATATTATATATGCTCCCCCTAAGTCATATTCTTCCCCCAAATCATATAATCATCAAGTACAAAGAGAATATAACATCAATCATCATTACTATTTCTCCCCCTTTGACATCATAAAAAAAAATGATGTTCATATATAGCCATAATACTAAGAAGATGTATGTTTAAACTGATAAGTTTTCATGCCATACATGAGATTCATAATAAGTATATTAATGAATAGCATCAAAATCATCATGTAGATCATGCTTTCAAGTTTATAATGTGTATATAAGCTAAGATTTTGAAAAGAATAAATATCAATTGTTGAAATATCAATTGGGAAAAGAAACCTTGGGCTAGCATGAATTTTTCAGATTTTAAATATTGAAGCACATAAGACTCATAGAAAGAGATATACAATATAAGTCATTTCATGCATCAATCTCATTAAAAGAGTATATATCAAGATTAATGAATAAATATACAAAACATTATCATCATGCATTAATTTGATTTTTATAATCATAGCACACTTGGCAAGCTTATGCTTCCACTCTTCAAAGAATAAAGCTTTTTATAAATAAAGAGGAAATTCTTACTAATATCACCTTATGAAAAGGTTTCTACCTTTTGAGGCTCAAGCATTATTCCTTGGAAGTTCATGAGTATGAATTGAATTTACCTCCCATTATTTTTCAATAAGCTCATGCTTGAGGTTGCATACCTACAAAACAAGATTATGCAACTTTCTTTGGTACCCAAACCATTTTGGGTTCATGAAGGTTAGTACTTAGAATTATAGCCCCTTTAGGCTTCCAAATTCGTTTTGTTTTGAAAAATGAGTTTTTGAAAAATTTTTCCAAATCGATTTTGCCAAAAAACACACCTTTGACTCCTGAAAGTTTTATCAAAATTTTCTTTGCCATTTGAAAACTTGGTCAAGGTAGGGGTCAAGTTATCAATCTTTTCTTTTAAAGAAATATTTTCTTTTTCGAAGCATAACAAAGATTGATTTTTCAAAAGAGCTTGCTCATTTTATCTCTTTAAGTCCTCATTAAGATTATTCAAATTTTCAATAACATTTGAGAAAGAAGAAACTTTCTTTTCTTTTTCAAAACAATATTTTTATGAACAAGTTTTCACATTCTTCAAGAGTAACTCATCAAAAGCAATTTGAAACTCTTCGTAATTAGAGGATTCATTAAGATTGGAGTTTACCTCCTATTCTTGTGTCATTAAGCAAAAATGAGCTACAACATTTTTATCGCTTGATGCTTTACTTAAGTCACTATCTTCTTCCACATCTTCAAAAGCTTTCATAATAAGCTCATATGTTGTAAGGTTGCCACTTAAATCGCTTAGGCTTATATTGTTAAAATCCCATGATTAAAGAATAAAGGTGGTCAAAGAATCCCAAGCTTTAAGAAGACACCTAAGTATTTTTCTCACCAATTCGTTATTAATATAAGTTTTTCTTGTTAGTAGTATGCCCTACAGCCAATCATAGAGATGATACTTTAGGGATAATGAACAATCGATTGATTTCATTTATTGTTAATTACATTTATTATTATTTAATAAAGGGCTTTATTCTATCATGTTTATTCTATTTTATATTTACATGATATGTCCATAGAGTTAGAGTTGAGAATATAAAATCACAAAGTGTTGTGATTAGGAGACTCTATATATATATATATATATATATATATCTGTAGTAAACTCCTAAATCATTCCTAGTTGAAGGTTCACTATGATGGACAATAATGAACCATAGGACTAGCACATGTTATGTTGGCTCTATACGAGGATAGCTAATCCCAAGCTATTTATGTGGAGATACTAAGACAAACATGTAGGTGCTTGTTATATGAATAGGTACACTGAATATAACCATCTTAGTTTGAGATAAACTGAATGGAGTTTTTACCTGCCTATCAATGTGAGCGCCACGGGAGTCGCCACCCAATTTAGCTTTGGGAACTGTGTTTAGTCATTTAATCGGGTTCAAATTCATTATCCAAAGACTCGAGTTCGGAGCTAGGGTACATCATTGGGAAGGTATTAAGCACCCAAAAATGCTTGGTTGAAACCAGTCCCCATAAATAATTATTGGCTTTAATTAATCAAGGTATTTAATCAAATTCAACCCTAAGCATGCAAAAATGCAACAATATGTCAAACACGCAAATAATGATGCAAATAAGAAGATAATCAAGTGGAGAAATGGTCAGTGGAACACAGTATGATAGAATATACAAGAGATAATAACTCACAGAAAGCAACATAAATAAATAAATAAATAAATAAAAAGGGGTGCCTAGACCATAGTGCATACGCACTATAGGGAATCGAGATAATCATTTGAAGCAGATGAACTTTCTGTCAGGGTATTGGGTGCGTACGCACCATGGAGTAGTGCATATGCACTAACATGACAATTTCACTATTCACTACAATCACCACTAACATACATTTAATAAATAGAGTACTAGCACTACTAACATTAAATTAATCTATAAAGTAGCAACCAGCATATGCTAATATATAAAAAAGGTGCAAACATTAAATATATCAAGAATGCCTAACTAACATGCTAACATTAAATATTCTAACCATACTTCTAATAAAATAACCTAACTAATATTATAATGATATAATCTAATCTATATTAATCAAAACTGGAATAAACTACAATAAACAACATAACACCCACACGTACTCACATTAAACCTATGTATATAATATTAAAGCTAATTATCCTAACACTAAACTAATAAATAACAATAAACAAAATAAATCTCTACCCAAGGAAGTTGTGCGTACGCACCAACCTAGCTCAGATGCTCGATGGTTAAGATTGGTCAAACTATGGTCAAAATGGTCAACCAAGGGTTCCGCATGGTAGGTCTCATCAAGGTGAATCCACCTGTCGAATTTGGGGTCAGTCGGGTCAACCCAGGGTCTTCAAATGCTAGGGAACATGGTGCCGGTGGGTGGGTGCGCCCACGCTGGATCATAGTCCACTTCACCTTCAACCTCATAACGGGTTGAAGCTGAAAAATGCAGTATTGAGCTTTGTCTCGTGCTAACTTCTCCCTAACTTATCTCACTCATTTCTTAACCAAATTTAGTGATTCAAAAACCAAATTGAAGCTCTTGCGGGGTACTACAAGCGCGCATAAATCGTTCATCAAAAACTTGCAGAATCATAACTATTTTTCAGGTCAAAGTCTTGAGTTTATAACCCAAAAATCCGTCAATTCAAGAACTCATGTCACAGCTATTTTCCTTTAAATCTAACATTACTAATTATTTTCCCAACCTTAAAAGCGTAACATGACATCATTCTATTAAACAATAACTCATGAAAACAAATATGTAATATAAATTCACAGTGCCTACATACATGTGTGTATGGGTGATACGTACCCCTCAGGTTTGAATGCTTCCAATATCGACGCAGCAATTCCTTTCTCGCGACTTTGGATCATAACATTCTGCTCTCTTTTCTCTCCTCTGGTTTTCTAGTGTTTTAGTGAGTATGTGGTTTCTCTCTCTCTCTCTCTCTCTCTCTCTCTCCCTCTGGCCGTTCTCTAATCTAGGCTCTCTAAGATCTATCCAAAAAAAGAAGGTCCTTTGCCCATCCCATCAGTAGGGTATATATAGGGTTAAATTAGGTTTAGTAAACTCACCCCCTGACTAGCCCATCCCCTACCCATACTGGGAACAACCGTGGGAATCTTCCCACTCCCCAAACTCTTCCCCCATGCTCTCATGTCGCGGGAATCAAATCTGAAGATTCCTAAAAAAGGTAAAGTGGTGCGTACGCATAGAATACTAGTGCGTACGCACCACCCATTGGTGCGTACGCATAAAAGGTAAAAAGGCAATATATTTAGGAGTTTTTCCGCTGCAATCTTGGCGACTCGTCAAGAATTGCTTTGTCATTATCTCAAAACATATAATAAACCTCATCATCGGGTTTCCAAAATATATTACTTTAAGTTAATTAGGTGGTACAAAATACAGTGTCTACAGTCAATCAGTTTCTCATAGTTATAATGGTATAAGTAATCCTTAAACATGAGATACCATGGTTGTCTTATGCATAAAGCTTTAGAAGTTTAATAGCACTAACTGTATATTCCACTAGGATTTACAAGGGTGTTCATTGGCTCTACTGTTTCATGTGTAAAGGCATATGTGTCACACCCCATTTTTGCCACCTTAGTTAGGGTTTGTCATTTCATGTGTCTTTTTGTTTCTTTTTTGAGTCTAGTCTTTTGCATTAAGTTTCTAGGGTCCTAAGGATGGTGTGTATGAATTTTGGTTCAGTTTGGAGTTGATCTTGAGGGCTAATAAGAACTTTTGTGACTTGAGGGGCATAATCGTCCTTTAAGCCACAAACTTTCCATTTGACCTTGAAATGATCTCCAAGTTTCCAATTGGAGTTCATTGTTGGGAATCGAACAAGAGGGAAAAATAGAAGTGCGGAATATAAAAATTTCCCCTACGATTCCCAATCCCATGAATCTAACTATGCATAACACAAAATCAAACCCTAACTACAAAGAGGGTTAGAACACTTACAGAATTTTTGTCTTCTCCGTTTTGCTCCAAGCTTCGACTCTGGACAGCGGTGAATGAGCAGCCCAAGTGTGCTGCCTCCAACGGTATCCACACCTAGCTAGAGCTTCAAGTCCTTTCTTTCTTCTTCCTTGTTGTTGCTAGAGGTGGAGAAGAGAGAGAGAGAGAAGAGAGCCTCCAAGGGGCTGGACGGCTAGGGTTTATTATGCAAGCCTTTTTTTATGCCATGTCACACATAAGTGTGACTTATATAGGCAGCCCACTAAAGGGGGTTGGCCATGGGGAAGAAACCCTAATAGGGTTATGTGTAATTACACTTAATTGCACATTAACCCCTATTATTTGTATCAAATACAAATAGGCCTATAAAGAACTATTCTTTATTCACTAAAACCCTTTCTCTCATAGACTTTAAAGCCCTTCTTGCATGATCAGTGTGTGACCCATTGGGTTCACATCATTAAGTAGTAGGAATAGCACGAGGTGTGCACAATGGAACTCTTTCCATTTAGGGTCTAATTGGAACTCCTTCCAATTCCCTAATTGATTATAACTCACTTATATCAATTAGGGCTTCTACTAACCATGAGTAACACCTAGCATATGGCTCATGGTGTGGTCCTTAATGAGGTGAATAGTCATTTACAAAGAACCCTTCTGTTATAGTTTATAGGTTACAATTGCATCCTTCCTTCAACACAATGTCTCCAATTGAACTAATAGGACATGGAAGTCTGTCAAGTCCCTAGTTCAATTACTTTATACTCATTCATAGATATCAACTCATTGATGAACTCATGAAACTCTTTTCATATTCATCCTACCATGGCCATGGATTTAATGAGTTATATTATGAATGCTATATGAGACATTCTCTCTCTTTTTCCTAAGAGTGATGGATCCCTTGTTGATCACTCACATGCCTTCATACACATAGCAGTAGGGCCAATGAACACCTTTGCAGACCCCTGAATAGGATCTGCACTTAGTGTTATCAAACTTCTAAAGCTACATGCATAAGGCAACTATGGTGTCTCAGGTCTAAGGATTACTTGTACCACTATAACAATGAGAAACTGATTGACAGGCAGGATAAAACTCCATTCAGTTTATCTCATATCTTTGGTCACATTCAGTGTACCTATTCTTGTAATAGGCACCCACTT
The DNA here is from genome assembly GCA_039720395.1 of Liquidambar formosana. Classification (NCBI taxonomy): domain Eukaryota; kingdom Viridiplantae; phylum Streptophyta; class Magnoliopsida; order Saxifragales; family Altingiaceae; genus Liquidambar; species Liquidambar formosana. Next base: position 3,461,469 of record CM077828.1, read on the forward strand.
GTTGGTTGTAGTGTCTCCACACAAATAGCTTGAGACTAGCTATCCTCCTATAGAGTCAGCCTAACAAGTGCTAGTCCTATGGTTCATTACTGTCCATCATAGTGAACCTTCAACTAGGAATGCTTTAGGAGTTTAGTACAGAGATATATCTATAGTCTCAAAATTACAACTCTTTGTAATTCCATATTCTCAACTCTAACTCCATGGACATATTATGTAAATATAAATGATGCATATAAACATAATAGAATAAGCCCTTTTATTAAATCAATAATAAATGTGACATACATAAATGAAATCAAATGATTGTTCCTAATCCCTAAACAATCATCTCTATGATTGGCTCTAGGGCATAATCCTAACAATCATATGGTTGCATTTGAGGTATTTATGGGTTCAATTTGATGAATTGAAGGTTCAGGATTAGAATGGCTCAACAAGGCTCAGGTTGGTTAAGAGACCTATTTCGGGTTAGCTCGAATTGGCTCATGATTTTCACTCTATGACTACTCATTTGACCTTGATTAGTCTTAATTTCATCCCCAAATGTGTTTAGGGAGGTTGAATTTTGAATTAGAATGCATTCGGTGCGACCCCATGTGCATACCTAAGCTAAACGATGGTGAGGCATAGCGGTTAACCGCCTTTGTAGGACCCAACTATGCAGCCATTGCTAGGGTTTCTTGCCCTCAAGTGACTCAAATTACATTCCCCTTCAAAACACGGTCGTTTTGGCTTTCGTTTCATCAAAATTGGAGTTGATTTGAGCCCTGAAACACATTTGGAAGTCGAAAGGGTCAAAATTGGGCTGAAGATGACATGGCCTCGGGTGACCACCCAGGCCTGGGCTGCTAGCCGCCTGGGCCCAGGCTGCTAGCCACCCAGCCCCAGGTGGTCACCCGAGCCACTTTCCTTTTTTGAGTCTTGACACGGCTCCCTTCCTATTTTCTCGGATTTGCTCGCCTCCAGCCGCTATTTAACCCTAATTTCAGCCCTATTTGACCTACTTAAGCCCAAGGGAACCTCTAAGAGCCCTTGGATCAATACCTAGGGTTTTAATCCCAACCATTAAGGGTTTTCCCTCAAACCCTATAAATACCCCCTTATACTTCAGCAATAGGAGAGGCAATTTCTGAAGTGGGAGGCACATTGGAGGCTATGACAGCCATCCTTAGGGTAGTTTAACCTAAATTTTGAGTGAGAGAGTGAGAGAGAAAGCTTGAAGGAAGGCTGGAGCATTGCTTGAAGGCTTGAAGGAAGGAATTCCCAACAATACACAAGAGAAGGAGGACTCTCTACAGCAGCAACCATAGGTATACCCTCTCTTCCCCTCTTCTCTCTTTTAAAGTTAGGGTTTTCGCATAGAATAGCATGACTTCATGTCAAAGCTTATGTCTTTATCATGTCTTGTTACTTCTATTAGCTAGTATATATGCATGTTTAGGATGATATTCATGGGCTGTTTAGTATGCTAGGATGTTATTCCATGTGATTTATTGCATGTTTGGGACTCTAGGGTTTCCTTAGTGCTGAAATTGGTTTTCTGCATGAAATAACTCTTTTGCATATTAAAGCTTGTGTCTTTGTCATGTCTTGTTGCTTCTATTAGCCAGTATGCATGTTTAGGATGATATTCATGGGCTGTTTAGTATGCTAGGATGTTATTCCATGTGATTTATTGCATGTTTGGGACTCTAGGGTTTCCTTAGTGCTGAAATTGGTTTTCTGCATGAAATAACTCTTTTGCATATTAAAGATTGTGTCTTTATCATATCTTGTTGCTTCTATTAGCTAGTATGCATGTTTAGGATGATATTCATGGCCTGTTTAGTATGCTAGGATGTTATTCCATGTGATTTACTGCATGTTTGGGACTCCAGGGTTTCCTTAGTGCTGAAATTGGTTTTCTGCATGAAATAACTCTTTTGCATATTAAAGCTTATGTTTTTATCGTATTTTGTTGTTTCTATTAGCTATTATGCATGTTTAGGATAATATTCATGGGTTGTTTAGTATGTTAGAGTGTTATTTCATGTGATTTTATGCACCATTGTGATTCTAGGGTTTCATTCATCCTTGTTTTACGGAAGTTGCATATAGCATGATAGCTTAGGATTTCTCTTTAGTTTTTCTTCATAGTTGCTGCATATGTGTTGCATATTGGATAACTATGATGTTTTTGCATCCATATTAGTTGATTTTAGGGATTTTTGCATGTCATTGCATATAGGGCTGGATTAGGGTTTAGTTAGCTTATGATTCATGTTGTTTGCATGACTTGTGGTTGATTTTAAGCCTTATTTCAGTTCTGTATAGATTTGTCCATTGTCCTTATTGCCATATTTTGAGCATGAGTTAGCCTATGTTTAAGCATAATAATTACTTGATTGGAACTTAGCTTGGTTGGCTGGTATTTTTGGTATGTTTTGCATGCAAATTGCAGGTGCTTGACAGGTACAACAGGTGCAACTACCCTACCAATGTGGGGTGGTTATTTTAACTATTGCGAGATGCAATCTTGCAAATAAGATAATTACCTTATGCAATAGGGTGGTTATTTTGATAGGTTGCTTTTGCCTAAAGGTAAGTAGGGTATGAGGGTGCCCCAATTCACCCTTCTTTCCTTTCCTTGAAATTTTCCCTTTCTCCCCTCCTAGGGTTATTTCCTAATAGGGGAATATGGTAATTCCTATAGTATCCTTTCATAAAAATACCTTTTAAATCAAAGTTTCCATCTTTATCAAATTCTGTATTTACTAAAGATCTTTTGAAGAATCATTTATTTTTGGAAACTTACCATGTTTTACTTGAAAGGAAACTTAGGGTTTACCATAGGCCTTTATTAGGTTATAACCCTATTCCCTTTCGAACTACGTGGACTTTGATCCATGTATTCCCATACATGGTACGTAGGCGCTCTTCGTGAGGTTCAAGTCCGCCCTAGGATACTAAGTATCCTAGGTTTTCTTTCCCTTCTTTCTTTTTTCTGTTTTTCTTTGATTTAATTGTTTATATGGATGAATGAATGGATGATATGCATGCTGTCTTGTGATGATAATTGTTAATTGATGTGTGATTAAGACTTTGATTTAGCCCAATTAAATTAAGAGACCGTTTAGGGCGATATGGGTGCCTATAGGCTTTGCCTAGAACCTTCCCATATCGTAACTTAGCCTCCGAATCCCTGATTTCTTTGGTTTCCAAAAGATCTTTTGCCTTACCATTTTTAAATATGGAGTCATTCTTTTGTTTTCCTAAAACAAAACTATTTTTTAGGGTTTTCCTTGTTTCCTTTAAAAAATAAGGTGGCGACTCCCTTTTCCTTTTTCAAACTCTCCCGTGGGCCTTTGAACTTTTTAGAGTCCACAGACTGGCGACTCCACTGGAGAATTGTGGGCTAGACTCTATACAATTTGATTGGGTTAAGTTAATTTCTTTTGTTTAATTAAAATCAATCATATTCCATCCGCTTGATTGTGTGCTTTCATTTATTGCATTGTGTGTGCAAACTCTTGCATGCTAGGATCGATGTCCCTTGCCACTGACGGGCCTAGCCTCAACCTTGGTTTTCCTGATTCCATGTGTTGGGGCGAAAGCTCTCAACCTCTCTTGCCAAGTACCCTTGGGTATATTAAATGAGTTAATCACGTACTGCTGGACCCACGCGGCGTTCCTGATGCCACATGTGGTTAGGTATAAAGATTGCTCAAGCAAGTGAAGGACCCCAGCCTACCCTTACCATTAGTCCATATAGACAGACTTGTAGGGCACTATCGTTTCACCCTTATGTACCCACATTTGTTTGTAATGATATCGTGACCGTGTTTGTGATGTGCTTAATGAACATTTAATAAGAGAACCTTTGCACCCTATATCCTTAATACGTACCTTTCGCCCATGACCCTTGCAAAGGTGATTGAATTGGAAGGGACTAATTGAGTATATATGGTGTGAAGTCATTGAGACAAATATGGAAGCCTAGGACATACCTTTAGGATGAGAGACTGATTGTTCCCTTTCTTAGAGGAGTGAGAGGACGTACTGGCTTGGATCCACGACCAGCAAGGGCGCTTAGTGAAGATTGATCCTACCAACCAGTCAGATATGGCCAACAAAGCAACTAGTGAAGGGGGTTTTGATGTTGAGACTTGTTTGAAGGCTATCCTGACCAAGCTTGATTACACCACTGATGTATCCGAGAGAGCATTGAAAATGGCTCAAGATATCCAACATAAGATATCGGAACCCGAACAGAATAATGGCCGTACCCCGAGGGATAACACCGAAGATAGGACTCAGTCTGGAGAAGGCACTAAGACCAATGAAGGAGGAAGTACTAAGCCCAAGGGAAATGAATCACCCGAAATTTTTAACTTGGAAGGGGGAAGTGTTAGGATTATGCCCTAGAGCCAATCATGGAGATGATTGTTTAGGGATTAGGAACAATCAATTGATTTCATTTATATATGTCACATTTATTATTGATTTAATAAAAGGGTTTATTCTATTATGTTTATATGCATCATTTATATTTACATAATATGTCCATGGAGTTAGAGTTGAGAATATGAAATTACAAAGGGTTGTAATTTTGAGACTGTAAATATATCTTTGTACTAAACTCCTAAATCATTCCTAGTTGAAGGTTCACTATGATGGACAGAAATGAACCATAGGACTAGCACTTGTTAGGTTGACTCTATAGGAGGATAGCTAGTCTCAAGCTATTTGTGTGGAGACACTACAACCAACAAGTGGGTGCCTATTATAAGAATAGGTACACTGAATGTGACCAAAGATATGAGATAAACTGAATGGAGTTTTAACCTGCCTGTCAATCAATTTCTCATTGTTATAGTGGTACAAGTAATCCTTAGACCTGAGACACCATGGTTGTCTTATGCATGTAGCTTTAGAAGTTTGATAACACTAAGTGCAGATCCTATTCAGGGGTCTGTAAGGGTGTTCATTGGCCCTACTGCTATGTGTGTAAAGGCATGTGAGTGATCAACAAGGAATCCATCACTCTCAGGAAAAAGGGAGTGAATGTCTCATATGCATTCATTGAATATAACTCATTAAACCCATGGGCCCATAGTAGAATGAATATGGAAAGGAGTTTCCATAAGTTCATCATTGAGTTGATATTAATGAATGAGTATAAAGTAATTGAACTAGGGACTTGACAAACTTCCATGTCCTATTAGTTCAATTGGAGACATTGTGTTGATGGAAGGATGGAATTGTAACCTGTAAACTATAACAAAAGGGTTCTTTGTAAATGACTATTCACCTCATTAAGGACCACACCATGAGCCATATGTGTCACACCCCATTTTTGCACCACCTTACTAGGGCTCATCATTTCATGCATGTTTTTGTTTGGTTTTTGAGTCTAGTCACTTGCATTAGTTTTCTAGAGTCACAAGGACAATGGATATGAATTTTGGTTCAAATTGGAGTTGATCTTGAGGGATAATAAGAGCTTTTGTGACTTGAGGGGCATAATTGTCTTTTAAGTCCCAAACTTTTCATTTGACTTTGGAATGATCTCCAAATTGTCAATTGGAGTTCATATGGATGCATATGAGGTATTAAGTCCCGTGGCCCTGATGATGAGTTTAGTGTGGTTATTTACGGATTATCCTTGAAGAATTAGTGCGAATCACAGCATGAGATTTTTGGTTAAAATGAAAAGAAAATTATTTTATTAAATTAGCCATTTTTATCAAGACACTAACACGTGTACGTATGTGATGAGTGTGTGTACGCACATACGATACATGTGCATGCGTGTTAGCGGTCAGTCTCCCAATTTTTATAAAAGACAATTTCCTTTTCCTATTCAGATTAGAAGTCTTTTATCATTATAAAATACCTTTGGATTATTCTCCAAAGAAACCTAGTCCAGGAAGGAAAGGGAAACTCCAGATTTCAGCTATAAATACTCTCTTAATGTCTTTAAACAAGGAGGAGAAGAGGGTTTGGGGGGAGTGAAATTCGTCATAATTCAGCAGCAGATTTTCTGAAAACCAGCAGTCGTATTTTAATCATAACTTTTTCATCCGAAGTCAGAATTTGATGAAATTGGTCTTGTTAGAAAGATAATTCAATTCTCTACAACTTTGTATTTCACAAGCTTTGTCCAAATCCAACGTTTTCATACCCAAAAATGCGATTGAAGTTGCTGCTGCTGCAAAGTGACGAAAATCACTTTTCTTTTCTCTTGTTCTCTTTTTGTTTTCTATTTCTTTTCAAAGTGTGAACCCTAAAAAGGAGTTAAAGGGCCCACGGGGCGGTCTTAGGTTTGAAAAAAAAAAGGAAAAGGAGTCGCCACCTTATTTTTTAAAGGAAATAAGGAAAACCCTAAAAAACAGTTTTGTTTTAGGAAAACAAAAGATTGACTCCATATTTAAAAATGGAAAGGCAAATGATCTTTTGGAAACCAGAGAAATCGGGGATTCGGAGGCTAAGTTACGATATGGGAAGGTTCTAGGCAAAGCCTATAGGCACCCATATCGCCCTAAACGGTCTCTTAATTTAATTGGGCTAAATCAAAGTCTTAATCACACACAAATCAACAGTTATCATCACAGGACAGCATGCATATCATTCATCCATTCATCCATATAATCAAGTAAATCAAAGAAAAACAGAAAAAGAAAGAGGGGGGAGAAGAAAACCTAGGATATTTAGTATCCTAGGGCGGACTTGAACATCACGAAGAGCGCCTACGTACCATGTATGGAAATACATGGATCAAAGTCCACGTAGTTCGAAAGGGAATAGGGTTATAACCTAATCAAGGCCTATGGTAAACCCTAAGTTTCCTTTTAAGTAAAACATGGTAAGCTTCCAAAAATGAACGATTCTCAAAAGGTTTTTGGTAAGTATGGAATTTGATAAAAGATGGAAACTTTGATTTAAAAGGTATTCTTTATTGAAAGGAAACTATAGAATCTACCATACCCCTCTATTAGGAAACAACCCTAGGGGGGGAGAAAGGGAAAGTTTCAAGGAAAGGAAAGAAGGGTGAATTGGGGCACCCTCACACCCTACTTACCTTAAGCAAAAGCAACCTGTCAAAGTAACCACCCTATTGCATAGGGTAATTACCTTATTTGTAAGATTTCATCTCACAATAGCCAAAATAACCACCCCACATTGGTGGGGTAGTTGCACTTGTTGTACCTGTCAAAGCACCTGCAATTTCCATGCAAAACATACCAAAAATACCAACCAAACAAGCTAGATTCCAAATCAAGCCATTATCATGCCCAAACATGGGCTAACACATGCTCAAAATATCATAACAAGGACAAATAACAGATCTGGACAGAATTGAAATAAGGCTTAAAATCAACCACAAGTCATGCAACAACATGAATCATAAGCTAACTAAAACCCTAATTCAACCCTAAATGCAATGACATGCAAAAAACACTAAAATCCACTACTATGAATGCAGAAAAATATCATAGTTATCAAATATGCAGCACATATATATCAACTATGAAGAAAACACAAAGAAAAACCCTAAGCTATCATGTTATATGCTACTTTCCTAATATAAGGATGAATGAAACCCTAGAATCACAATTGTGCTCAAAATCACATAAAATAACTCTAAATCATGCAAAACTCATTGTGGACATCATTCTAATCATGCATATTAATCAATAGAAGCATCAACACATGATAAAAACACAAGCTTGCACATGAAATATAGCTATTCTAAGTAAAAGCCTAATTTCAGCACAAGAGAAACCCTAGAATTGCAAACATGCATTAAATCACATGGAACAGCATCCTAGCATACTAAACAGCCCATGAATATTATCCTAATCATGCATACTAGCTAATAGAAGTATCAAAACACAATAAAAACACAAGCTTCAATATGCAAAGGTGGTATTTCATGTAGAAAACCAATTTCAGCACTAAGGAAACCCTAAAGTCCCAAACATGCAATAAATCACATGGAATAGCATCCTAGCATACTAAACAGCCCACAAATATGATCCTAAACATGCATGGAAGCAACAAGACATGATAAAAACACAAGCTCTAATATACCAAAGAGTTATTTCATGCAGAAAACCATTTTAAGCACCTAAGAAACCCTAAAGTCCCAAACATGCAGTAAATCACATGGAATAACATCCTAGCATACTAAACAGCCCACAAATATGATCCTAAACATGCATGGAAGCAACAAGACGTGATAAAAACACAAGCTTTGATATGCAATCATCCTATTCTATGCAAAAACCCTAACTTTAAAAGAGAGAAGAGGAGGAAGGGGGGAATACCTATAGTGAAGTATCCTTTTGCTGCTGTAGGGAGTCCTCCTTCTCTTGTGTACTGCTGGGAGTTCCTTCCTTCAAGCCTTCAAGCAATGCTCCAGCCCTCCTCCAAGCTTACTCTCACACTCTCTCACTCAAAGTATAGGTTAAACTACCCTAAGGATGGCTGCCATAGCCTCCAAGTCTCACACATGCCTCACACTTCAGAATTTTCTCTCCTAGTGGCCTCCAAAGTGTCCCCCATATTGCTGAAGTATAAGGGGGTATTTATAGGGATTGAGGGAAAACCCTCAATGGTTGGGATTAAAACCCTAGGGATTGATCCAAGGGCTCTTAGAGGTTACCTTGGGGCTCAAGTAGGTCAAAAAGGGCTGAAATTAGGGTTAAATGGCGGCCAAAGGCGAGCAAATCCGAGAAAATAGGGTGGGAGCTGCGTCAAGGCTCAAAAAAGGAAAGTGGCTCGGGTGACCACCTGGGGCTGGGCGGCTAGCAGCCTGGGCCCAGGCGGCTAGCCGCCCAGGCCTGGGTGGTCACCCGAGGCCATGTCAGCTTCAGCCCATTTTTGACCCTTTCAGCTTCCAAATGTGTTTCAGGGCCCAAATCAACTCCGATTTTGACGAAACGAAAGCCAAAACGACCGTGTTTCGAAGGGGAATGTAATTTGAGTCACTTGAGGGCAAGAAACCCTAGCCATGGCTGCATGGTTGGGTCCTACAAAGGTGGTTAACCGCTATGCCTCACCATCGCTTAGCTTAGGTATGCACATAGGGTCGCACCGAATGCTTTCCAATTCGAAATTCAACCTCCCTAAACACATTTGGGGATGAAATTAAGATCGATCAAGGTCAAATGAGTAGTCATAGAGTGAAAATCATGAGCCAATTCGAGCTAACCCGAAGTAGGTCTTTTAGCCAACCTGAGCCTTGCTGAGCCATTCTAATCCCGAACCTTCAATTCATCGAATTGATCCCACAAATACCTCAAATACAACCATATGAACTCCAATTGGCAACTTGGAGATCATTTCAAGGTCAAATGGAAAGTTTGTGACCAAAAAGACGATTATGCCCCTCAAGTCACAAAAGTTCTTATTAACCCTCAAGATCAACTCCAAATCGAACCAAAATTCATACACACCATCCTTAGGACCCTAGAAACTCAATGCAAAAGACTAGACTCAAAAAGGAAACAAAAAGACACATGCAATGACAAACCCTAGCTAAGGTGGCAAAAATGGGGGTGTGACAGAAGCCCCTCATTGGTGAGCAAGTTTCACTTGCGAGCCAATGACCAAAAGAACAACCCATTTTTGCCCGAGGAATTGATTTCATCAAGACCCATTGGGGAAAGGAGGGTGACCATATCATCGAATTCTTCGAATTCATCATACACAAGCAGAAAGGTACTCTTCATAAGTTCTACAGAACTCTTCTCATACTGTATACCAGTTTCACTGGGGGACAAGATGAGGTATCCATAGCTTGCATCGAACTTCGTTCGACGAAAGGTCTTCTCATACTACACCAGTGACAACTGGTGAATACTACGAGGTATCCATAGCTTACATCGAACTTCGTTCGATGAAAGGTCTTCCCATACTATGCCAGTGACAACTGGTGAATAGTACGAGGTATCCATAGCTTACATCGAACTTCGTTCGATGAAAGGTCTTCCCATACTATGCCAGTGACAACTGGTGAATAGTACGAGGTAACACCATGCCATCAAGGCTATCCCAAAATATGAGAAAGATACATCCTTCTCATATTCAAACCATCAAGGTTATCATTCAAATATCAAGGTAAATCACATAACACGAGAAAGATCACGTCCTTCTCTTACTCAAATCAATCAAGGTAAACACATACCACAGGAAGCCATCAAGGCTATCTCAAAACATGAGAAAGATACATCCTTCTCATATTCGAATCATCAAGGTTATCATTCAATTGTTAAGGTAGTCACATAGTACGAGGAAGGTCACAACCTTCAATCAGGGTAAACACATACCATTGGGAAAGATCGCATCTTTCAAGTTATCAAGGTAAACATGTGACATGAGAAAGATTGCATCCTTCTCATATCAAACTCTCAAGGTGAACACAGATCGCGTCCTTCTCATAATCAAACCATCAAGGTCAACATAAATCATGGGAAAGATTGCATCTTTCAAGTCATCAAGGTAAGCATGTAATCATGAGAAAGATTTCATCTTTCTCTCACTAAGTCATCAGGACAAAGGTAAGCTTCTACTCACCAACACACAACAAGTTCACCAAGTCATCTCACATGGAGGCTATTCATGCCTCAACTCAAACACCAACTCATATAGGAGACACAATTATCTCATGAAAGTAATCATTCACATGCATATAGGGAAGGTATCTTTATCCCAAATGACAACAAATCATAGTGACATAGGAGGGAATTCATCCCTAATAATCAAAACCATATGCATAGAGAGGGTTGTTCAACCCTACTAGCATGCCATGCCCACACAAGGGCTACCAATGCAATCTCATTCAAATCATTTCATGTCAAACAATGTCAAGATATTCACTCATTTTTCAACTCAAAACAAGCTTGAGAATCCATCTCAAAGAGGGTTCAAAAGCGCGAATAGGCGAGCAAAGGCCAAATGAGCGCAACGGAGCGAGCAAGGGGGGGTGACCACCTGGCTGCTGGTGGCTTGCCGCCCAAGCCCAGGCGGCTTGCCGCCCCATGCTGGGCGGTTACCCGAGGCTAGGGTCCTCAAAATTCTGGGTTTTTAAACCCTTGACCCCCCATTTGATGCACACACACACCCAACTCGAAAATAGAGAGTTTCTCTCTCTAGAAACTCATTCCATCTTCTCCAAACACTCACAAACACATTCTCAATCAAAGTTTCCCTTGCAATTCAAGTTGTGTGCATGAAATAGCATCAAGAACAAGTCATTCAACAACAAAAACAAGCATCAATCATCAAGTTGCAAGATCAAATTCATCATCTTTCTTATCAAACCCATTTTTCTCACATACAAGCTCAACCACCAACAATGGCTTCTAGCAATGATTCCAACATCAAGTATCCATATTATGTGATCAAGAATACATACAAGGCACCAATCTATGATGCATCCCAAGACAAAGTGTTGCTTGAACCTAAGAAGCATCTCTCATACCTCCATTCCCAACATGAGGTTAGTTCTTCCCAACTTAACATGTTTATCTTGAAATCTTGATTTCTATTGGATAAAATGCATTCCCATGATCTTCTTTTGATTGTTTCTATCATTGTTAAGCCAAGTTCATTGATTTGGCAAGGATTGAATGTGTAAAAAGCTTGTTTCCCAATGCTTGAGAAAAGATACCCACCAAGTGTTTGATAAAATGCCAAAGAGACAAAAACATGTTCAATTCTTGAAAAATCAATTGGTTTGCATTGTAGAACCAAGTCATATGGTTTTGGCAAGGATTTGATATACAAAAATCTTTCATTTCAATGCTTGAAAACAAGTCACACACCAAGTGTTCGATAAAATGCCCGAAAGGCAAAAACATGTTCAATCCTTACAAAATCAATGAATTTGAATACACAAAGTCATGGGCATTCATTTCTAATTCATTTCATGAATCAAAACCCATATTTTAAAACTTTTGGAAAACCATTTGAAATCAATTACCAATGTATGCCCAATATCTCTATGTTTTCAATGCTAACTCAATACACAATCTTTTGACATAGCCCGACTTCCAAAGTCTCCGTACAAGGACATCAATAAAGGGGCTCATCTCATGGTGGAGATATATGGAACATGCCCAACCACGTGCTCGCAAGATAGTAAAGAAGGCGGGTTTTGGGCCTTTCCTAGATGCTCTATGGAACGAGCAATGGGATAGGCAAGCATTGTTTGCCTTGGCAGAGCTATGGTGGGACACCACCAACACTTTCCATTTTAGCTTCGGGGAGATGACCATGACCCCTAAGGATTTTACCATGATAACTGGGTTGAGCTTGAAAGGCAAGCGCTTGGAATACTACGAGCAAGCCAACATGGATCAGAACTACATAGTAGCTCTACTCGGGGTTGAAGCGGAATTAAGCCCAAAAGGTGTGCGCCGTACTTGGCTCTACAACATCTTTGCCACTGAAGAAGAGAGTGAGGGGACGGATCCCAAATACATTGTGAGAGCTTTCTTGCTCTACATGATTTCATGCACCTTCTTTGCGGGCACCAATGACATGGCTCGACTTGAGTTGCTAGCTAGCATGGAAGATGTGAACAAAATTGGGAGATACAATTGGGGTGGAGCTGCTTTCGTAAACACGTATCGCTCCATGACTGACATGTCCCGAGGAGTTGCAAAGAACTTTGGGGGACTTCCTTTCGTTTGGGAGGTAACACAGAACATTCAATTCTCTATTATTTCCCGAAACTTAACACACACATGATTTCATCTATATATATTTTTTGGTTTTCCCCAGATATGGTACTACGAGTACCTGAACATGTGTCGCCCAACTCTTGCTAGTGATGCCATGTCATGGCCCATCCTTCAGAATTATGCTCCATCTTGCTTGGCTACAAGAGCCTCCAATCGACACGATTATGCCCATGCAAGGGCATATCTTGCTAGCTTGACTGCTGATATGGTAAAATCTTTCTTTCTCCTTATCTTTTTATCTTTCTTTTTTCATTTCTCATTTCAAACTCAACAGGTGGAATGGGATCCATGGAGGCTGTGGGAGCATAGGCTTCCCGAGAAGTACTCCTCTTGTTTGGAGTTGACAAGCAAAAGGGTCCTTTTTGAAGGCTCTACAGGTAGATGCTGGTATCTTGGGGAACGAGTCCTGAGACAAGTCCATGGAAATATGAATGCAGCTGTGACACCTTCTATGCCACCAGAGAACATGAGGCACACTAGCCACTTGGTGGGGGATGAACTAGAAGAAGCTTTGAGGGGTTGGGATGCTGAGGGATTCACCTCCCCTCGCATAGAATACACTGCCTTTTGCCGACAATATCTAATGAATCCTAGGGTCACTGGTCTCCCACCTCAAGGGGTGAGCTCCCCACACTCTTAAACTCTTTTTTTTTTTTTTTTTTTTTTTTTTTTTAAGATTATAAGAAAGACTCCATTTGACAAGCATTTGAACTTCAGGGCCGACGGGCAAGGGGACACAGCTCCACAGTTGGATCTGCCACTGGGATGACTTACAACGACGAGGATGAGGACCTTGAAGGAAATCAACCTCCACCCCTCCCACAACTAAATTGGTATGTGAACTTGTGCAGTGGAACAAAATTTGTGAAGACTGACATTACCCATCCACCATTCGATGAATATCCCAAGATCGATCCCTATTATGAGAATGTGAGTTCTAAACTCTTACCTTCTTGAAATTGGATTCTTTCATTATTGTTAACCATGTTTATACTCTCCTAGGTTCCACGGGAGTATGCCCAGGAATGCATTGAACTCAATGAAGGATTGAGGAGGGATCTTGTGTGAATGAGTTTAGAGAACTCAGTTCTGGAAGCACGCTTAAATCCCCAAGTGAGTGATCATCTTATTAGCTTTCAACTAGGATTGGCACCATTACCCTCCTAACTCATTATCTTTCTTTGCAACAGGCATCATCATCTAATCCACCACAGGATATGCCCCCTTCTAGAGCACCTCGTTCAGGGCATGATGGAGCCGGGCCAAGTCGAAAGAGAAGGCCCACGGGAAATCATTGAGTTTCACTCACCTCTTGTTAGGAATGTTTGGAATCTTTCTATCTATCTTGTTATGTACTAATTAGGAATTTCAATTCCCAACCTTGAACCTTTATTATGGATACTTGATGAATCTATGTTGAACTTTATTGTAATGATATGATCTTGTATTGTGTGAAAAACGGGCTTAAATCAAGCACAAAAGAGTCAAAACATCACAAAAGGGCCAAACGAAGGCATAACAAGGCAAAAATGGGCGAAACAAGATGGCGGTCTCGGGTGACCACCTGGGGCTGGGCGGCTAGCCGCCTGGGCCCAGGCGGCTAGCCGCCCAGGCCTGGGTGGTCACCCGAGCCCGAAGCGGTGTTTCGCCTGATTTTAGGAAACTTCCTATTTTGACGGGATTCCACCTTCCAAAACACGGATTTCCGAATTTTTTCCTATAAAAGCACATCCAAGGGGTCTCAAACCCTACTAACATTCATTGGGAGCAAGTTATGGAAGCCCTAGACAAACTCTTGAGTGATTTTCTGAAGGTTATGAGTGCGGAGGCAAGGAAGGAGTTCAAGCGCTACTGCCTGGATCCGTTGTTTTCTTTGATGCATGTGAAGCTTGAAACCACTCTTCTCACTGCTGCTACATACTTTTGGGATCCCCAACTTCATGTATTCCGTTTCAACTATGAAGAGCTATGCCCAACAATGGAAGAGTTCTGCGCTCTGTATGGAGTTTCACCTGTAGGACCTTTCATCCTCCCTACTCCACGCTCAAGTTACTTGATTTCCTTCTCCAACTTCCTTGGGATTTCTCAACAAGAGGCCTCCATATTTGTGAAGGATCATAAGGTGAATCTCATGGAAATAGCAACTTCCTTCTTGGCTCATGATAGCAAAGGTACCCTGAATTTCAACCTTCCCACTCAACATGCTCTTGCTTTCTGCTTGATTGGTCGCTTCCTTATCTCCACGGGGACTCTCTATGTCCCTATTCAAATATGCGAACTGATCCCTTTTCTTCTTGAACACAACAACCTGATTCCCATGGTGCTAGCTGAAACCCTCAACAGTTTAGACAAAGTTCATGATAACCCACAAGCCCCATTAGGAGGGAGCCCCATTCTACTGCAGATGTGGCTTCTTGAAAGGCTTAATTTCTTATCTCCTGCCGCCATTAATCCATACAAACCCCAACATTATTGTTGCCGTCGAGTTGAACTTCCTGGTCAATTTTCTTTAAGGGAATGGTTGGGCTACTTCCAAACTCTCTCATGGCGAAACATCAGGTGGTTTGTCTCCACATGGGGATGCAAGGAACAAATTCTTCTCCGAACTTCTGGGTGTGCTATGGTCAAACTCATAGGGTTGAGGTCAACTTCATTCTATTGGACTTCAAGAATCCTTCGTCAACTGGGTGCCATGCAAACCATACCTACTTCTGTGGTATTTGATCATTCTGTCGAACCTGTGGGCCCCACAATGATTAAGTGGGCCAAGACTAGATGGACTGACCAACTGAAACTGACTCGGGTTGAAAACACTGATGGGCCTTATGTCATGAGCCCTGAATACAAGATATGGTTGAAGAATAGCTTAGGTGAAAGAGAAACCATACGCAGGGAGAGGATTTATGACCTCGTCAAGGACACAAGACTTGGATTTTGTAGGGAAGATATTCTGGAAGCAGTGGAAGCAGCACATGCTCATGACTTGCGAAAGAAGCGAAGACTTGAAAGAAAAGCAAACCAAGAGACTCTGAAGAAAATCAAAAAGACTTGAAGACTTTAGAAATAGGATATCTATGGCATGTCAATAGTTCTTTTATCTAACACCAATAAATCGCTTTGTCAATCAATTAGTTCTAAATGAATTGCCAATAATAATTCAATTTTGAGATTTGTTGTTGTGGTGTTGTTTGGACCGCACCCAACGTAACTTTATGGGCTGCCTACGTATCCCCATCCTTTTTTCATTTTTTTCTTTTCTTTTCATTTTTTTCTTTTTTCATTTTTTTTTTTTTTAGGAATGGGGAATCAGGCCCTCGTAGTTCAAATGCCTTAACTTTTGCCTAGGCCGCCCTTATGGGTTTTCAACCTAGCAGGCCTTACACATAATACTTCTTCAATTGATCCAAATTGGTAGGGCGAGCGAACTCAATTCCATCCAAATCCATGAGGCGAACAGCCCCTGCTGGTAATATCTCCTTGATAACATACGGGCCACCCCAACTTGGCTTGAACTTCCCTCGTGGATCAAAAATTGGAGCTCTGATTTCTTTCAACACCAAATCCCCTGTCTTCAAACCTCGGTCTTTGACATGCTTGTTGAATGCTCTTGCAACCCTTCGCTGATATCCCTGCACATGATACAAGGCCCTCAATCGCCTTTCATCGAGCAATGCCAGCTCATCATAACGGTTCTTAACCCAATCTGCTTCTGCTATCTGACTCTCCATAGCAACCCGTAATGACGGTACCTCCAACTCAATAGGCAAAACAGCCTCTATCCCATACACCAAGGAATAAGGGGTAGCCCCTGTTGATGATCTCACAGATGTTCTATAGCCCCACAAGGCTAATGGCAACTTCTCATGCCAATCAGTGTAGGTGTCAGCTGTTTTCTGTAATATCTTCTTAACATTCTTGTTGGCGGCCTCCACTGCCCCATTAGTCTGTGGGCGATAAGGGGAGGATAGATGGTGCACTATATTGTATTTCTGCAAAAGTTCCTTGGTTTCTTTCTGAAAGTGCTGACCATTGTCTGAAATAATCTCATGGGGTACCCCATACCTGTAGATGATGTTGAGCTGTATGAACTGTGCTACCTTCTTGGCATTTAGGGTCTTGAAAGATGCTGCCTCTACCCACTTAGTGAAGTAATCGATAGCTACCAAGATGTACTCATGCCCATTGGAGGCTTTCGGCTTAATCTGTCCAATTATATCTATCCCCCACACTGCAAACGGCCAAGGCGATGACATGCTTGTCAAAGGCATGGAAGGCAAGTGTTGTCCATTAGCAAAGACTTGACATTTGTGACACTTCTTAACATGTGCATGGCAATCTCTCTCCATTGTAGACCAATAGTAGCCCAACCTCATGATTTTCTTAGCTAGCATATAACCATTCATGTGCGGTGCTCCAACTCCTTCATGGATTTCACTAACAAGACGTTCGGCTTCTTCCTCAGTGACACACAACAGATGGACCCCATCGTATGACCTTCGGTATAGCTTTCCTCCACACAAAACATAGTGACTCGCTAGCCTCCTCAGTGTTCTCCTATCAATGCGGGTTGCTCCTTCAGGATACTCCCTTTCCTCGATGAATTTCATGATGTCATAGTACCAAGGATGGCCATCTTTCAACTCTCCTTCTCGAATAGAGCAGCAATACACGGGTTTTTCTCTACATTCTATCACCAACGGTTTTACATTCCCACCATCCGAGATTTCCACCATGGAAGCTAGAGTTGCCAAAGCATCGGCGAACTGATTCTTATTTCTTGACAAATAATTGAACTCTATTTCCACAAATTCCTTAGTCAAGGCTTCTAAGTAGGCATGATATGGCAGCAGCTTCTCATCACGAGTCTTCCACTCTCCCTTTATCTGGCAGATAATCAGTGCTGAATCTCCGAAAACCTCTAACTCTTTGATCCCCAATTCTAGTGCAGCTTCCAATGCGAGGATGCAGGCTTCATACTCAGCAATGTTGTTGGTTGCTTCAAACCCTAGCTTAACTGCCAAGGGTGTAAATGCTTCTTCAGGTGAAACCAGTAGGACTCCTATCCCATACCCTCTCTTATTTGCAGCTCCATCAAAGTATACCTTCCAGACCTTCTTTCCAATCTCCAGGACATCCTCATCGGGGAATTGGTCATTAAATTGTTCTGATGACGCCACAGGGCAGCTAGCCAAGTAATCTGCAATGACACTTCCTTTTACTGACTTCTGTGTTACATACTTTATGTCAAATTCATTGAGAAGAATCGACCAACGAGCAGTTCTGTAGGACAAGACCGGCCTTTCTATCAGGTACTTCAGTGGATCCATTCGACTTATCAAGAAAACCTTATACGACATCATGTAGTGACGGAGTTTCTGAGTTGCCCATACCAAAGCCACACAAGCCTTTTCTATGGCATTGTACTTCACCTCATAATCTGTCATCTTCTTGCTTAGATAGTAAATGGCGTTCTCCTTTTTTGACCCCTCAAGGTACTGAGCTAGCATAGCTCCCGTCGCGGTTTCAGTGACCGTCAAGTATAACAATAACGGTTCACCTTGTCGCGGGGGAACTAGAATTGGTGGATTACTCAAATACCTTTTGATAGTCTCAAAGGCTTCTTGACATTCTTCATTCCATACCTTCGGCACACCCTTCTTAAGCAACTTGAAAATTGGCTCACATACCATAGTCAAATTAGCAATGAACCTGCTTATGCACTGAATTCTCCCCAAGAACCCTCGAATCTGCTTTTCTGTGCTAGGCGGCTCCATCTCTACAATGGCCTTGATTTTTCCCGGATCAACCTCAATTCCTCTCTGAGTAATCATGAATCCTAATAGCTTGCCTGCGGTGACACCAAAAGCGCATTTCTGAGGATTCAACCGCAAGTTGTACTTCTTTGCTCGCTCCAGGAATCTTTCCAGTGCCCTGAAGTGTCCTTCTCGATCCACGGACTTCATGATCATGTCGTCCACATATACTTCCACTTCCTTATGGATCATGTCGTGCAGCAATGTTGTAGCAGCTCTCTGATAGGTAGCCCCGGCATTTCTCAAACCGAACGGCATCACTTTGTAACAATATGTTCCCCACTGTGTGATAAAGGCCGTTTTCTCCATATCTTGCGGCGCCATCTTTATCTGATTGTATCCGGAAAACCCATCCATGAAAGAGAGGAGCGCATGTCCTACAGTGCTATCTACCAATACATTAATGTGGGGCAAAGGGAAATCATCCTTAGGGCTTGCTGCATTAAGATCTCGAAAATCCACACACATCCTCACTTTTCCATCCTTTTTAGGCACGGGAACTATATTGGATAACCACTCGGGATACTCCACAACCTGTAGGAACCCCGCATCGAGTTGTTTGGTTACTTCCTCTTTTACCTTCAATGCCCACTCGGGTTTCAATCTTCTCAATTTTTGCTTTACCGGCTTTTTAAGGGGATTGGTGGGGATGAAGTGCTGCACAATGTCTGGATCTATGCCGGGCATGTCTTCATAAGACCATGCAAAGGCCGTTATGTTGGCCTTTAAGAGGGCTATCAGCTTTTCTTTTTCAAGTGGTGAAAGGGCTATCCCAATTTTAATTATCTTTGGCAATTCATTCGTCCCTAGATTGATTGATTCCAATTCATCCATGTTAGGTTCGGTGACATCCCTTTTCCTTCACTCGACGAGCTCCGGGGGGACGTCATTCCTAGGATCTATATCCATGCCATAAATATCCATAGAAGAGAGAAAGGAAACACTGCAAGCAAACAATGTATAAAAGAAACACACTTCATTAAAGGATCAAACAAAAAGACACAAACTTGAAAAGGAAACAAAATTTGGTGCCACAACTATGAAACGACTCCTAACTCCACAAAGTGGGATAGGCGGACACACTTTATTGAAAGCAGGAAAGACTCTAACTAAGGAACCTACAAGCTACTATCAGGCAGGTCATGATCTTCCTCTTCAAGGATCTCTGCAATGGCTCCATCTTCTAGGTACCAATTATGAAGCGGCATGGTTGCATGGTGAATTGACGAATCTTGGCAATCTTCTGTTGCTGACTCCCCCAAAGTAAGAACCATATCTTGGAACATGGTAACCATAGCCTCGGTATCCGCATGTTCTACCCAGTCTTCTTTCTTCTTTCCCATAGAATTGTACCAACTTGTCAAGCTCTGAGGATTCAGCCCCTCTGTAAAGTACTTGTCACAAAAATCCTTATCTGCCAATGCTGGATCAAAACTCGGGTAAAAAGTGCAATAGTGTGATGGCTCTTCCTCTTGTATACCTTCAAACCCTATGGTAAGGACCATGTCTTGGAACAAAGTGACCATGGTTTCAGAATCCATGTGCTCCACCCAATCTTCTTCTTTCTTCTCCCAATAACTGTCATTGATGGCTTCATCATCCACCATTTCAGCGGTGATTGGATACCACTCGGTGAAGAAAATCTCAAACCCCGGGATTCTGATCTTGGTTGTTGGATTGAACATAGGCTCTGGGAACCCACAGTACAGGAAGTCATCCCCTTCCTTGATGAAATAGCCATTCAGAGTCGGCCTGTATGGTGGAATCTTAAAGTCTGGCACCCTTCCTTCTGCTCTAGCTTTTCCCTTCTCCTTATTCCTCCTTGTCATTTCTGCATAGTCATTCTTAGTGGGCTCATATCCTAACCCAAAAGTGTAGGAAACAACCCGACTTTGAACAGAGTGGGGAATTCCTTGTTGGCGACGCCCTAGGCCCATACCCGGGAAGAAATTCATTTTCCGCATTATCTCACCAACATGTAAATTACCATGGGGACAATAGTCAAGGGGGATCAGTTCTTCCTTTTCCAACTCCTTTTCAATGCATTGCACATACTCAAACCCCGACAAGGGTATCTCAACTGATTCTGGTTTTATTTCGCATATGGGTACACCCGCCATTTTCAAATCATAATCCCCTTGAAGTGTAACAACGGCTCCCTCATGTGGGAACTTTACCTTTTGATGCAATGATGATGGTACAGCCCCAGCGGGATGAATCCAAGGCCTTCCCAATAACAGATTGAAACATGACGGCACATCCAAGACTTGAAACTCCACTCTGAACTCCGTGGGTCCCATGATTAAAGGTAGAGTGATCACCCCAATTACTTCTCTACGGGTATTATCATACGCCCTCACTGTCTGCCCAGATGGAGTGAAATCAGTGGGCCCCAAGCCCAAAACAGTTGCAGTTCTTAAAGGACATACATTTAGTGCGGAACCATTATCAATCAAGACCGTAGGAACTCTCTTCCCCATGGTATCAACAGTTATATGCAAGGCTTGGGAGTGGCTTGGCCCACTCTTAGGTAAGTCCGCCTCTGTGAATACTATAGTGGAATTCTTCGGAGCAGGGTTTACTAGATTCACCAATCCCTCAGGAGATAAATCAACCGGAACCTGTATCTGGTTTAACAACTTCAGCACTGTCTGTCTGTGTTTGTGAGAGGCCATAAGCAAGCCCCATATGGTGATATTGGCATTGGTCTTCTTCAATTGTCGGAGTACTTCATCCTCTTCTTCTTGCACATCAAGGCGCTTATCTAACTCACCCAGTGGATTATCAGATTCCAAGTGCGGAGGCTTGAAATGGCGGCCCCCTCTTGTCATGTGGTCTACTTCTTCATCACTAGCCCATATGTCATCAATTTCATTTGTGTCACCCATCAGGTCATCCCATTCAATCATGTCAATGTCCTCCATCTGCACCTCTTCGGGTATATCATCCCAACCGGTGGGAATTATGGGCTCACTTGGCAATGGATCAGGATAAAGCACATAGTAATCAAGCTTCCCCGAAGGTTCTCCCAATAACCCCACTTGAGGGTCTCCTGCTTCATACCTTTCTTTCAACTGCTGTTGGATGGACTTCTTTGGCAATTGTAGGGTCTTTTGATCAATGAGGTCTTGAACGACCTTTCTCAACATAGCACAGTCCTCAGTGTCATGGCCGGGTATACCATGGTATTGGCAATATTGATGGGGTGTTTGGGGTCTTGGCTTTGGAGGGTGAGGTATGATAAGGCCTTGGTTACAACATTGGTAAAAGGCTTGGGTCAAGGACATGGGTAATGGAGTGTATTGTCTTATGGGTAGGCAAGGTCGAGATGGGTCGGCTTCAATGGCATTTATGGAGTTGGATGAATTATGAGAGGGAAGTGGATTTTGAGTGACATTTGGGCGATTTGGTGGAGTTGATGGTGAGATGATTTGCTTGTCAAGTAAGTCTTGGATCTCATGCCTAAGGCGATAGCAACGGTTGGTTGAGTGGCCTTTGGCTTGGTGGAATTTGCAGTATTCATTCTCATTGTAGCTCTTGGGCAATGGATTTGGTGGTGGTCTTGGGTCGAGAGGTTTCAACAGGCCTCGGCTTTTTAGCTTTTCAAGTACTTTCTCAAGCGGCATATGCAGCTCGGTGAATTGGCGAGGTGGGTTGGTGTCATTTAGGGAGATAGGTTGAATGGGTTGGGCTATGGCATTGACCTCGGCATTGTTTTTCCCAGCAAAGTTCGGCCTGCGGCTCTTTTGGACTTCTTCTACCTTGATTGACCCATCGGCAATGGCATCCTCAACTTGTGTACCCGCTCCGATAAGAGCCTTGAAATTAGGGAATTAGTGAGCAAAGAGGTGCTTGTGATACACCGGCAATAGGTTCTTAACCACCAACTGAATCTGATCTTCCTCATTCGGTCTATCCGCCATTTTCGAGGCCTTTTGCCTTCACCTTGTAATGAAAGCAGAAAAGGTCTCATTAGCCCCTTGTTTTGTGGTCTCTAAGTCCCTTCTTGTGACATCCACCTCAGTGTTGTACTTATAGTGCTCTGAAAACTCATTACATATGTCCTCCCAAGTTCGGGTTCTATTCTCATCCAAAGCTAGGAACCATTTTAAAGCAGAAGTGGCTAGGGTTTTATGGAACATTTGGGCCAAGAGTTCATCTGTCGCTCCTCGAGGTGCATAGCTCGTACATACATTTTCAAATGGGTCTTGGGGCAACCCGTTCCATCAAACTTTTCTAATTCGGGCATCTTGAATTGTAGTGGAATACGAGCTTGAGGGAACAAAGATAGGGTACGTACATCCACCATGTCATCTGTCCTACGGATTCCCTTTATAGTTCTCTCCAAGGCTTCTACCTTACTAGCCAACACAGAGTCTGTATCAGAGGTCTTCCCCTTACTTCCCCCTTCTAGGTTAAAAACTTCAGGTGATTCATTCCCCTTGGGCTGAGTGCTTCCCCCATCATTGGTCTTAGTGCCTTCTCCAGACTGGGTCCCATTTTCGGTGTTATCCCCCGGGGTACGGCCATTATTCTGTTCGGGTTCGGACATCTTATGTTGGATATCTTGGGCCATTTTCAATGCTCTCTCGGATACATCAGTGGTGTAATCAAGTTTGGTCATGATGGCCTTCAAACAGGTCTCAACATCAAAACCCCCTTCACTAGTTGCTTCATCGGCCATATCTGACTGGTTGGTAGAATCAATCTTCACTAAGCGCCCTTGCTGGTCGCGGATCCAAGCCAGTACGCCTTCTCACTCCTCTATGAAAGGGAACAATCAGTCTCTCATCCTAAGGGTATGTCCTAGGCTTCCATATTTGTCCCAATGACTTCACGCCATATATACTCAATTAGTCCCTTTTAATCCAATCACCTTTGCAAGGGTCATGGGCGAAAGGTACGTATTAAGGATATAGGGTGCAAAGGTCCTCTATTAATTTTTCCGTTAAGCACATCACAAACACGGTCATGATATCATTACAAACAATGTGGGTGCATAAGGGTGAAACCATAGTGTCCTACAAGTCTGTCTATATGGACTAATGATAAGGGTAGGCTGGGGTCCTTCACTTGCTTGAGCAATCTTTATACCTAACCACATGTGGCATCAGGAACGCCGCGTGGGTCCAGCAGTACGTGATTAACTCATTTAATATACCCAAGGGCAAGCCCAAGGGTACTTGGCAAGAGAGGTTGAGAGCTTTCGCCCCAACTCATGGAATCAGGAAAACCAAGGTTGAGGCTAGGCCCGTCAGTGGCAAGGGACATCGATCCTAACATGCAAGAGTTTGCGCACACAATGCAATAAATGAAAGCACACAATCAAGCGAATGCAATGTGATTGATTTTAATTAAACAAAAGAAATTAACTTAGCCCAATCAAATTGTATAGGGTCTAGCCCACAAATCCCCAGTGGAGTCGCCAGTCTGTGAACCCTAAAAAGGGGTTAAAGGGCCCACGGGGCGGTCTTAGGTTTGAAAAAAAAAAGGAAAAGGAGTCGCCACCTTATTTTTTAAAGGAAATAAGGAAAACCCTAAAAAACAGTTTTGTTTTAGGAAAACAAAAGATTGACTCCATATTTAAAAATGGAAAGGCAAATGATCTTTTGGAAACCAGAGAAATCGGGGATTCGGAGGCTAAGTTACGATATGGGAAGGTTCTAGGCAAAGCCTATAGGCACCCATATCGCCCTAAACGGTCTCTTAATTTAATTGGGCTAAATCAAAGTCTTAATCACACACAAATCAACAGTTATCATCACAGGACAGCATGCATATCATTCATCCATTCATCCATATAATTAAGTAAATCAAAGAAAAACAGAAAAAGAAAGAGGGGGGAGAAGAAAACCTAGGATATTTAGTATCCTAGGGCGGACTTGAACATCACGAAGAGCGCCTACGTACCATGTATGGAAATACATGGATCAAAGTCCACGTAGTTCGAAAGGGAATAGGGTTATAACCTAATCAAGGCCTATGGTAAACCCTAAGTTTCCTTTTAAGTAAAACATGGTAAGCTTCCAAAAATGAACGATTCTCAAAAGGTTTTTGGTAAGTATGGAATTTGATAAAAGATGGAAACTTTGATTTAAAAGGTATTCTTTATTGAAAGGAAACTATAGAATCTACCATACCCCTCTATTAGGAAACAACCCTAGGGGGGGAGAAAGGGAAAGTTTCAAGGAAAGGAAAGAAGGGTGAATTGGGGCACCCTCACACCCTACTTACCTTAAGCAAAAGCAACCTGTCAAAGTAACCACCCTATTGCATAGGGTAATTACCTTATTTGTAAGATTTCATCTCACAATAGCCAAAATAACCACCCCACATTGGTGGGGTAGTTGCACCTGTTGTACCTGTCAAAGCACCTGCAATTTCCATGCAAAACATACCAAAAATACCAACCAAACAAGCTAGATTCCAAATCAAGCCATTATCATGCCCAAACATGGGCTAACACATGCTCAAAATATCATAACAAGGACAAATAACAGATCTGGACAGAATTGAAATAAGGCTTAAAATCAACCACAAGTCATGCAACAACATGAATCATAAGCTAACTAAAACCCTAATTCAACCCTAAATGCAATGACATGCAAAAAACACTAAAATCCACTACTATGAATGCAGAAAAATATCATAGTTATCAAATATGCAGCACATATATATCAACTATGAAGAAAACACAAAGAAAAACCCTAAGCTATCATGCTATATGCTACTTTCCTAATATAAGGATGAATGAAACCCTAGAATCACAATTGTGCTCAAAATCACATAAAATAACTCTAAATCATGCAAAACTCATTGTGGACATCATTCTAATCATGCATATTAATCAATAGAAGCATCAACACATGATAAAAACACAAGCTTGCACATGAAATATAGCTATTCTAAGTAAAAGCCTAATTTCAGCACAAGAGAAACCCTAGAATTGCAAACATGCATTAAATCACATGGAACAGCATCCTAGCGTACTAAACAGCCCATGAATATTATCCTAATCATGCATACTAGCTAATAGAAGTATCAAAACACAATAAAAACACAAGCTTCAATATGCAAAGGTGGTATTTCATGTAGAAAACCAATTTCAGCACTAAGGAAACCCTAAAGTCCCAAACATGCAATAAATCACATGGAATAGCATCCTAGCATACTAAACAGCCCACAAATATGATCCTAAACATGCATGGAAGCAACAAGACATGATAAAAACACAAGCTCTAATATACCAAAGAGTTATTTCATGCAGAAAACCATTTTAAGCACCTAAGAAACCCTAAAGTCCCAAACATGCAGTAAATCACATGGAATAACATCCTAGCATACTAAACAGCCCACAAATATGATCCTAAACATGCATGGAAGCAACAAGACGTGATAAAAACACAAGCTTTGATATGCAATCATCCTATTCTATGCAAAAAC
Source organism: Liquidambar formosana (assembly GCA_039720395.1). Lineage (NCBI taxonomy): Eukaryota > Viridiplantae > Streptophyta > Magnoliopsida > Saxifragales > Altingiaceae > Liquidambar > Liquidambar formosana. Next base: position 3,487,459 of record CM077828.1, read on the forward strand.
CCTAACTTTAAAAGAGAGAAGAGGAGGAAGGGGGGAATACCTATGGTGAAGTATCCTTTTGCTGCTGTAGGGAGTCCTCCTTCTCTTGTGTACTACTGGGAGTTCCTTCCTTCAAGCCTTCAAGCAATGCTCCAGCCCTCCTCCAAGCTTACTCTCACACTCTCTCACTCAAAGTATAGGTTAAACTACCCTAAGGATGGCTGCCATAGCCTCCAAGTCTCACACATGCCTCACACTTCAGAATTTTCTCTCCCAGTGGCCTCCAAAGTGTCCTCCATATTGCTGAAGTATAAGGGGGTATTTATAGGGATTGAGGGAAAACCCTCAATGGTTGGGATTAAAACCCTAGGGATTGATCCAAGGGCTCTTAGAGGTTACCTTGGGGCTCAAGTAGGTCAAAAAGGGCTGAAATTAGGGTTAAATGGCGGCCAAAGGCGAGCAAATCCGAGAAAATAGGGTGGGAGCTGCGTCAAGGCTCAAAAAAGGAAAGTGGCTCGGGTGACCACCTGGGGCTGGGCGGCTAGCAGCCTGGGCCCAGGCGGCTAGCCGCCCAGGCCTGGGTGGTCACCCGAGGCCATGTCAGCTTCAGCCCATTTTTGACCCTTTCAGCTTCCAAATGTGTTTCAGGGCCCAAATCAACTCCGATTTTGACGAAACGAAAGCCAAAACGACCGTGTTTCGAAGGGGAATGTAATTTGAGTCACTTGAGGGCAAGAAACCCTAGCCATGGCTGCATGGTTGGGTCCTACAAAGGTGGTTAACCGCTATGCCTCACCATCGCTTAGCTTAGGTATGCACATAGGGTCGCACCGAATGCTTTCCAATTCGAAATTCAACCTCCCTAAACACATTTGGGGATGAAATTAAGATCGATCAAGGTCAAATGAGTAGTCATAGAGTGAAAATCATGAGCCAATTCGAGCTAACCCGAAGTAGGTCTTTTAGCCAACCTGAGCCTTGCTGAGCCATTCTAATCCCGAACCTTCAATTCATCGAATTGATCCCACAAATACCTCAAATACAACCATATGAACTCCGATTGGCAACTTGGAGATCATTTCAAGGTCAAATGGAAAGTTTGTGACCAAAAAGACGATTATGCCCCTCAAGTCACAAAAGTTCTTATTAACCCTCAAGATCAACTCCAAATCGAACCAAAATTCATACACACCATCCTTAGGACCCTAGAAACTCAATGCAAAAGACTAGACTCAAAAAGGAAACAAAAAGACACATGCAATGACAAACCCTAGCTAAGGTGGCAAAAATGGGGGTGTGACACAAAGTTGAGTGAGTTTTGATCTCTTTGCTGTGATACCACTTTGACAAAGAGGAGGATTCGTGTTGGTTTGATTCACTCTAAAGACCTGAGGAGCCACGAACAATTACAAACACAAGGAAGGCCCTTCCTAAGGTATTCTCCTTCTCTATTCAAGCTTAAACTAGGTTTTCATATGGGTTAGGCTTATTGCATGTTAAAGGTAACTTTTTTATCATGTATTAACACTCTAGCTAGTTAATATACATGGAATATCTATTTTTTATCTACTGTTTAGCATGCTTTAGGGCTGTCCTTTAGGTTTTTAATGCATAGTTATGATTCTTGTGCTCCTATTGTCCTTGTGCTAGGATTAGTGTCATTGCATGTTAGAGTTAGGATTTTCATCATGTTATATTGCTTTAGTTAGTTAATATGCATGATATAATTTCTGTTTAGCTTGGTTTTAGCATGATTAAAGTATGTCTTGTGGGTTTTTAAGCATATTTGTGAGTTTAGGGTTTTAGAGTCATTGTTTCGTGTTTGTTTTCATATAGCATGATAAAGTAGACTTTTTTATTGGTTTTTCTTCGTGTTTGCTGTATATGTTTTTCATATGGAGTAAACATGATAGTTTTGCATGCATGTTAGTATGTTTTAGGGTTTTTATGCATGATATGGTTCTAGGAATATGTTAGGACTTATTATTGTTCGCTGTTTTTGCTATTGGCATGCTTAGTGGATGATTTTAGGTCATAATACTATTCTGTCCAGATTTGCATGTTAGTGTTTTTGCATGGTTTTGAGCACTTGTAAGGGTGCAAATAGGTATGGTATTTGTCCTATGGCAAATAGGGCTGCTTATGTCTGAAATAGCTAATGTTTGGAGTAATTGCGCTCAGGTAAGTGGGTGTGAAGGTGCCCCAATTCACCTTTCTTCCTTATCCCTTCTCTTCTCCCTATTTAGGGTTAATTTTTAATATGATCCTATGGTTTAATTAGAGGTTTCCTTCATAAACAAAATTCTGGTTTTTATTAAAGTTTCCATTTTATGGAGTTCTTTCTAAAATCAAACTTTCTATCAATTCTCTTTTGATCAAATAAGGAAACCTAGGGTTTTTACCATAGGTTTGTATTAGGATTTAACCTTAGTTCTAATCGAACTACGTGGACTTTGATCCATGTATTTCGTTGCATGGTACGTAGGCGCTCTTCGTGAGGCTCAAGTCTGTTCTAGGATCCAAGCATCCTAGGTTTATTTTTGTTTTCTTTTCTTCTTTTTCTTTTTCTGTTTTTATGTGCTTATTATGCATGGATGGATGAATGAAATATATGATATGCATGCAATTCTTGTGATGATATATTTGCTGATTTTTGTATGGAAAGATCTTGATTTAGCCCAAATGAACTGAGAGACCGAAAGGGTGACATGGGTGCCTATAGGCTTTGCCTAGAACCTTCCCATGTCATAACTTAGCCTCCGAATCCCCGATTTCTTTGGTTTTCAAAAGATTGGTTTTTTCCTTTCCTTTTTTATGGAGTCATTCAAATTGTTTTCCTAAAACAAACTATTTTTAGGGTTTTCCTTGTTTCCTTTAAAAAATAAGGTGGCGACTCCTTTCCTTTTTCTTTTTCAAACCCATTTTCTTTCAATCCCTTGTGGGCCCAATTTCCGGGGTTCACAGTTTGGCGACTCCACTGGGGATTTGTGGGCTAGACTCTATAAAGTTTAAATGGGCTAGGTTAATTTCTTATGTTTAATTAAAATCAATCACATTGCATCCGCTTGATTGTGTGCTTTCATTTATTGCATTGTGTGCGCAAACTCTTGCATGTTAGGATCGATGTCCCTCGATGTATCCTTGCCAACGATCGGCCTAGTCTCAACCTTGGTTTTCCTGATTCCATGTGTTGGGGCGAAAGCTATCAACCTCTCTTGCCTAGTACCCTTGGGCTTGCCCTTGGGTATATTAAATGAGTTAATCACGTACTGCTGGACCCACGCGGCGTTCCTGATGCCACATGTGGTTAGGTATAAGGATTGCTCAAGCAAGTGAAGGACCCTAGCCTACCCTTATCATTAGTCCATATAGACAGACTTGTAGGACACTACGGTCTCACCTTTATGCACCCACAATTGTTTGTAATGATGCTATGCCGTGTTTGTGGTGTGAGGCTTTATATCTTATGCCCTTAATATAGACCTTTAAACCCTAGCCTTCGTTAAGGCCATGGGTTAGGAGGAATAAATTAAGGAAATAGGATGTAAAGCTATGTTTGTGATGTGCTAGTCCTAGGGGATTAATTAAACCTAATTGAAGGACTCTATGCCCTATTCTTTAAAACATACCCTTAATCCATGACCCCTGTAAAGGTAATTGGATAAAAGGAATGAATTAATTGAACATGGTGTAGAGACCGAATTCATTAAGGAAAATATGGAGGTTTAGGACAGATCCTTAGGCTAAAGGTTAAAACTTTTCTATCCATAGACGTGCTGGCTTGGATCCGCAATCCACAAGGGCGTCTAGTGAGTGTTGAGTCTACCCATCAGACAGACATGGCCGACGAAAGAACTAGTGAGGGGCACTTTGACCTTGAGGCTTGCCTGAAAGCCATCATGGCCAAGCTTGACCATACCGCCGAGACATCCGATACCGCATTGAAAATGGCTCAAGAGAACCAACAGAAGATGGCGGATCTTGAACAAAATGGCTCTAAGGCCCATTCCTCGGGTATACCTCATGGGGCTGGCACCGAAGAGGGACCTCAATCCAATGAGAACACCAAGACAAGGGGGGAAAGTAGCTCGAAACCTGAGGTCACCAACCTAGAAGGGGAAGCCAAGGGGAAAGGTACTAGCAGTGATTCCGTGTTAGCTAGCAAGGTAGAAGCTTTGGAGAGAACCATAAAAGGGATTCGCAGGGCTGATGACATGGTCGATGTGCGGACTCTATCCCTGTTTCCAACGGCTCGTATTCCACTACAATTCAAGATGCCGGAGTTAGAAAAGTTCGATGGGACGGGTTGCCCTAAGACTCATTTGAAGATGTACGTGCGAGCTATGCACCCTCGAGGGGCTACTGACGAGCTTTTAGCTCAAATGTTCCATGAAACCTTGGCCACTTCTGCTTTGAAATGGTTCTTATCCTTGGATGAGAATAGAACTCGGACTTGGGAAGACATATGCAATGAGTTTTCAGAGCACTACAAGTATAACACAGAGGTGGACGTTACTCGAAGGGACCTAGAAACTACCAAGCAAGGGGCTCATGAAACTTTCTCCGTTTACATTACAAGGTGGAGACAAAAGGTGTCGAGAATGACGGATAGGCCGAATGAGGAGGACCAAATTCAGTTAGTGGTTAAGAACCTGCTGCCCGTGTATCACAAGCACCTATTTGCCCACTATTTCCCGAATTTCAAAGCTCTCATTGGGGCTGGCACGCAGGTTGAAGATGCTATCAATGATGGGACAATCAAGACTGAGGAAGTGAGGAGTCGCAAGACAAACTTTACTAGGAAGAACAATGCCGAGGTCAACACCATAACTCAACTAATCCAACCCTTTTCTCTCAATGATGTCAACCCACCTTGCCAATTCACTGACCTATTCATGCCACTCGAAAGAGTCCTTGAAAAGCTCATAAGTCATGACCTATTGAAGCCACTCGACCCAAGACCTCCACCAAATCCCTTACCCAAGAGCTACAATGAGAATGAGTACTGCAAGTACCACCAATCCAAAGGCCATGCCACCAATCGCTGTATTCGCCTTCGCCACCAAGTCCAAGACCTCATTGACAAGCAAGTCATTTCACCACCAACCCGTCCAAATGTCACCCGTAATCCTCTCCCATCACACAACAACACACCCCCACCTAACACCATAAATGCCATTGGGGTTGAATCCTCTCGCCCTCGCCATCCCATAAGACAATACACTCCGCTCCCCATGACCTTAACCCGTCTTTTCACCATTTGCCGCAATAACAGCCTTATCATGCCACTTCCACCAAAGCCAAGACCATCAATCCCTCACCAATATTGCCAATACCATCGTGCACCCGGCCATGACACCGAGGCTTGTTCTATACTAAAGAAGATCATCCAAGACCTCATTGACCAAAAGGTTTTGTTGTTGCCAAAGAAATCTATCCAACAAGAGCTGAAAGAAAGATATGAAGCAGGGGATCCTCAGGTTGGCCTATTAGGTGAAGCGTCGGGGAAATATGATTACTATGTGCTGTACTCAAGCCCAAGTCCGATATCAGATGAGCCGATAGTCCCTTCAGGTTGGGATGACTTGCCGACAGAGATGGAGAGCATCGACATGATAGAATGGGATGACTTGATGAATGACTCCGAGGAAGTCCATGACATATGGGCTAGCGATGATGAGTTGGACCATATAACCAGAGGGGGTCGTCATTTCAAGCCCCCCAACCTAGAATCTGAAAATCCGTTGGAAGATTTGGAAGGGCAGAGGCGTCCTAGCTTGCAAGAAGAAGAGGATGAAGTGCTTAGGCAGCTGAAGAAGACCAATGCCAACATTACTATTTGGGGCTTGCTCATGGCCTCGCATAAGCACAGACAGACCGTGTTGAAACTGTTGAATCAGATACAAGTGCCTGTTGACACATCCCCCGAGGGATTGGTACATTTGGTGAATCCAACTCCCAAGAACTCAACCATCGTGTTCACCGATGTAGACCTACCTAAAAGCGGGCCGAGCCATTCTCAAGCTCTCTATGTGACCGTTGACACTATGGGGAAGAGGGTTCCCACCGTTCTTATCGACAATGGGTCCGCACTGAATGTATGTCCTCTCTGAACTGCCACTGTTTTGGGTTTGGGACCCACTGATTTCACGCCATCTGGGCAGACCGTAAGAGCTTATGACAACACCCGTCGAGAAGTAATAGGGGTAGTTACTTTGCCTCTTATCATGGGACCCACTGAATTTAGGGTAGAATTCCAAGTGTTGGATGTGCCGTCATGTTTCAACTTGTTGTTGGGCCGACCTTGGATCCATCCTGCTGGGGCTGTGCCATCTTCACTCCATCAAAAGGTGAAGTTTCCTTATGAAGGAGCCATAGTAACACTTCAAGGGGACTATGAATTGAAACTCGCAGGTGTGCCTATATGTGAGATACAACCTGAATCAGCACCGCTATCTGGGTTTGACTATGTCCAATGCATTGAAAAAGAGCTCGAAAAGGGTGAATTAATACCCTTGGACTTTTGCCCCATGGCAACTTGCACGTCGGTGAAATAATGAGAAAGATGAGTTTCTTTCCAGGCATGGGGCTAGGGCGTCGCCAACAAGGGATCCCTACGTCTATTCAAAGCCGTGTCACCTCATACACTTTTGGGCTAGGATATGAGCCCTCCAAAAATGATCATGCAGAAATGCTAAAGAGGAACAAGGAGAAAGTAAGAGCCAAAGCCGAGGGAAGGGTGCCAGACCTGAAGATCTCGCCATATCGACCTACTTTGAATGGTTACTTCGTCAAAGAAGGGGATGATTTTCTATATTGCGGGTTTCTAGAGCCCACCTTTGACCAAGCTACCAAGATCCGAGTTCCGGGTTTTGAAATCTTCTTCACCGAATGGTATCTAATCACAGCTGAAATGGTGGATGATGATGCCATCAATGATGAGTTCTGGGAAAAGAAAGAGGAGGACTGGGCAGAGAACCTTGATGCAGGGGCTATGACTGAAATGTTCCAAGACATGATCCTCATCATGGAAGACTCGACCATTGAAGAACTCCAGGGTTCGTCCATTAGCCATGCTACCTTGCCACTCCTAAATTGGTACCTTGAATGTGGTGTCGTTGCGGAGATCCATAAAGAAGAAGACCTTGGCCTACCTGATAGCAGCTTGTAGGTGTCTTAGTTTAGTAATATTTCCCTAATTCAATAAGATGTATCTACTTTACTCACTTTGTGGAGTCATAGTATTGATACAGATTTGTTTGTTTTCCTTCTTTCTTTTGTGTGTCATTCCCATTATTCCTAGTCAATAAAGTGTGCTTTCTTTCTCTATATATGCAGTGTCTCTTTTCTCTCCTCTATGGATATTTATGGCATGGATATAGATCCTAGGAACGATATCCCCTCGGAGCTCGTTGAGCAAAGGAAAAGGGGCGTCACCGAACCTAATATGGATGAATTGGAATCAATCAACTTAGGGACGAATGAATTGTCAAGAATAGTTAAAATTGGGAAAACCCTCTCCCCCGTTGAAAAAGAAAAGATGATCTCCCTCTTGAAAGCCAACATTATGGCTTTTGCATGGTCTTATGAAGACATGCCTGGCATTGACCCCGATATTGTGCAACACTATATCCCCACCAATTCCCTAAAGAAGCCGGTAAAGCAGAAACTCAGAAGATTAAAACCAGAATGGGCTCTAAAAGTAAAAGAAGAGGTAACTAAACAACTAGACGCGGGTTTCCTCCAAGTTGTGGAGTACCCCGAGTGGCTGTCGAATATAGTGCCTGTGCCTAAAAAAGATGGGAAAGTAAGGATGTGTGTCGATTTCCGAGATCTCAACGCCGCGAGCCCTAAGGATGACTTTCCTTTACCCCATATCGACGTGTTGGTGGATAGTACAGTGGGACATGCACTCCTCTCCTTCATGGACGGATTCTCCGGGTATAACCAGATAAAGATGGCGCCTCAAGACATGGAGAAAACAGCCTTTATCACGCAATGGGGAACGTACTGTTACAAGGTAATGCCTTTTGGCTTAAGAAACGCTGGGCTACTTACCAAAGAGCAGCTACGACCCTATTGCATGATATGATCCATAAGGAAGTTGAGGTTTACGTCGATGATATGATCGTAAAGTCCGTGGATAGAGAAGGGCATTTCAAGGCACTAGAGAAATTCCTAGAGCGAGCAAAGAAGTACAATCTCCGTCTAAACCCATAGAAGTGCGCTTTTGGTGTCACTGCAGGCAAGTTATTGGGGTTTATGATCACTCAGAGAGTTATCGAAGTGGACCCAGGGAAGATAAAAGCCATTGTGGAAAGGGAGCCGCCTAGCACTGAGAAGCAGATCCGAGGCTTTCTGGGAAGAGTTCAATACATAAGCCGATTCATTGCCAACTTGACCATGGTTTGCGAACCAATCTTCAAATTGCTTAAGAAAGGTGTGCCAAAAGTATGGAACGAAGAATGCCAAGAGGCCTTTGAGACCATTAAGAGATACTTGAGCAATCCTCCAATCTTAGTTCCCCCACGGCAAGGTGCGCCGCTTTTGTTATACTTAACGGTCACCGAAACCGCGACGGGGGCTATGTTAGCTCAATATCTCGAAGGGTCTACAAAGGAGAATGCCATCTATTACTTAAGCAAGAAAATGACAGACTATGAAGTGAAGTACAATGCGATTGAAAAAGCTTGTGTGGCACTAGTATGGGCAACGCAGAAACTCCGACACTACATGATGTCCTTCGAAGTGTTCTTGATAAGTCACATGGACCCGTTGAAGTACCTGGTAGAAAGGCCAGTATTGTCATTCAGAACTGCTCGATGGTCAATTCTCCTCAATGAATTCGACATCAAGTACGTGAATCAGAAGTCTATCAAGGGAAGCGTCATCGCAGACTACCTAGCCAGCTGTCCGGTGTCATCATCCGCTCCGTTCAACGATCAATTCCCAGATGAGGACGTGCTAGAGATTGGTAGAAAAACTTGGAGAGTATACTTCGATGGGGCAGCCAATAAGAAAGGTTATGGGATAGGAGTCCTGCTGGTCTCACCCGAAGAGGCATTTACACCGTTAGCGGTCAAGTTGGGGTTCGAAGCTACCAACAACATTGCTGAGTATGAGGCCTGTATCCTAGCACTGGAAGCGGCACTTGAATTGGGGATCAAAGAATTGGAAGTGTTCGGGGACTCAGCACTAATCATTTGCCAGATAAAAGGGGAATGGAAAACTCGAGATGAGAAATTGTTGCCTTACCATGCCTATCTGGAAGCTCTAACCAAGGAGTTCTCAGAGATAGAGTTCAACTACCTTTCAAGAAACAAGAACCAGTTCGCCGATGCCTTGGCGACCCTAGCATCCATGGTGGAGATACCTGAAGGGGGAAATGTGAAGCCGTTGGTGATAGAATGCCGAGACAAGCCTGTGTACTGTTGTGCAATCCGAGGAGGAGAGGTAAATGATGGCCACCCGTGGTTCCATGACATAATGAAGTTAATTGAAGAAAGGGAGTACCCAGAAGGAGCATCTCGCATTGATAGAAAAACCCTAAGGCGATTGGCAAGTCACTATGTACTTTGTGGAGGAAAGCTATATCGAAGGTCATACGACGGGATCCACCTGCTGTGTGTCACCGAGGAGGAAGCCGAGCATCTGATTAAAGAAATCCATGAAGCAACAGGGGCTCCGCACATGAACAGCTATATGTTGGCTAAGAAAATCATGAGGCTAGGCTATTATTGGTCCACCATGGAAAGAGACTGCCACGCACATGTCAAGAAGTGCCACAAATGCCAACTGTTCGCCAGTGGACAACATTTGCCTTCTATGCCTTTAACGAGTATGTCATCACCTTGGCCATTCGCGGTATGGGGGATAGATATCATCGGACAGATCAAGCCAAAGGCATCAAATGGGCATGAATACATCCTGGTCGCCATCGACTACTTCACTAAGTGGGTGGAAGCAGCGTCCTTCAAGACCTTGAATTCCAAGAAGGTAGCACAGTTCATACAGCACAGCATCATCTATCGATATGGGGTACCGCATGAAGTTATCTCAGACAATGGCTAGCACTTTCAGAAAGAAACCCATGAGCTCTTGCAAAAGTATGGCATAGTTCACCATCTGTCGTCGCCATACCGTCCTCAAACTAATGGAGCGGTGGAAGCAGCTAACAAGAACATCAAGAAGATACTACAGAAGACTGCGGACTCACACACAGACCGGCATGAGAAGTTGCCATTGGCTCTATGGGGTTACAGAACATCAATAAGGTCATCAACAGGGGCTACCCCTTATTCTCTAGTTTATGGAATGGAGGCCGTGTTGCCAGTTGAATTGGAAGTTCCTTCACTAAGAGTTGCCGTGGAGAGCCAGATAACAGAAGTGGACTGGGTTAAGAGCCGCTATGATGAGTTAGCTTTGCTGGATGAAAGGCGTTTAAGGGCGCTGTATCATGTTCAGGGGTATCAACGGAGAGTTGCCAGAGCATTCAACAAGCATGTCAAAGATCGAGGTCTAAAGAAAGGGGATGTAGTGCTGAAAGAAATCAGAGCTCCAGTGTTCGATCCGCGGGGAAAATTCAAGCCAAGTTGGGGTGGGCCATACATTATCAAAGAGATATTGCCAGCAGGGGCTGTTCGCCTCATGGATTTAGATGGAATTGAGTTCGCTCGTCCAACTAATTTGGATCAATTGAAGAAATATCATGTTTGAAGCCTGCTAGGTTGAAAACCCGTAAGGGCGGCCTAGGCAAAAGTTAAGGCATAAGAACTACGTAAGACCTGATTCTCCATTCAAAAACAAAAAAACAAAAAACAAAAAACAAAAAAAAAAAAAAAAAAAAAAGAAGAAAAAAACCATGGAGGTACGTAGGCAACCCATAAAGTTACCTTGGGTGCGGTCTAAATCAAACAAGAAAATCCCAAATTTGATTTATTATTGGCAATTTATTCAAAACTAAAATTGATTGACATAGCAATTCATTGGTATTAAGTAAAAGAACTATAAATATGCCATAAATATCCTATTCTATTTTCTTGAGCTTCTTTGCAGCTCGCTCTTCAGCTTTCTTCTCCTCTCTTGCATGTCTTCTTTTCTTCCTCAAGTCGTGTTCATAAGCTGCTGTCACTGCTTCCATAATATCTTCTCTGCAAGGTCCAAGTTCATTGTTCTTGATAAGTCCAAAAATCCTTTCTCTTCGAGTAGTCTCTCTCTCACCCAAATTACTTTTCAACCATTCCTTATACTCTGAGCTCATCATATACGGACCATCAGTATTCGTAACTTGGGTTAGTATCAACTTGCTAGGCCATCGGTCCTTCGCCCAAGTCACTACAGAAAGACCCGCGGGCACCACAGGATAGTCACCTTTCAAGGAAGTAGGTATGGTTTGCATGGCACCCATCTGACGAAGAACCCTTGAAGGCCAATAGAAGGAAGTAGACCTCAGTCCTATGAGTCTCATCATGGCGCATCCAGAAGTCCGCAGAAGCACCTGGTCACTGCAGCCCCATATGAATACAAACCACTTGACACTCCTCCAAGAAAGGGTTTGGAAGAAACCTAGCCAATCTCTCAATGAAAATTGCCCAGGTAGTTCAATGCGGCGAAGGCAGTAATGCTGGGGCTTGTATGGTGTAATGGCAACTGGTGACAAGAAATTCAGTCTTTCAAGCAACCACATCTGCAGTAGAATGGGGCTACCTCCTAAAGTAACCTTTGGGTCCTCATGAGTTTTATCCAAACCATTCAGGGTTTCAGCTAGCACCATGGGAATCAAGTTATGGCCCTTGGCAAGGAGAGGAATCAAGTCACAGATTTGAATGGGAACATGTGGAGTACCAGTGGAAATAAGAAAACGACCAATGAGGCAAAAGGCAAGAGCATGCTTAATAGGAAAGGTAAAATTCAGAATACCTTTACTATCATAAGCTAAAAAAGAGGTTGCCAATTTCATCAAGTCTACCATATGGTCCTTTACAAACGTAGAGGCATATTGTGGGTGAATCCCAAGTAGATTGGAGAAAGAAGTAAGAAAGCTTGGGCGAGGAGTTGGGAGAATGAAAGGACCTACCGTTGAAACTCCATACAATGCACAGAATTCCTCCATGGTTGGGCACAGTTCTTCATAGTTGAAGCGGAACACATGAACTTGAGGATCCCAAAAATATGTAGCAGCAGTCAAGAGGTTCGTTTCAAGCCTCACATGCCTCAAGGAGAGCAATGGATCCAAGCCAAAGCACTTGAACTCAGATTTTGCTTCAGCACTCATAACTCTCAAAAACCTTCCTAAAAATTTGTCTAGAGCCTCCATAATTTCTAATGAATGAATACAAGTAGGTTTAGGAACCTCTTGGATGTGTTTTTATAGGGAAAATGTCACAAATCCAAGTTCAAATAGGAAAAAACCCATCAGAATAGGAAGTTTCCTATTCAAAGTGGGATTTCCGCTTTGGGCTCGGGTAACCACCCAGGCCTGGGCGGCTAGCCTCCCGAGGCTTGGTGGTCACCCAAGCCACTTTGTTTTGGTTTTGCTTCTCGCTTTGTCTCGCCTTGACGCGTGATCAAACCTCCTTCCAAATGAGATATTCAACACTTTTTGAGCTTAAAATCAATCAAATTCCATCTTGAAATCAATTCCTTGAATTGATTTTATGTTCAAAAGGGTTGAATATATTTCCCCTGTGTCATGCCAACTCAAGTGACAATGTGTTAAGTCACTTTCCTCTTGCACCATGCCTGTTCAATCTTGATAAATTGATCATATATCCTCATTTCAAATCTTGATTTTTCATCCCACTTGGTTGAATATACTCATCACTTGAATATATTCTTCCATTTCAAAAGTGTATTCACTCTTTGAATATGCTTCTCGGTTTCAACTTCTCATTCCCTATCCTACTTGGTTGAATATACTCATCACTTGAATATATTCTTCCATTTCAAAAGTGTATTCACTCTTTGAATATGCTTCTCGGTTTCAAATTCTCATTCCCTATCCTACTTGGTTGAATATATTCATCACTTGAATATATTTTTCCATTTCAAAAGTGTATTCACCCTTTGAATATGCTTCTCAGTTTCAAATTCTCATTTTCTATCATACTTGGTTGAATATATTCATCACTTGAATATATTCTTCCATTTCAAAAGCATGTTCGCCCATTGAATATGCTTCCTAGTTTCAGATCCTCATTATCACTTACTTGGTTAAATATATTCATCACTTGAATATATTTCTCCATTTCAATGGTATGTTCATCACTTGAACATACTTCTCAGATATTTTGTCACTTACTTGGTTAAGTATATCCATCGCTTGGGTACACTTCTCCATTTCAATGGTATGTTCATCACTTGAACATACTTCTCAGATCATTTGTCACTTACTTGGTTAAGTATATCCACCACTTGGGTATATTTTTTCCATTTCAATGGTATACTCATCACTTGAGTATACTTCTCAGATATTTTGCCACTTACTTGGTTAAGTATATCCATCGCTTGGGTATATTTCTCCATTTCAATGGTATGTTCATCACTTGAACATACTTCTCAGAATATTTGTCACTTACTTGGTTAAATATATTCATGACTAGAATATATTTCTCCATTTCAATGGTGTACTCATCACTTGAGTACACTTCTCAGATTATTCTCTATCTTACTTGCTTAAGTATATCCATCGCTTGGATATATTTCTCTATTTCAATGGTATGTTTATCACTTAAACATACTTGTCACTTACTTGGTTAAGTATATCCATCATTTGGATATATTTCTCTATTTCAATGGTATGTTTATCACTTAAACATACTTGTCACTTACTTGGTTAAGTATATTCGTGACTAGAATATATTTCTCCATTTCAATGGTGTACTCATCACTTGAGTACACTTATCAGATTATTCTTATCTTGTTTGGTTAAATATATCCGTCGTTTGGATATATTTCTCCATCTCAATGGTATGCTCATCACTTGAGTGTACTTCTCAGCTTACTTGGTTAAATATATCCATCACTTGGATACATTTCTCCATTTCAAAAGTATGTTCATCACTTGAACGTACTTCTCAGTCTTTTTCAATCATTAAGTATACTCATCACTTGAGTATATTTCTCAGCATCTTTTTCATCACTTGGTTAAATATGTTCGTGACCTGAATATATTTCTCCATTTCAAAAGTACACTCATCACTTGAATACACCTCTCAGATTATTCTTATCCTACTTGGTTAAAGATATCCATCGCTTGGATATATTTCTCCATTTCAATGGTATGCTCACCACTTGAGTATACTTCTCAGATTTCGTTCTCAGATTACTTGGTTAAATATATTCGTGACCTGAATATATTTCTCCATTTCAGTGGTATACTCATCACTTGAGTATACTTCTCAGATATTTTGTCACTTACTTGGTTAAGTATATCCATCGCTTGGATATATTTCTCCATTTCAAAGGTATGTTCATCACTTGAATGTGCTTCTCAGATTTCATTCTCATCACTTGGTTAAATATATTCGTGACTAGAATATATCTTTCCATTTCAAAAGTATGTTCATTCGTAGTGGCTTGAATATGCTTCTCTTATCAATTCTCAACCCTCAGTGGTTTAAGTATACTCATGACTTGAGTACACTTCCTTATTTCAGTCTCAGGTTTTCAACCTCCCATCATTGTTGGTATCAGTGTGTGATTTCTCCGAGCTTTTTGGCCAAAAATGGGTTGTTCTTTATCATTGGTTCACAAGTGTAACTTGTTCGCCAATGAGGGGCTTCTGTCACACCCCATTTTTGCACCACCTTACTAGGGCTCATCATTTCATGCATGTTTTTGTTTGGTTTTTGAGTCTAGTCACTTGCATTAGTTTTCTAGAGTCACAAGGACAATGGATATGAATTTTGGTTCAAATTGGAGTTGATCTTGAGGGATAATAAGAGCTTTTGTGACTTGAGGGGCATAATTGTCTTTTAAGTCCCAAACTTTTCATTTGACCTTGGAATGATCTCCAAATTGTCAATTGGAGTTCATATGGATGCATATGAGGTATTAAGTCCCGTGGCCCTGATGATGAGTTTAGTGTGGTTATTTACGGATTATCCTTGAAGAATTAGTGCGAATCACAGCATGAGATTTTTGGTTAAAATGAAAAGAAAATTATTTTATTAAATTAGCCATTTTTATCATGACACTAACACGTGTACGTATGTGATGAGTGTGTGTACGCACATACGATACATGTGCATGCGTGTTAGCGGTCAGTCTCCCAATTTTTATAAAAGACAATTTCCTTTTCCTATTCAGATTAGAAGTCTTTTATCATTATAAAATACCTTTTGATTATTCTCCAAAGAAACCTAGTCCAGGAAGGAAAGGGAAACTCCAGATTTCAGATATAAATACTCTCTTAATGTCTTTAAACAAGGAGGAGAAGAGGGTTTGGGGGGAGTGAAATTCGTCATAATTCAGCAGCAGATTTTCTGAAAACCAGCAGTCGTATTTTAATCATAACTTTTTCATCCGAAGTCAGAATTTGATGAAATTGGTCTTGTTAGAAAGATAATTCAATTCTCTACAACTTTGTATTTCACAAGCTTTGTCCAAATCCAACGTTTTCATACCCAAAAACGCGATTGAAGTTGCTGCTGCTGCAAAGTGACGAAAATCACTTTTCTTTTCTCTTGTTCTCTTTTTGTTTTCTATTTCTTTTCAAAGTTGAGTGAGTTTTGATCTCTTTGCTGTGATACCACTTTGACAAAGAGGAGGATTCGTGTTGGTTTGATTCACTCTAAAGACCTGAGGAGCCACGAACAATTACAAACACAAGGAAGGCCCTTCCTAAAGTATTCTCCTTCTCTATTCAAGCTTAAACTAGGTTTTCATATGGGTTAGGCTTATTGCATGTTAAAGGTAACTTTTTTATCATGTATTAACACTCTAGCTAGTTAATATACATGGAATATCTATTTTTTATCTACTGTTTAGCATGCTTTAGGGCTGTCCTTTAGGTTTTTAATGCATAGTTATGATTCTTGTGCTCCTATTGTCCTTGTGCTAGGATTAGTGTCATTGCATGTTAGAGTTAGGATTTTCATCATGTTATATTGCTTTAGTTAGTTAATATGCATGATATAATTTCTGTTTAGCTTGGTTTTAGCATGATTAAAGTATGTCTTGTGGGTTTTTAAGCATATTTGTGAGTTTAGGGTTTTAGAGTCATTGTTTCGTGTTTGTTTTCATATAGCATGATAAAGTAGACTTTTTTATTGGTTTTTCTTCGTGTTTGCTGTATATGTTTTTCATATGGAGTAAACATGATAGTTTTGCATGCATGTTAGTATGTTTTAGGGTTTTTATGCATGATATGGTTCTAGGAATATGTTAGGACTTATTATTGTTCGCTGTTTTTGCTATTGGCATGCTTAGTGGATGATTTTAGGTCATAATACTATTCTGTCCAGATTTGCATGTTAGTGTTTTTGCATGGTTTTGAGCACTTGTAAGGGTGCAAATAGGTGTGGTATTTGTCCTATGGCAAATAGGGCTGCTTATGTCTGAAATAGCTAATGTTTGGAGTAATTGCGCTCAGGTAAGTGGGTGTGAAGGTGCCCCAATTCACCTTTCTTCCTTATCCCTTCTCTTCTCCCTATTTAGGGTTAATTTTTAATATGATCCTATGGTTTAATTAGAGGTTTCCTTCATAAACAAAATTCTGGTTTTTATTAAAGTTTCCATTTTATGGAGTTCTTTCTAAAATCAAACTTTCTATCAATTCTCTTTTGATCAAATAAGGAAACCTAGGGTTTTTACCATAGGTTTGTATTAGGATTTAACCTTAGTTCTAATCGAACTACGTGGACTTTGATCCATGTATTTCGTTGCATGGTACGTAGGCGCTCTTCGTGAGGCTCAAGTCCGTTCTAGGATCCAAGCATCCTAGGTTTATTTTTGTTTTGTTTTCTTCTTTTTCTTTTTCTGTTTTTATGTGCTTATTATGCATGGATGGATGAATGAAATATATGATATGCATGCAATTCTTGTGATGATATATTTGCTGATTTTTGTATGGAAAGATCTTGATTTAGCCCAAATGAACTGAGAGACCGAAAGGGTGACATGGGTGCCTATAGGCTTTGCCTAGAACCTTCCCATGTCATAACTTAGCCTCTGAATCCCCGATTTCTTTGGTTTTCAAAAGATTGGTTTTTGCCTTTCCTTTTTTATGGAGTCATTCAAATTGTTTTCCTAAAACAAACTATTTTTAGGGTTTTCCTTGTTTCCTTTAAAAAATAAGGTGGCGACTCCTTTTCTTTTTCTTTTTCAAACCCATTTTCTTTCAATCCCTTGTGGGCCCAATTTCCGGGGTTCACAATATGCTAGGTGTTACTCATGGTTAGTAGAAGCCCTAATTGATATAAATGAGTTATAATCAATTAGGGAATTGAAAGGAGTTTCAATTAGACCCTTAATGGAAAGTGTTCCATTGTGCACAACTTGTGCTGTTCCTACTACTTGATGATGTGAACCCAATGGGTCACACACTGATCATGCTAAGAGAGCTTGATTGTCTATGAGAGAAAGGGTATAAGTGATTAAAGAAAAGTTCTTTAAGGGGCTAATTTGTATTTGATGCAAACTAGTGGGCTAATTGTGTAATTAAGAGTAATTACACAAATTAGATTAGGGTTTGGAATCCCCCCTTGGCCGGCCCTATTAGTGGGCTATATAATGCCCACTTAAGGTGATGACATCATCACAATCACTCCTCCCCAAGGGCTGGCTGAAAATTACAGCTCTCCCTCTCTCTCTCTCTCTTTCTTCTCCACCTCTAGCAACAACAAGGAAGAAGAAGGAAAGGACTTCAAGCTCAAGCTAGGTGTGGATACCGTTGGAGGCAGCACACTTGGGCTACTCATTCACCGCTGTCCGGAGACAAAGCTTGGAGCAAAAAGGAGAAGACAAAGCTTGGAGCATAAAGGAGAAGACATTAATCAACTGTAAGTAATCCCAACTCTCTTGGTAGTTAGGGTTTATGTTTTTGTATTATGCATAGTCGGATTCATGGGTTTGGGAATCGTAGGAAAATTTTAATTCCGCCCTTTGTAGTTTTCCTCCCTAGTTAGATTCCCAATAGGAAGTAAGGGGAAGACCTCTGGTACAGACTTTGTGTTGGCTTGCAAGGTAGAAGCGTTGGAGAGAACTATAAAGGGAATCCGTAGGACAGATGACATGGTGGATGTACGTACCCTATCTTTGTTTCCTTAAGCTCGTATTCCACTACAATTTAAGATGCCTGAATCAGAAAAGTTTGATGGAACGGGTTGCCCCAAGACCCATTTGAAGATGTATGTATGAGCTATGCACCCTCGAGGAGCGACAGATAAACTCTTGGCCCAAATGTTCCATGAAACCCTAGCCACTTCTGCCTTAAAGTGGTTCCTAGCCTTGGATGAGAATAGAACCCGGACTTGGGAGGACATATGTAATGAGTTTTCGGAGCACTACAAGTACAACACTGAGGTGGATGTCACAAGAAGAGACCTAGAGACCACGAAACAAGGGCTAATGAGACTTTCTCTGCTTTCATTACAAGGTGGAGGCAAAAGGCCTTGAAAATGGCAGATAGACCGAATGAGGAAGATCAGATTCAGTTGGTGGTTAAGAACCTATTGCCGGTGTATCATAAGCACCTCTTTGCTCACTACTTCCCTAATTTCAAGGCTCTTATCGGAGCAGGTACACAAGTTGAGGATGCTATTGCCGATGGGTCAATCAAGACAGAAGAAGTCCAAAGGAGCCGCAGGCCAAACTTTGCTGGGAAAAACAATGCCGAGGTCAATGCCATAACCCAACCCACTCAACCTATCTCCCTAAATGACACCAATCCACCTCGCCAATTCACCGAGCTGCATATGCCACTTGAGAAAGTGCTTGAAAAGCTAAAGAGCCGAGGCCTGTTGAAACCTCTCGACCCAAGACCACCACCAAACCCATGGCCCAAGAACTACAATAAGAATGAATACTGCAAATTCCACCAAGCCAAAGGCCACTCAACCAACCGTTGCTATCGCCTTAGGCATGAGATCCAAGACTTACTTGACAAACAAATCATCTCACCACCAACTCCACCAAATCGCCCAAATGTCACCCAAAATCCACTTCCCTCTCATAATTCATCCAACTCCATAAATGCCATTCAAGCCGACCCATCTCGACCTTGCCTACCCATAAGACAATACACCCCATTACCCATGTCCTTGACCCAAGTCTTTTACTAATGCTGTAATAAAGGCCTTATCATACCTCACCCTCCAAAGCCAAGACCCCAAACACCCCATCAATATTGCCAATACCATGGTATACCCGGCCATGACACTAAGGACTGTGCTATGTTAAGAAAGGTTGTCCAAGACCTCATTGATCAAAAGACCCTACAATTGCCAAAGAAGTCCATCCAACAGCAAGTTAAAAGAAAGATATGAAGCAAGAGTCCCTCGAGTGGGGTTGTTGGGAGAACCTTCGGGGAAGTTTGATTACTATGTGCTTTACCCAGATCCATTGCCAAGTGAGCCCATAATTCCTACGGGCTGGGATGATATACCTGAAGAGGTACAGATGGAGGACATTGACATGATTGAATGGGATGACCTAATGGGTGACACAAATGAGATTGATGACATATAGGCTAGTGATGAAGAAGTAGACCACATGACAAGAGGGGGCCGCCATTTCAAGCCTCCGCACTTGGAATCTGATAATCCACTGGGTGAGTTAGATAAGTACCTTGATGTGCAAAAAGAAGAGGATGAAGTACTCAGACAGTTGAAGAAGACCAATGCCAATATCACCATATGGGGCTTGCTTATGGCCTCTCATAAACACAGACAGACAGTGCTGAAGTTGTTAAACCAGATACAGGTTCCGGTTGATTTGTCTCCTGAGGGATTGGTGAATCTAGTAAACCCTGCTCCAAAGAATTCCACTATAGTGTTCGCAGAGGCTGACTTACCTAAGAGTGGGCCAAGCCACTCCCAAGCTTTGCACATAACTGTTGACACCATGAGGAAGAGGGTTCCCATGGTCTTAATTGATAATGGTTCTGCACTGAATGTATGTCCCTTGAGAACTGCAACTGTTTTGGGCTTGGGGCCCACTGATTTCACTCCATCTGGGCAGATAGTGAGGGCGTATAATAACACTCGTAGAGAAGTAATTGGGGTGGTCACTTTACCTCTACTCATGGGACCCACGGAGTTTAGAGTGGAGTTTCAGGTCTTGGATGTGCCGTCATGTTTTAATCTGTTATTGGGAAGGCCTTGGATTCATCCTGCTGGGGCTGTACCATCATCATTGCATCAAAAGGTAAAGTTCCCTCATGAGGGAGCCACTGTCACGTTTCAAGGGGACTATGATTTGAAAATGGCGGGAGTACCCGTATGTGAAATAAAACCAGAATCAGTTGAGATACCCTTGTCTGGGTTTGAGTATGTGCAGTGCATAGAAAAGGAGTTGGAAAAGGAAGAATTGATACCCCTTGACTATTGTCCCCATGGTAATTTACATATTGGTGAGATAATGCGGAAAATGAATTTCTTTCCAAGCATGGGGCTAGGATGTCACCAACAAGGAAGTCCCCATTCTATTCAAAGCCGAGTGGTTTCCTACACTTTTGGGTTAGGATACGAGCCCACTAAGAATGACTATGCAGAAATGACTAGGAGGAATAAGGAGAAGGGAAAGGCCAGAGCCGAAGGAAGGGTGCCAGATTTTAAGATTTCACCATACAGGCTGACTCTGAATGGTTATTTTGTCAAGGAGGGGGATGATTTCCTGTACTATGGGTTCCCAGAGCCTATGTTCAATCCAATAACCAAGATCAGAATCCCGAGGTTCGAGATTTTCTTCACCGAGTGGTATCCAATCATCGCTGAAATGGTGGATGATGAAGCCATCAATGACAGTTATTGGGAGAAGAAAGAAGAAGATTGGGTGGAGCACATGGACTCTGAAACCATGGTTTCAAGACATGGTCCTTACTATGGGGTTTGAATGTGTACAAGAGTTCGAAAAGGAAGAGCCATCATACTATTGCACTTTTTACCCAAGTTCCGATCCAGTTTTGGTAGATAGAGATTTTTGTGACAAGTACTTTACAGAGGGGCTGAATCCTCAGAGCTTGACAAGTTGGTACAACTCTATGGGAAAGAAGAAAGAAGACTGGGTAGAGCATGTGGATACCGAGGCTATGGTCACCATGTTCCAAGATGTGGTTCTTACTTTGGGGGAGTCAGCAACAGAAGATTGCCAAGATTCGTCAATTCACCATGCAACCATGCCACTTCGTAATTGGTACCTAGAAGATGGAGCCATTGCAGAGATCCTTGAAGAGGAAGATCATGACCTGCCTGATAGTAGCTTGTAGGTTCCTTAGTTAGAGTCTTTCCTGCTTTCAATAAAGTGTGTCCACCTATCCCACTTTGTGGAATTAGGAGTTATCTCATAGTTATGGCACCAAGTTTTGTTTCCTTTTTTGTCTTCAAGTTTGTGTCTTTTTGTTAGTTCTTTTAATGAAGTGTGTTTCTTTTATACATTGTTTGCTTGCAGTGTTTCTTCTCTCTTCTATGGATATTTATGCCATGGATATAGATCCTAGGAATGACGTCCCCCGGAGCTCGTCGAGCGAAGGAAAAGGGGTGTCACCGAACCTAACATGGATGAATTGGAATCAATCAATTTAGGGACAAATGAATTGCCAAAGATAATTAAAATTGGGATAACCCTCTCACCACTTGAAAAAGAAAAGCTGATAGCGCTCTTAAAGGCCAACATAACAGCCTTTGCATGGTCTTATGAAGACATGCCCGGCATAGATCCTGACATTGTGCAGCATTTCATCCCCACCAATCCCCTTAAAAAGCCAGTAAAGCAAAAATTGAGAAGGTTAAAACCTGAATGGGCATTGAAGGTAAAGGAGGAAGTAACCAAGCAACTCGACGCAGGGTTTCTACAGGTTGTGGAGTACCCCGAGTGGTTATCTAATATAGTGCCCATGCCCAAAAAGGATAGAAAAGTAAGGATGTGTGTGGATTTTCGAGATCTTAATGCAGCAAGTCCTAAAGATGATTTTCCTTTGCCCCACATCGATGTGCTGGTAGATAGTACTGTAGGACATGCGCTTCTCTCTTTCATGGATGGGTTTTCTGGATACAATCAGATAAAGATGGCGCCGTAGGATATGGAGAAAATAGCTTTTATCACACAGTGGGGAACATATTGCTACAAAGTGATACCGTTCGGTTTGAGAAATGCCGGGGCTACCTATCAGAGAGCTGCTAAAACATTGCTACATGACATGATCCATAAAGAGGTGGAAGTGTATGTGGACGACATGATCGTGAAGCCCCTGGACCGAGAAGGACACTTCATGGCATTGGAAAGGTTCCTAGAGCGGGCAAAGAAGTATAACCTGTGATTGAATCCTCAGAAATGCGCCTTTGGTGTCATTGCAGGCAAGCTATTAGGGTTCATGATTACTTAGAGGGGAATCGAAGTTGATCCAGGAAAAATCAAGGCCATTGTGGAGATGGAGCCCCCTAGAACAGAAAAGCAGATTCGAGGATTTCTGAGGAAAATTCAGTATATAAGTAGGTTCATCGCTAATTTAACTATGGTGTGTGAGCCGATTTTTAAGCTGTTTAAGAAGGGCGTGCCGAAGGTATGGAACGAAGAGTGTCAAGAAGCTTTTGAGACTATTAAAAGGTACTTGAGTAATCCACCAATTCTAGTTCTTTCGCGGCAAGGTGAGCCGTTATTGTTATACTTGACGGTCACTGAAACTGCGACGGGAGCTATGCTAGCTTAGTACCTTGAGGGGTTGAAAAAGGAGAATGCCATTTATTACCTAAGCAAGAAGATGACAGACTATGAGGTGAAGTACAATGCCATAGAGAAGGCTTGTGTGGATTTGGTATGGGCAACTCAGAAACTCCGTCACTACATGATGTCTTATGAGGTTTTCTTGATAAGTCGTATGGATCCACTGAAGTATTTGATAGAAAGGCCGGTTTTATCCTACAGAACTGCTCGTTGGTCGATTCTCCTTAATGAATTCGACATAAAGTATGTAACACAGAAGTCAGTGAAAGGAAGTGTCATTGCAGATTACTTGGCTAGTTGCCCTGTGGCGTCATCAGAACAATTTAATGATCAATTCCCCGATGAGGATGTCCTGGAAATTGGAAAGAAGAGTTGGAAAGTATACTTCGATGGAGCTATAAACAAAAGAGGGTATGGGATAGGAGTTCTACTGGTCTCACCTGAAGAAGCATTCACACCTTTGGCGGTTAAGTTAGGTTTTGAAGCAACCAACAACATTGTCGAGTATGAAGCCTGTATCCTTGCATTGGAAGCTGCACTATAATTGGGGATCAAAGAGTTAGGGGTTTTCGGAGATTCAGCACTGATTATTTGCCAGATAAAGGGAGAGTGGAAGACTCATGATGAGAAGCTGCTACCGTATCATGCCTACTTAGAAGCCTTGACTAAGGAATTTGTGGAAATAGAGTTTAATTACTTGTCGAGAAATAAGAACCAATTTGCTGATGCTTTGGCAACTCTAGCTTCTATGGTGGAAATCCCGTATGGTGGGAATGTAAAACCGTTGGTGATAGAATGTAGAGAAAAACCTGTGTACTGCTGCTCTATTCGAGAAGGAGAGTTGAAAGATGGCCATCCTTGGTACTATGACATCATGAAATTCATTGAGGAAAGGGAATATCCGGAGGGAGCATCCCGCGTTGATAGGAGAACACTAAGGAGGCTGGCAAGTCACTATGTTTTGTGTGGAGGAAAGCTATACCGGAGGTCGTACAACGGGGTCCATCTATTGTGTGTCACCGAGGAAGAAGCCGAACGTCTTGTTAGTGAAATCCATGAAGGAGTGGGAGCACCGCACATGAATGGTTATATGCTAGCCAAGAAAATCATGAGGTTGGGTTACTATTGGTCTACAATGGAGAAAGATTGCTATGCACATGTCAAGAAATGTCATAAGTGTCAGGTTTTTGCTAATGGACAACACTTGCCTTCCATGCCTTTGACAAGCATGTCGTCGCCATAGCCTTTTGCAGTATGGGGAATAGATATAATTGGGCAGATTAAGCCGAAAGCCTCCAATGGGCATGAATACATCTTGGTAGCTATCGATTACTTCACTAAGTGGGTAGAAGCAGCTTCTTACAAGACCCTGAATGCTAAGAAGGTAGCACAGTTCATACAGCTCAACATCATTTATAGATATGGGGTACCCCATGAGATTATTTCAGACAATGGTCAGCACTTTCAGAAAGAACCAAGGAGCTTTTGCAGAAATACAATATAGTGCACCATCTATCCTCCCCTTATTGCCCGTAGACTAATAGGGTAATGGAGGCCGACAACAAGAATGTTAAGAAGATACTACAGAAAACAGCTGATACTTACACTGATTGGCATGAGAAGTTACCTTTAGCCTTATGGGGCTATAGGACATCCGTAAGATCGTCAACAGGGGCTACCCCTTATTCTTTGGTGTATGGGATGGAGGCTGTTTTGCCTATTGAGTTGGAGGTACCGTCATTACGGGTTGCCATGGAGAGTCAGATAGCAGAAGCAGATTAGGTTAAGAACCGTTATGATGAGTTGGCATTGTTAGATGAAAGGTGATTGAGGGCCTTATATCATGTGCAGGGATATCAGCGAAGGGTTGCAAGAGCATTCAACAAGCATGTCAAAGACCGAGGTTTGAAAACAGGGGATTTGGTGTTGAAAGAAATCAGAGCTCCGATTTTTGATCCACGAGGAAAATTCAAGCCTAGTTGGGGTGGCCCGTATGTTATTAAGGAGATATTGCCAGCAGGGGCTGTTCGCCTCATGGATTTAGATGGAATTGAGTTCGCTTGTCCTACAAATTTGGATCAATTAAAGAAGTATTATGTGTAAGGCCTGCTAGGTTGAAAACCCATAAGGGCGGCCTAAGCAAAAGTTAAGGCATTTGAACTACGAGGGCCTGATTCCCCATTCCTAAAAAAAAAAAAGAAAAAAAAGAGAAGAAAAAAAAAAAGAAAAGAAAAAAAAAAGAGAGAAAAGAAAAAAAGAAAAAAGGATGGGGATACGTAGGCAACCCATAAAGTTACCTTGGGTGCGGTCCAAACAACACCACAACAACAAATCTCAAAATTAAATTATTATTAGCAATTCATTTAGAACTAATTGATTGACATAGCAATTTATTGGTGTTAAATAAAGAACTATTGACATGCCATAGATATCCTATTTCTAAAGCCTTTAAGTCTTTTTGTTCTTCTTCAGAGTCTCTTGGTTTGCTTTCTTCTCTTTTCTTTCAAGTCTTTGCTTCTTTCGTAAGTCATGGGCATGTGCTGCTTCCACTGCTTCCAGAATGTCTTCCCTACAAAATCCAAGTCTTGTGTCCTTGATAAGGTCATAAATCCTTTCCCTGCGTATGGTTTCTCTTTCACCCAAGCTAGTCTTCAACCATGTCTTTGTATTCAGGGCTCATGACATAAGGCCCATCAGTGTTTTCAATTCGAGTCAGTTTCAGTTGGTTAGTCCATCTAGTCTTGGCCCACTTAACCATCGTGGGGCCCACAGGTTCAACAGAATGATCGAATACCACAGAAGTAGGTATGGTTTGCATGGCACCCATCTGACGAAGGATTCTTGAGGGCTAATAGAATGAAGTTGATCTCAACCCTATGAGCTTGACCATAGCACACTCAGAAGTTTGGAGAAGAATTTGTTCCTTGCACCCCCATATGAAGATAAACCACTTAATGTTTCGCCATGAGAGTATTTGAAAATAGCCTAACCATTCCCTCAAAGAAAATTGACCAGGAAGTTCAACTCGACGGCAACAATAATGTTGAGGTTTGTAAGGATTAATGGCGGTAGGGGATAAGAAGTTAAGTCTTTCAAGAAGCCACATCTACAGTAGAATGGGGCTCCCTCCTAATGGGGCTTGTGGGTTATCATGAACTTTGTCTAAGCTATTGAGGGTTTCAGCTAACACCATGGGAATCAGGTTGTTATGTTCAAGAATGAAAGGGATCAGTTCACATATTTGAATAGGGACGTAGAGAGTCCCCGTGGAGATAAGGAAGCGGCCAACTAAACAGAAAGTAAGAGCATGTTGAGTAGTAAGGTTGAAATTCAGGGTACCTTTGCCATCACGAGCCAAAAAGGAAGTTGCTATTTCCATGAGATTCACCATGTGATCCTTCACAAATATGGAGACCTCTTGTTGAGAAATCCCAAAGAAGTTGGAGAAGGAAATCAGGTAACTTGAGCGTGGAGTAGGGAGGATGAAAGGTCCTACAGGTGAAACTCCATACAGAGCACAAAATTCCTCCATTGTTGGGCATAGCTCTTCGTAGTTGAAACGGAATACATGAAGTTGGGGATCCCAAAAGTATGTAGCAGCAGTAAGAAGAATGGTTTCAAGCTTCACATACATCAAAGAGAATAATGGATCCAAGCAGTAGCGCTTGAACTCCTTCCTTGCCTCCGCACTCATAACTTTCAGAAAATCACTTAAGAACTTGTCTAGGGCTTCCATAACTTGCTCTCAATGAATGTAAGTAGGGTTTGAGACCCCTTGGATGTGCTTTTATAGGAAAAAATTCAGAAATCTGTGTTTTGGAAGGAGAAATTCCGTCAAAATAGGAAGTTTACTAAAAACAAGCGAAACACCGCTTCGGGCTCAGGTGACCACCGAGGCCTGGGCGGCTAGCCGCCTGGGCCCAGGCGGCTAGCCACCCAGCCCCAGGTGGTCACCCGAGGCCGCCGCTGTTTCGCCCATTTTTGCCCTATTGTGCCTTTGTTAGGCCCTTTTGTGATATTTTGACTCTTTTGTGCTTGATTTAAGCCCATTTTTCACACAATACAAGATCATATCATTGCAATAAAGTTCAACATAGATTCATCAAGTATCCATAATAGGAGTTCAAGGTTGGGAATTGAAATTCCTAATTAGTACATGACAAGAAGATAATAAGTTCCAAACATTCCTAACAAGAGGTGAGTGAAACTCAATGATTTCCCGTGGGCCTTCTCTTTCAACTTGGCCCAGCTCCATCGCGCCCTGAACGAGGTGCTCTAGGAGGGGGCATATCCTGTGGTGGACGAGATGATGATGCCTGTTGCAAAGAAAGATAATGAGTTAGTAGGGTAATGATGCCAATCCTAGTTGAAAGTTGATAAAGATGATCACTTACTTGGGGATTCAAGCGTGCTTCCAGAACTGAGTTCTCTAAACTCATTCGCACAAGATCCCTCCTCAACCCTTCATTGAGTTCAATGCATTCCTGGGCGTACTCCCGTAGAACCTAGGAGAGTATAGACATGGTTAATAATAATGAAAGAATCCAATTTCAAGAAGGTAAGAGTTTAGAACTCACATTCTCATAATATGGATCGATCTTGGGATATTCATCGAATGGTGGATGGGTAATGTCAGTCTTCACAAATTTTGTCCCACTGCACAAGTTCACATACCAATTTAGTTAGTGGTGATTTCCTTCAAGGTCTTCATCCTCGTCATTGTAAGTCATCCCAGTGGCTGATCCAAATGTGGAGCTGTGTCCCCTTGCCCGTCGGCCTTGAAATTCAAATGCTTGTCAGGAAAAGTCTTTATTATGATCTTAAAAAGAATTTAAGAGTTTGGGGAGCTCACCCCTTGAGGTGGGAGACCAGTGACCCTAGGATTCATCAGATATTGTCGACAGAAGGCAGTGTATTCTATGCGAGGGGAGGTAAATCCCTCAGCATCCCAACCCCTCAGAGCCTCTTCTAGTTCATCCCCCACCAGGTGGTTAGTATGCCTCATGTTCTTTGGTGGCATGGAAGGTGTCACAGCTGCATTCATGTTTCCGTGGACTTGTCTCAGGACTCGCTCCCCAAGATACCAGCATCTACCTATGGGGCCTTAAAAAAGGACCCTTTTGCTTGTCAACTCCAAACAAGAGGAGTACTTCTCGGGTAGCCTATGCTCCCATAGCCTCCATGGATCCCATTCCACCTGTTGAGCTTAAAATGAGAAATGAGAAAAAAGATAAAAAGATAAAAAGAGAAAGAAAGATTCTACCATATCAGTAGTCAGGCTGGCAAGATATACCCTTGCATGGGCATAATCATGTCGGTTGGAGGCTCTTGTAGCCAAGCAAGATGGAGCGTAATTCTGGAGGATGGGCCATGACATGGCATCACTAGCAAGAGTTGGGCGGCACATGTTCAGGTACTCGTAGTACCATATCTGTGGAAAATCAAAGAAATAGAGGAAATCATGTATGTATTATGTCACACCCCAAACCCAAAAGACTGGATTTGGCGATATGATAGACACAACTCACAAAGGTTTACGCCCCACATAGGCCAACCCACTTAACCATATCAACCTGTAATAATATTGTCTCTAATAATCCATCCACAATAAATTCCAACCACAATATAACTAAAATCTCAACAATTAATTGAAATAACTAGATAAATCCATAATCATCAAAATAAATTGTCACTTCCAATAATCTACTACAACGTCCACTGAAATAAAAAAAAAACTAATTCGTCTAAATATTAAAATAAAAGTTCTAGTGTAACTAGAAGATCAAGCCATCGACTCCCTAGCTCTTCGCACGCAGAAGCCACTCACAACAAGCTAATCATCTATGAGGAAAAATATAAGGGGTGAGCATAAAGCTCAGCAAGAAAATTTTACACAATATATACAAGAAAAGGTCAAGCATATTCGCACGATTGATTTAAAAAAACATGAGTAACAAAACGATAGAGTTTTACAATAAATCATTTCTTTCCATTCAATAGGCATATAAACTCTTAAAAATAATTCTCTTGCTTTCAATTCAATAAACAATAACACTGAAACACTTCCGATAACAATGCATTAGATAAATCACTTTAAAATCACTGATCGGTAATACAAATCAATAAAACACTAGTTCATACAAGTACTTCCTCTGGCTAGACTCACATTCAATAGGCGCCCATCATCGTGGGACTTTACACTACATCAGTACTGATGACCAACAGTATTAGAATCCCCTGCTGGCACGGACCAATTTTCCAACAGTATTAAAATCCCCTGCTGGGACGGACCAATAATCTAACCAGAGTTCACACTTATACAATAAAAACATTTGGCAAATATCTTTCACAAGTAAAACAGATTCAAACACGTATGTAAAACAATTTCAATAAATGACTATTTTTGCTTGACCTACAGTACATAAGAAATAAACACTTTGATAATGAAACGATTTGGAAAACAATTGTCCATAAATCATTGGCTCGCAAAAGAGGAATAAAAATCAGATTTATTTTTATTTAATCAAAGAGGGCGATACATTATGCAAGTTTCCTTACCTCAAGCCAACCTTCAACAATTCAAGCGATTGAACTCCTAATCACTCCAATGCTATTCAGAACCTAAAATCCATAATATACTTTATCAATAATCAGACCTACACTAACAAAATTTTCTATTGTAGGCTTTGTACTTATTATATATATCTATATATATATATATTCACCCTACCCTACATCAATTGTCAGGATGTAAAAACCAAGATGACCATTCTTGTTGCTTTATTGTTTGTACAAGATTAAAATATAATATTATATTATATGTAAGCAATTAAAAACTATCTCTTCATTGACTTTTCCATGTATATTTATTTATATATCATCAATGGATCTAAATAGGTGCTGTACGTCTCCACGCTTCTACCCAGCATGTATATACCATATCTTATTATTATCTTTTATTCAAAGGGTCACGATCTGACTGAACAAATCCATAACTTAACACGTATAACTAAGAAAGTTTTTCTTTTACTCACTTGATTTCTCGGTGAACGAAGGTGAAGGAGCAAGGATTCCTTAACTGCCCACTGCTACTCTTCCAGCCGTAGAGATCCAAAAATATTAACCTCTCTTGTAAAGTTATAAATATCTTTTATATAATGGAACGAAACCCTAACCTAATTAGGATTACATCCAATACTAGTGTTTGGTTACACAGTTATCTAATTCACGATTTTATTTAATCCCAATAATTACGTGTATAGTAAAATTAACTAATAAATTAAATTAACCGTAACGCGTTAAATATATAATTAATTAAATAAATAATTTACGTAAATACGGGGCATTACATATTAAGTTTCGGGAAATAATAGAGAATTGAATGTTCTTTGTTACCTCCCAAACGAAAGGAAGTCCCCTAAAGTTCTTTGCAACTCCTCAGGACATGTCAGTCATGGAGCGATACATAGTTACAAGAGCAGCCCCACCCCAATTGTATCTCCCAATTTTGTTCACATCTTCCATGCTAGCTAGCAACTCTAGTCGAGCTATGTCATTGGTGCCCGCAAAGAAGGTACATGAAATCATGTAGAGCAAGAAAGCTCTCACAATGTATTGGGGATCCGTCCCATCACTCTCTTCCTCAGTGGCAAAGGTGTTGTAGAGCCAAGTACGGCGCACACCTTTTGGGCTTAACTCCGCTTCCACCCCGAGTAGAGCTACTATGTAGTTCTGATCCATGTTGGCATGCTCGTAGTATTCCAAGCGCTTGCCTTTTAAGTTCAACCTAGTTATCATGGTGAAATCCTTAGGGGTCATGGTCATCTCCCCGAAGCTAAAATGGAAAGTGTTGGTGGTATCCCACCATAGCTCTGTCAAGGCAAACAATGCTTGCCTATCCCATTGCTCGTTCCATAGAGCATCTAGGAAGGGCCCAAAACCCGCCTTCTTTATTATCTTGCAAGCACGTGGTTGGGCATGTTCCATATGTCTCCACCATGAGATGAGCCCCTTCATTGATGTCCTTGTACGAAGACTTTGGAAATCGGGCTATGTCAAAGGATTGTGTATTGAGTTAGCATTGAAAACATAGAGATATTGGGCATACATTGGTTATTGATTTCAAATGGTTTCCCAAAAGTTTTAAATATAGGTTTTGATTCATGAAATGAATTAGAAATGAATGCCCATAATTTTGTGTATTCAAATTCATTGATTTTGTAAGGATTGAACATGGTTTTGCCTTTCGGGCATTTTATCAAACACTTGGTGTGTAACTTGTTTTCAAGCATTGAAATGAAAGATTTTGTATACCAAATCCTTGCCAAGACCATTTGACTTTACACTACAGTGCAAACCTATTGATTTTCCAAGAATTGAACATGTTCTTGTCTCTTTGGCATTTTATCAAACACTTAGTGGGCATCTTTTCTCAAGCATTGGGAAACAAGCTTTTTACATATTCAATCCTTGCCAAATCAATGAACTTGGCTTAACAATGATAGAAACAATCAAAAGAAGACCATGGGAATACATTTTATCTAATAGAAATCAAGATTTCAAGATAAACATGTTAAGTTGGGAAGAACTAACTTCATGTTGGGAATGGAGGTATGAGAGATGCTTCTTGGGTTCAAGCAACACCTTGTCTTGGGATTCATCATAGATTGGTGCCTTGTACGTATTCTTGATCACATAGTATGGATACTTGATGTTAGAATCATTGCTAGAAGCCATTGATGATGGTTGAGCTTGTATGTGAGAAAAATGGGTTTGATAAGAAAGATGATGAATTTGATCTTGCAAATTGATGATTAATGCTTGTTTTTGTTGTTGAATAACTTGTTCTTGATGCTATTTCACGCACACAACTTGAATTGAAAGTGAAACTTTGAATGAGAATGTGTGTGTGAGTGTTTGGAGAAGATGGAAGGAGTTTCTAGAGAGAGAAACTCTCAATTTTCGAAATTGGGTGTGTGTGTGCATCAAATGAGGGTCAAGGGTTTAAAAACCCTCAAGAATGGGCAGCACCAGTCTCGGGTAACTGCCCAGCCTAGGGCGGCAAACCGCCTGGGCTTGGACGGCAACCCACCTGCAGCCAGGTGGTCACCTCCCCTTGCTCGCTCCGCTTCGCTCGTTTGGCCTTTGCTCGCCTTTTCGTGCTTTTGAACCTTCTTTGAGATGCAATCTCAAGCTTGTTTTGAGTTGAAAAATGAGTGAATACCTTGACATTGTTTAGCATGAAATGTTTTGAAATGGATTGCATTGGTGGCCTTTGTGTGGGCATGGCATGCTAGTAGGGTTGAACAACCCTCTCTATGCATATGACTTTTGATCATTAGGGATGAATTCCCTCCTATGTCACTAAGATTCGTTGTCATTTGGGATAAAGATACTTTCCCTATGGGCATATGAATGTTCGTTTTCCTATATGAGTTGATGTTTGAGTTGAGGCATGAATAGCCTCCATGTGAGATGACTTGGTGAGCTTGTTGAGTGTGGGTAAATAGAAGCTTACCTTTGTCTTGATGACTTAGTAAGAGAAAGATGCAATCTTTCTCATGATTACATGCTTACCTTGATAGCTTGAAAGATGCAATCTTTCCCATGATTTGTGTTTACCTTGA
This sequence comes from Liquidambar formosana, assembly GCA_039720395.1. Lineage (NCBI taxonomy): Eukaryota > Viridiplantae > Streptophyta > Magnoliopsida > Saxifragales > Altingiaceae > Liquidambar > Liquidambar formosana. The sequence goes on from CM077828.1 coordinate 3,519,945, forward strand.
TGGTTTGAATATGAGAAGGACGCGATCTTTCTCACGCTATGTGTTCACCTTGAGAGTTTGATATGAGAAGGATGCAATCTTTCTCATGTCACATGTTTGCCTTGATAGTTCGAAAGATGTAATCTTTCCTGTGGTATGTGTTTACCTTGATGATTTGAGCAAGAGAAGGACATGATCTTTCTCGTGTTATGTGATTACCTTGATATTTGAATGATAACCTTGATGGTTTGAACATGAGAGGGACGCGATCTTTCTCGTGTTACATGATAACCTTGATGATTTGAATATGAGAAGGATGTATCTTTCTCATGTTTTGAGATAGCCTTGATAGCATAGTTTTACCTCGTATTATTCGCCAGAGCCATTGGTGTAGTATGGGAAGACCTTTCATCGAACGCAGATTCGGTGTAAGCTATGGATACCTCATATTATTCGTCAGAGCCATTGGCGTAGTATGGGAAGACCTTTCATTGAACGCAGATTCGGTGTAAGCTATGGATACCTCGTATTATTCGCCAGAGCCATTGGCGTAGTATGGGAAGACCTTTCATCGAACGCAGATTCGGTGTAAGCTATGGCTACCTCGTATTATTCACTAGAGCCATTGGTGTAGTATGAGAAGACCTTTCATCGAATGTAGTTCGATGTAAGCTGTGGATACTTTATCTTGTCCCCCTAGTGAAACTGGTATACAGTATGAAGAGTTCTGTAGAACTTATGAGGAGTACCTTTGTGCTTGTGTATGATGAATTCGAAGAATTCAATGATATGATCACTCTCTTTTCCCAGTGGGTCTTGATGAAATCAATTCCCCGGGCAAAAATGGGCTGTTCTTTTGGTCATTGGTTCGTAAGTGAAACTTGCTCACCAATGAGGGGCTTCTATCACACCCCATTTTTGCCACCTTAGCTAGGGTTTGTCATTTCATGTGTCTTTTTGTTTCCTTTTTGAGTCTAGTCTTTTGCATTGAGTTTCTAGGGTCCTAAGGATGATGTGTATGAATTTTGGTTCGGTTTGGAGTTGATCTTGAGGGCTAATAAGAACTTTTGTGACTTGAGGGGCATAATCGTCCTTTAAGCCACAAACTTTCCATTTGACCTTGAAATGATCTCCAAGTTGCCAATTGGAGTTCATATGGTTGCATTTGAGGTATTTATGGGTTCAATTTGATGAATTGAAGGTTCGGGATTAGAATAGCTCAACAAGGCTCAGGTTAGTTAAGAGACCTATTTCGGGTTAGCTCGAATTGGCTCATGATTTTCACTCTATGACTACTCATTTGACCTTGATTAGTCTTAATTTCATCCCCAAATGTGTTTAGGGAGGTTGAATTTCGAATTAGAAAGCATTCGGTGCGACCCTATGTGCATACCTAAGCTAAGCGATGGTGAGGTATAGCGGTTAACCGCCTTTGTAGGACCCAACCATGCAGCCATGGCTAGGGTTTCTTGCCCTCAAGTGACTCAAATTAGATTCCCCTTCGAAACACGGTCGTTTTGGCTTTCGTTTCGTCAAAATCGGAGTTGATTTGAGCCTTGAAACACATTTGGAAGTCGAAAGGGTCAAAATTGGGCTGAAGATGACATGGCCTCAGGTGACCACCCAGGCCTGGGCAGCTAGCTGCCTGGGCCCAGGCTGCTAGCCGCCCAGCCCCAGGTGGTCACCCGAGCCACTTTCCTTTTTTGAGTCTTGACGCGGCTCCCTTCCTATTTTCTCGGATTTGCTCGCCTCCAACCGCCATTTAACCCTAATTTCAGCCCTATTTGACCTACTTGAGCCCCAAGGGAACCTCTAAGAGCCCTTGGATCAATACCTAGGGTTTTAATCCCAACCATTGAGGGTTTTCCCTCAAACCCTATAAATACCCCCTTATACTTCAGCAATAGGGAAGGCAATTTCTGAAGTGGGAGGCACATTGGAGGCTATGATAGCCATCCTTAGGGTAGTTTAACCTAAATTTTGAGTGAGAGAGTGAGAGAGAAAGCTTGAAGGAGGGCTGGAGCATTGCTAGAAGGCTTGAAGGAAGGAATTCCTAGCAGTACATAAGAGAAGGAGGACTCTCTACAGCAGCAACCCTAGGTATACTGTCTCTTCCCCTCTTCTCTCTTTTAAAGTTAGGGTTTTTGCATAGAATAGCATGACTTCATGTCAAAGCTTATGTCTTTATCATGTTTTGTTGCTTCTATTAGCTAGTATGCATGTTTAGGATGATATTCATTGGCTGTTTAGTATGCTAGGATGTTATTCCATGTGATTTATTGCATGTTTGGGACTCTAGGGTTTCCTTAGTGCTGAAATTGGTTTTCTGCATGAAATAACTCTTTTGCATATTAAAGCTTGTGTCTTTATCATGTCTTGTTGCTTCTATTAGCTAGTATGCATGTTTAGGATGATATTCATGGGCTGTTTAGTATGCTAGGTGTCACACCCCATTTTTGCCACCTTAGCTAGGGTTTGTAATTGCATGTGTCTTTTTGTTTCCTTTTTGAGTCTAGTCTTTTGCATTGAGTTTCTAGGGTCCTAAGGATGATGTGTATGAATTTTGGTTCGATTTGGAGTTGATCTTGAGGGTTAATAAGAACTTTTGTGACTTGAGGGGCATAATCGTCTTTTTGGTCACAAACTTTCCATTTGACCTTAAAATGATCTCCAAGTTGCCAATTGGAGTTCATATGGTTGCATTTGAGGTATTTATGGGTTCAATTTGATGAATTGATGGTTCGGGATTAAAATGGCTCAATATGGCTCAGGTTGGTTAAGAGACCTACTTCGGGTTAGCCTGAATTGGTTCATGATTTTCACTCTATGACTACTCATTTGACCTTGATTGGTCTTAATTTCATCCCCAAATGTGTTTAGGGAGGTTGAATTTCGAATTGGAAAGCATTCGGTGCGACCCTATGTGCATACCTAAGCTAAGCAATGGTGAGACATAGCGGTTAACCACCTTTGTAGGACCCAACCATGCAGCCATGGCTAGGGTTTCTTGCCCTCAAGTGACTCAAATTACATTCCCCTTCGAAACACGGTCGTTTTGGCTTTCGTTTCGTCAAAATCGGAGTTGATTTGAGCCCTGAAACACATTTGGAAGCCGAAAGGTCAAATATAGGCATAAGCTGACAGGGCCTCGGGTGACCACCTAGGCCTGGGCAGCTAGCCGCCTGGGCCCAGGTTGCTAGCCGCCCAGCCCCAGGTGGTCACCCGAGCCACTTTCCTATTTTGAGCTTTGACGCGGCTCCCATCCTATTTTCTCGGATTTGCACGCCTCCAGCCGCCATTTAACCCTAATTTCAGCCCTATTTGACCTACTTGAGCCCCAAGGGAACCTCTAAGAGCCCTTGGATCAATCCCTAGGGTTTTAATCCCAACCATTGAGGGTTTTCCCTCAATCCCTATAAATACCCCCTTATACTTCAGCAATAGGGGGGAGGAATTTCTGAAGTGAGTGGCACATTGGAGGCTATGGCAGCCATCCTTAGGGTAGTTTAACCTAAATTTTGAGTGAGAGAGTGTGAGAGAAAGCTTGAAGGAGGGCTGGAGTTGGGCTTGAAGGCTTGAAGGAAGGAATTTCCAGCAGCACATAAGAGGAAGAGGACTCTCTACAGCAGCCACCATAGGTATATCCTTCCCCCTTTCTCTCTTTCATTCAAACTAAGGTTTCTTGCATAGCTTTGCATTACTTCATGTTAAAAGCTTATAGTTTTATCATGTGTTGATGCTTCTAATGCTTAGAATACATGATTAGGATATTGTTTATGGCTGGTTTTGCATGATATAATGTCATTCTATGTGGTTTTATGAGTGTTTGTGTTTTTAGGGTTTTTTAGAGTCTTTTCTAGGGTTTTACATGGAATAGTCATTATTTCATGTTCAAGTTTGTGTCTTTATCATGTCTTGTTGCTTCTATTAGTTAGTATGCATGATTAGGATAATATTCATGGGCTGTTTAGTATGCTAGGATGCTATTCCATGTGATTTACTGCATGTTTGGGACTTTAGGGTTTCCTTAGTGCTGAAATTGGTTTTCTACATGAAGTAACACTTTTGCATATTGAAGCTTGTGTTTTTATTGTGTTTTGTTACTTCTATTAGTTAGTATGCATGATTAGGATAATGTTTATGGGCTGTTTAGTATGCTAGGATGCTGTTCCATGTGATTTAATGCATGTTTGCAATTCTAGGGTTTCTCTTGTGCTGAAATTAGGTCTTTACTTAGAATAGCTATATTTCATGTGCAAGCTTGTGTTTTTATCATGTGTTGATGCTTCTATTGATTAATATGCATGATTAGAATGATGTCCATGATGAGTTTTGCATGATTTGGAGTTATTTTATGTGATTTTGAGCACAGTTGTGATTCTAGGGTTTCACTCATCCTTGTATTAGGAAAGTTGCATATAGCATGATAGCTTAGGGTTTTTCTTTGTGTTTTCTTCATAGTTGATATATATGTGCTGCATATTTGATAACCATGATATTTTTCTGCATTCATAGTAGTGGATTTTAGTGTTTTTTGCATGTCATTGCATGTAGGGTTGAATTAGGGTTTTAGTTAGCTTATGATTCATGTTGTTGCATGACTTATGGTTGATTTTAAGCCTTATTTCAATTCTGTCCAGATCTGTTACTTGTTCTTGATAGGATATTTTGAGCATGTGTTAGCCCATGTTTGGGCATGATAATGGCTTGATTTGGAATCTAGCTTGTTTGGTTGGTATTTTTGGTATGTTTTGCATGGAAATTGCAGGTGCTTTGACAGGTACAATAGGTGCAACTACCCCACCAATGTGGGGTGGTTATTTTGGCTATTGTGAGATGAAATCTTACAAATAAAGTAATTACCCTATGCAATAGGGTGGTTATTTTGACAGGTTGCTTTTGCTTAAAGGTAAGTAGGGTATGAGGGTGCCCCAATTCACCCTTCTTTCCTTCCTTTGAAACTTTCCCTTTCTCCCCCCTAGGGTTATTTCCTAATAGGGGAACATGGCAATCCTTATAGTTTCCTTTCAATAACAAATACCTTTTGAATCAAGGTTTCCATTTCTTATCAAAATTCCATATTTACCAAAAATATTTTGAGAATCATTTATTTTGGAAACTTACCATGCTTTACTTGAAAGGAAACTTAGGGTTTACCATAGGCCTTGATTAGGTTATAACCCTATTCCTTTTCGAACTACGTGGACTTTGATCCATGTATTTCCATACATGGTACGTAGGCGCTCCTTGTGAGGTTCAAGTCCGCCCTAGGATACTAAGTATCCTAGGTTTTCTCCTCCCCCTCTTTCTTTTTTCTGTTTTTCTTTGATTTACTTGATTATATGGATGAATGAATGAATGATATGCATGCTGTCTTGTGATGATAATTGTTGATTTGTGTGTGATTAAGACTTTGCTTTAGCCCAATTAAATTAAGAGACCGTTTAGGGCGATATGGGTGCCTATAGGCTTTGCCTAGAACCTTCCCATATCGTAACTTAGCCTTCGAATCCCCGATTTCTCTGGTTTCCAAAAGATCATTTGCCTTACCATTTTTAAACGTGGAGTCATTATTTTGTTTTCCTAAAACAAAACTGTTTTTTAGGGTTTTCCTTGTTTCCTTTAAAAAATAAGGTGGCGACTCCTTTTCCTTTTTCAAACCAAACCGAATCTTTTCGCCAATCCCTCGTGGGCCCAATTTCCGGGGTTCACACTAGGATGTTATTCCATGTGATTTATTGCATGTTTGGGACTCTAGGGTTTCCTTAGTGCTGAAATTGGTTTTTTGCATGAAATAACTCTTTTGCATATTAAAGCTTGTGTCTTTATCATATCTTGTTGCTTCTATTAGCTAGTATGCATGTTTAGGATGATATTCATGGCCTGTTTAGTATGCTAGGATGTTATTCCATGTGATTTACTGCATGTTTGGGACTCCAGGGTTTCCTTAGTGCTGAAATTGGTTTTCTGCATGAAATAACTCTTTTGCATATTAAAGCTTATGTTTTTATCGTATTTTGTTGTTTCTATTAGCTATTATGCATGTTTAGGATAATATTCATGGGTTGTTTAGTATGTTAGAGTGTTATTTCATGTGATTTTATGCACCATTGTGATTCTAGGGTTTCATTCATCCTTGTTTTAGGGAAGTTGCATATAGCATGATAGCTTAGGATTTCTCTTTAGTTTTTCTTCATAGTTGCTGCATATGTGTTGCATATTGGATAACTATGATGTTTTTGCATCCATATTAGTTGATTTTAGGGATTTTTGCATGTCATTGCATATAGGGCTGGATTAGGGTTTAGTTAGCTTATGATTTATGTTGTTTGCATGACTTGTGGTTGATTTTAAGCCTTATTTCAGTTCTGTCCAGATTTATCCATTGTCCTTATTGCCATATTTTGAGCATGAGTTAGCCTATGTTTAAGCATGATAATTACTTGATTGGAACCTAGCTTGGTTGGTTGGTATTTTTGGTATGTTTTGCATGCAAATTGCAGTTGCTTGACAGGTACAATAGGTGCAACTACCCCACCAATGTGGGGTGGTTATTTTGACTATTGCGAGATGCAATCTTGCAAATAAGATAATTACCTTATGCAATAAGGTGGTTATTTTGACAGGTTGCTTTTGCCTAAAGGTAAGTAGGGTATGAGGGTGCCCCAATTCACCCTTCTTTCCTTTCCTTGAAACTTTCCCTTTCTCCCCTCCTAGGGTTATTTCCTAATAGGGGAATATGGTAATTCCTATAGTATCCTTTCATAAAAATACCTTTTAAATCAAAGTTTCCATCTTTATCAAATTTTGTATTTACTAAAGATCTTTTGAAGAATCATTTATTTTTGGAAACTTACCATGTTTTACTTGAAAGGAAACTTAGGGTTTACCATAGGCCTCTATTAGGTTATAACCCTATTCCCTTTCGAACTACGTGGACTTTGATCCATGTATTCCCATACATGGTACGTAGGCACTCTTCGTGAGGTTCAAGTCCACCCTAGGATACTAAGTATCCTAGGTTTTCTTTCCCTTCTTTCTTTTTTCTGTTTTTCTTTGATTTAATTGTTTATATGGATGAATGAATGGATGATATGCATGCTGTCTTGTGATGATAATTGTTAATTGATGTGTGATTAAGACTTTGATTTAGCCCAATTAAATTAAGAGACCGTTTAGGGCGATATGGGTGCCTATAGGCTTTGCCTAGAACCTTCCCATATCGTAACTTAGCTTCCGAGTCCCCGATTTCTTTGGTTTCCAAAAGATCTTTTGCCTTACCATTTTTAAATATGGAGTCATTCTTTTGTTTTCCTAAAACAAAACTGTTTTTTAGGGTTTTCCTTGCTTCCTTTAAAAAATAAGGTGGCGACTCCCTTTTCCTTTTTCAAACCCTCCCATGGGCCTTTTAACTTTTTAGGGTCCACAATATGAGTGATCAACAAGGGATTTATCACGTTCAGGAAAAGAGAGAGAATGTTTCACAAGAACACTCATAAATATAACTCATGTAAATCTATGGCCATAGTAGGATTACTATGAAAAAGGGTTTTAATAGTGCATCTAATGAGTTAACATTTTGGATTGGTTCATAAAGTATTAAACTAAGGACTTTCCATGTCCTATTAGTTTAATCAGAAGCATTGTGTTGATAAAAGGATGTTATTGTAATCTTAACTATAACTGAAGGGTTCTTTGTATGATTTATGTTCACCTCATTTAGGATCACACTATGAGCTATTGCTAGATGTTACTCATGGTTAGTAGAAACCCTAATTGATTTAAGTTGGTTATAATTATTTAGGGAATTGGAAAGTATTCCAATTAGACTCTTAATGGAAAGTGTTCCATTGGGCACTCTATGTGCTATTACCTACTACTAAATGTTGTGAACCTAATGGGTCACACACTAATAAGCAAAGCGAGACTTTAAGTTGTGAGAGAAAAGGCATGAGTGTACTAGAATAATTCTATTAGGCCACACTTGCATTGGATGTAAGTTAGAGGGGTTAATGAGCAATTTTAAGAAATTATAAAACCACACAAGGAGGGATTCCCCCTTTGGCTGCCCCCTTAGTGCTTGCTATAAATACAAGCTAGCACTTGATAGCTTGCCACACTCACTCCTTCACTCCCTCTTTTGGCCTGCCCTAATGAGGAGCCCCTCTCTCTCTCTCTTCTAGTTCTCTTCTTCTAGCAAACCCAAAGGAGAATAAGAAGAACAACTAAAGGTTTTTGCTTGGTGTGGATACCATGGAGGCAGGACACTTGTGCTACTCGTTCGTTATTCTAATCAATCGTCTTAAGGACCAATTGTAAGTATTAACCCTCTTCTTCTAGTTAGGGTTTTTGTTTTGTATGAACCACTATCAGATTCATAAGCTATAGGGAATTGAATTATGTTTTTGTTATTCATTACATTCCGCTTTGTAGTATTTCTTTATATCAATTCCTTACATTTCCAAGAGAGCTCAGAGGATTAAAAATAGTATTAAAATAAGTAAACATTTTGGAAATAGTCTCATGCTTGTTCGTTCTAAACAATTTATATTCACATACAAGCATGTTAATCTTAGCCTCTTTAACTTGAGGCGTGCCTTCATAGGTAACCTCTAGAGCATCCCATATCTCTTTGACAATTGTGACCTAGAGATTTTACTAAATTCATTTGGGGCAAGTGCACAATATAAGAGATTCATAACTTTAGCATTGATTTCAATGAGTTTCTTGTCATTGTCATCCCATTCTTCTTGGGACTTAGTGGGTGTATGGGGTCCATTTTCAATAACCTTCTGTCACACCCCATTTTTGCACCACCTTACTAGGGCTCATCATTTCATGCATGTTTTTATTTTTTTTTTGAGTCTAGTCACTTGCATTAGGTTTCTGGAGTCACAAGGACAATAGGTATGAATTTTGGTTCAAATTGGAGTTGATCTTGAGGGATAATAAGAACTTTTGTGACTTGAGGGGCATAATTGTCTTTTAAGCCCCAAACTTTTCATTTGACCTTGAAATGATCTCTGAATTGTCAATTGGAGTTCATATGAATGCATAAGAGGTATTTCTAGTGTCAATTTGATAAATCAATGGCTTGGGATTAAAATGGCTCGATGTAGTTCAAGATTGGTTAATTGACCCTTCTTTGGGTTAGCTCTAATTAACTCACAATTACCAACCAAATCTTTTCAAATTGACTTTCATTAGTCATCATTTTACTCCCAAAAGTGTTTTATAAAGTTCAATTTTGATATGGAAAGTGTTTGGTTTGATCCTATGTGCATGCCTATGCTTAGCAAAGGTAGAACATAGTGGTTAACCACCTTGTTCAAACCTAACCATGCCCCCATGGTTAGTGGTTTTCACCCTAAAATGTTCAAAAACATATTCCTCATCGAAACACGGTCGTTTTGGCTTTTGTTTCATCAAAATCGGAGTTCATTTGGCCCCTGAAACACTTCTAGAAGCATTAGGAGTCAAAAATAGGCAAAATTCCGGAGTGGGCTCGGGTGACCACCCAGCCCCGGGCGGCTAGCCGCCTGGGCCCAGGTGGCTAGCCGCCCAGGCCCTGGTGGTCACCCGAGACCACTTTCCTATTTTCACTCTAACTCCTTGCTGAAGCGGACTCTTGCCTATTTTGACGTATTTGGGCTCTTTTGGACGAGTTTCCTTCTAATTTTTGGTAACTTCTGAGTTACTTAAGCCCCAAGGGGGTCTCTAATAGCCCTTGGATTAATTTTTAGGGTTTTAATCCTAGCCATTGGTTAATCCTAATGAAACTCTATAAATACCCCCTATGCTTCAGCACAAAAGGAGCCACTTTATGCATTAAAATTAGAGTGTTTGAGAGAGAATAAGAGAGAGAGACTTGAAGGAGAGCTGGAGTTCTTGCTGTAGCCTTGGAGAGGATTGGTTCAAGTCATCCATAAGAGCAAGGGAGAGTCTCTACAGCAGCAAGGAAGTTTCTTCTCAAGGTATTCCTCCCTCTTTGTTTATGCTGAATATGGGTTAGGCTTATTGCATGTTAAAGGTAACTTTTTTATCATGTATTAACACTCTAGCTAGTTAATATACATGGAATATCTATTGTTTATCTACTGTTTAGCATGCTTTAGGGCTGTCCTATGTGTTTTTTATGCATAGTTATGGTTCTTGTGCTCCTGTTGCCCTTGTGCTAGGATTAGTGTCATTGCATGTTAGAGTTAGGATTTTCATCATGTTATGTTGCTTTAGTTAGTTAATATGCATGATTTAATTTCTGTTTAGTTTGGTTTTTGCATGATTAAAGTATGTTTTGTATGTCTTTAAGCATATTTGTGAGTTTAGGGTTTTAGAGTCATTGTTTTATGTTAGTTTTCATATAGCATGATAAAGTAGACTTTTTTATTGGTTTTTCTTCATGTTTGCTGTATATGTCTTGCATATAGAGTAAATATGATGTTTTTGCATGCATGTTAGTATATTCTAGGGTTTTTTATGCATAATATGGTTTTAGGAATATGTTAGGACTTATTATTGTTTGCTGTTTTTTGCTGTTAGCATGCTTAGTAGATGATTTTAGGCCATAATACTATTCTGTCCAGATTTGCATATCATTGTTTTTGCATGGTTTTGAGCACGTGTAAGGGTGCAAATAGGTGTGGTATTCGTCCTATGGCAAATAGGGCTGCCAATGTCTGAAATGGCTAATGCTAGGAGCAATTGCGCTCAGGTAAGCGGGTGTGAAGGTGCCCCAATTCACCTCTCTTCCTTATCCTTTCTCTTCTCCCTATCTAGGGTTAATTTTTAATATGATCCTATGGTTTAATTAGAGGTTTCCTTCATAAATAAAATTCTGGTTTTTATTAAGGTTTCCATTTTGTGGATTTCTTTCCAAAATCAAACTTTCTATCAATTCTCTTTTGATCAAATAAGGAAACCTAGGGTTTTTACCATAGGTTTGTATTAGGTCTTAACCTTAGTTCTAATCGAACTACGTGGACTTTGATCCATGTATTTCGCTGCATGGTACGTAGGCGCTCTTCGTGAGGCTCAAGTCCGTTCTAGGATCCAAGCATCCTAGGCTTCTTTTTTTTTCTTTTCTTTTTTCTTTATTTTCTGTTTTTATGTGCTTATTATGCATGGATGGATGAATGAAATATATGATATGCATGCTATCTTGTGATGATATACTTGCTGATTTTTGTATGGAAAAGATCTTGATTTAGCCCAAATGAACTGAGAGACCGAAAGGGTGACATGGGTGCCTATAGGCTTTGCCTAGAACCTTCCCATGTCATAACTTAGCCTCCAAATCCCCGATTTCTTTGGTTTCCAAAAGATTGGTTTTTGCCTTTCCTTTTTTATGGAGTCATTCAAATTGTTTTCCTAAAACAAACTATTTTTAGGGTTTTCCTTGTTTCCTTTAAAAAATAAGGTGGCGACTCCTTTGTGTTTTCAAAACCCACATCCACCCTTTTCGTCAATCCCTCGTGGGCCCGATTTCCGGGGTTCACAGTTTGGCAACTCCACTAGGGACTTGTGGGCTAGACTCTATAAAGTTTAATTGGGCTAGGTTAATTTCTTATGTTTAATTAAAATCAATCACATTGCATCCGCTTGATTGTGTGCTTTCATTTATTGCATTGTGTGCGCAAATTCTTGCATGATAGGATCGATGTCCCTCGATGTATCCTTGCCAACGATCGGCCTAGTCTCAACCTTGGTTTTCCTGATTCCATGTGTTGGGGCGAAAGCTATCAACCTCTCTTGCCTAGTACCCTTGGGCTTGCCCTTGGGTATATTAAATGAGTTAATCACATACTGTTGGACCCACGCGGCGTTCCTGATGCCACATGTGGTTAGGTATAAGGATTGCTCAAGCAAGTGAAGGACCCCAGCCTACCCTTATCATTAGTCCATATAGACAAACTTGTAGGACACTATGGTCTCACCATTATGCACCCACAATTATTTGTAATGATGCTATGCCGTGTTTGTGGTGTGAGGCTTTATATCTTATGCCCTTAATATAGACCTTTAAACCCTAGCCTTCGTTAAGGCCATGGGTAAGGAGGAATAAGTTAAGGAAATAGGATGTAAAGCTATGTTTGTGATGTGCTAGTCCTAGGGGAATAATTAAACCTAATTGAAGGATTCTATACCCTATTCTTTTAAACATACCCTTAATCCATGACCCTTGTAAAGGTAATTGGATAAAAGGAATGAATTAATTGAACATGGTGTAGAGACCGAGTTCATTAAGGAAAATATGGAGGTTTAGGACAAGTCCTTAGGCTAAAGGTTAAAACTTTTTTATCCATAGACGTGCTGGCTTGGATCCGCAATCCGCAAGGGCGTCTAGTGAGTGTTGAATCTACCCATCAGACAGACATGGCCGATGAAAGAACTAGTGAGGGGCACTTTGACCTTGAGGCTTGCCTGAAAGCCATCATGACCAAGCTTGATCATACCGTCGAGACATCCGATACCGCTTTGAAAATGGCTCAAGAGAACCAACAGAAGATGGCGGATCTTGAACAAAATGGCTCTAAGGCCCATTCCTCGGGTATACCTCATGGGGCTGGCACCGAAGAGGGACCTCAATCTAATGAGAACACCAAGACAAGGGGGGAAAGTAGCTCGAAACCTATGGTCACCAACCTAGAAGGGGAAACCAAAGGGAAAGGTTCTAGCAGTGATTCCGTGTTAGCTAGCAAGGTAGAAGCTTTGGAGAGAACTATAAAAGGGATTCGTAGGGCTGATGACATGGTCGATGTGCGGACTCTATCTCTGTTTCCAATGGCTCGTATTCCATTACAATTTAAAATGCCGGAGTTAGAAAAGTTCGATGGGACAGGTTGCCCTAAAACTCACTTGAAGATGTATGTGCGAGCCATGCACCCTCGAGGGGCTACTGACGAGCTTTCAGCTCAAATGTTCCATGAAACCTTAGCCACTTCCGCTTTGAAATGGTTCTTGTCCTTGGATGAGAATAGAACCCGGACTTGGGAAGATATATGCAATGAGTTTTCGGAGCACTACAAGTACAACACAGAGGTGGATGTCACTCGAAGGGACCTGGAAACTACCAAGCAAGGGGTTCATGAAACTTTCTCCGCTTACATTACAAGGTGGAGACAAAAGGCGTCGAGAATGACGGATAGGCCAAATGAGGAGGACCAAATTCAGCTGGTGGTTAAGAACTTGCTGCCCGTGTATCACAAGAACTTATTTGCCCACTATTTCCCCAATTTCAAAGCTCTCATAGGGGCTGGCACGCAGGTTGAAGATGCTATCAACGATGGGACAATCAAAACTGAGGAAGTGAGGAGTCGCAAGACAAACTTTACTGGGAAGAACAATGCCGAGGTCAACACCATAACTCAACCAATCCAACCCTTTTCTCTCAATGATGTTAACCCACCTCGCCAATTCACTGACCTATTCATGCCACTCGAAAGAGTCCTTGAAAAGCTCATAAGTCGTGACCTATTGAAGCCACTCAACCCAAGACCTCCACCAAATCCCTTACCCAAGAGCTACAATGAGAATGAGTACTGCAAGTACCACCAATCCAAAGGCCATGCCACCAATCGCTGTATTCGCCTTCGCCACCAAGTCCAAGACCTCATTGACAAGCAAGTCATTTCACCACCAACCCGTCCAAATGTCACCCGTAATCCTCTCCCATCTCATAACAACACACCCCCACCTAACACCATAAATGCCATTGGGGTTGAATCCTCTCGCCCTCGCCGTCCCATAAGATAATACACTCCACTCCCCATGACCTTAACCCGTCTCTTCACCATTTGCCGCAATAACAGACTTATCATGCCACTTCCACCAAAGCCAAGGCCCTCAACCCCTCACCAATATTGCCAATACCATCGTGCACCTGGCCATGACACCGAGGCTTGTTCTATACTAAAGAAGATCATTCAAGACCTCATTGACCAAAAGGTTTTGTTGTTGCCAAAGAAATCTATCCAACAAGAGCTGAAAGAAAGATATGAAGCGGGGGATCCTCAGGTTGGCCTATTGGGTGAATCGTCGGGGAAATTTGACTACTTTGTGCTGTACTCAAGCCCAAGTCCAATATCGAATGAGCCGATAGTCCCTACAGGTTGGGATGACTTACCGACAGAAATGGAAAGCATTGACATGATAGAGTGGGATGACTTAATGAATGACTCCGAGGAAGTCCATGACATATGGGCTAGCGATGATGAGTTGGACCATATAACCAGAGGGGGTCGTCATTTCAAGCCTCCCCACCTAAAATCTGAGAATCCGTTGGAAGATTTGGAAGGGCAGAGGCGTCCTAGCTTGCAAGAAGAAGAGGATGAGGTGCTTAGGCAGCTGAAGAAGACCAATACCAACATCACTATTTGGGACTTGCTCATGGCCTCGCACAAGCACAGACAGACCGTGTTGAAACTGTTGAATCAGATACAAGTGCCTGTTGACACATCCCCTGAGGGATTGGTACATTTGGTGAATCCAACTCCCAAGAACTCAACCATCGTGTTCACCGATGTGGACCTACCCAAAAGCGGGCCAAACCATTCTCAAGCTCTCTATGTGACCGTTGACACTATGGGGAAGAGGGTACCTACCGTCCTTATCGACAATGGGTCTGCACTGAATGTATGTCCTCTCCGAACTGCCACTGTCTTGGGTTTGGGACCCACCGATTTCACGCCATCTGGGCAGACCGTAAGAGCCTATGACAACACCCGCCGAGAAGTAATAGGAGTAGTTACTTTGCCTCTTATCATGGGACCCACTGAATTTAGGGTGGAATTCCAAGTGTTGGATGTGCCGTCATGTTTCAACTTGCTGTTGGGCCGACCTTGGATCCATCCTGCTGGGGCTGTGCCATCTTCACTCCATCAAAAGGTGAAGTTTCCTTATGAAGGAGCCATAGTAACGCTTCAAGGGGACTATGAATTGAAACTCGCAGGCGTGCCTATATGTGAGATACAACCTGAATCAGCAGCAGTACCACTATCTGGGTTTGACTATGTCCAATGCATTGAGAAAGAGCTCGAGAAGGGTGAATTAATACCCTTGGACTTTTGCCCCCATGGCAACTTGCATGTTGGTGAGATCATGAGAAGGATGAACTTCTTTCCAGGCATGGGGCTAGGGCGTCGCCAACAAGGGATCCCTACGTCCATTCAAAGCTGTGTCACCTCATACACCTTTGGGCTAGGGTATGAGCCCTCTAAAAATGATCATGCGGAAATGCTGAAAAGAAACAAGGAGAAAGTAAGAGCCAAAGCCAAAGGAAGGGTGCCAGACCTGAGAATCTCGCCATACCGACCTACTTTGAATGGTTACTTCATCAAAGAAGGGGATGATTTTCTATATTGCGGGTTTCCAGAACCCACCTTTGACCAAGCTACCAAGATCCGAGTTCCGGGTTTTGAAATTTTCTTCACCGAATGGTATCCAATCATAGCTGAAATGGTGGATGATGAAGCCATCAATGATGAGTTCTGGGAAAAGAAAGAAGAAGACTGGGTAGAGAATCTTGATGCAGGGGCTATGACTGAAATGTTCCAAGATATGATCCTCACCGTGGAAGACTCGACCATTGAAGAATTCCAGGGTTCGTCCATTAGCCATGCTATCGTGCCACTCCTGAATTGGTACCTTGAATATGGTGTCATTGCGGAGCTCCATGAAGAAGAAGACCTTGGCCTACCTGATAGCAGCTTGTAGGTGTCTTAGTTTAGTAATATTTCCCTAATTCAATAAGATGTATCTACTCAACTCTCTTTGTGGAGTCATGGTATTGATACAGATTTGTTTGTTTTCTTTCTTCTTTTGTGTGTCATTCCTACTATTCCTAGTCAATAAAGTGTGTTTTCTTTCTCTATATATGCAGTGTCTCTTTTCTCTCCTCTATGGATATTTATGGCATGGATATAGATCCTAGGAACGATGTCCCCCCGGAGCTCGTTGAGCAAAGGAATAGGGGCGTCACCGAACCTAATATGGATGAATTGGAATCAATCAACTTAGGGACGAATGAATTGCCAAGAATAGTTAAAATTGGGAAAACCCTCTCCACCGTTGAAAAAGAAAAGATGATCTCTCTCTTGAAAGCCAACATTATGGCTTTTGCATGGTCTTATGAAGACATGCCTGGCATCGACCCTGATATTGTGCAACACTATATCCCCACTAATTCCCTAAAGAAGCCGATAAAGCAGAAACTCAGAAGATTAAAACCAGAATGGGCTCTAAAAGTAAAAGAAGAAGTAACTAAACAACTAGACGCGGGTTTCCTCCAAGTTGTGGAGTACCCCGAGTGGTTGTCAAATATAGTGCCTGTGCCTAAAAAAGATGGGAAAGTGAGGATGTGTGTCGATTTCCGAGACCTCAACGCCGCGAGCCCTAAGGATGACTTTCCTTTACCCCATATCGACGTGTTGGTAGATAGCACAGTGGGACATGCACTCCTCTCCTTCATGGACAGATTCTCCGGGTATAACCAGATAAAGATGGCGCCTCAAGACATGGAGAAAACATCCTTTATCACGCAATGGGGAACGTACTGTTACAAGGTAATGCCTTTTGGCTTAAGAAACGCTGGGGCTACTTACCAAAGAGCAGCTACAACCTTATTGCATGATATGATCCATAAGGAAGTCGAGGTTTATGTCGATGATATGATCGTGAAGTCTGTGGATAGGGAAGGGCATTTTAAAGCACTAGAGAAATTCCTAGAGCGAGCTAAGAAGTACAATCTCCGCTTAAACCCGCAGAAGTGCGCCTTTGGTGTCACTGCAGGCAAGCTATTGGGATTCATGATCACTCAGAGGGGAATAGAAGTGGACCCAGGGAAGATAAAAGCTATTGTGGAGATGGAGCCGCCTAGCACTGAGAAGCAGATCCGGGGTTTTCTGGGAAGGGTTCAGTACATAAGCCGATTCATCGCCAACTTGACCATGGTTTGCGAACCAATCTTCAAATTGCTTAAGAAAGGTGTGCCAAAAGTATGGAATGAAGAATGCCAAGAGGCCTTTGAGACCATTAAGAAATACTTGAGCAATCCTCCAATCTTAATTCCCCCACGGCAAGGTGCACCGCTCTTGTTATACTTAACGGTCACCAAAACCGCGACGGGAGCTATGTTAGCTCAATATCTCGAAGGGTCTACAAAGGAGAATGCCATCTACTACCTAAGCAAGAAAATGACGGACTATGAAGTGAAGTACAATGCCATTGAAAAGGCTTGTGTGGCACTAGTATGGGCGACGCAAAAGCTCCGGCACTACATGATGTCATTTGAAGTGTTCTTGATAAGTCGCATGGACCCGTTGAAGTACCTGGTGGAAAAGCCGGTATTGTCATTCAGAACTGCTCGATGGTCAATTCTCCTCAACGAATTCGACATCAAGTACGTGAATCAGAAGTCTATCAAGGGAAGCGTCATCGCAGACTACCTAGCTAGCTGTCCTGTGTCATCATCCGCTCCGTTCAATGATCAATTCCCAGATGAGGACGTGCTAGAGATTGGTAGAAAAACTTGGAGAGTATACTTCGATGGGGTAGCCAATAAGAAAGGTTATGGGATAGGAGTCCTGCTGGTCTCACCTGAAGAGGCATTTACACCGTTGGCGGTCAAGTTGGGGTTTGAAGCTACCAACAACATTGCTGAGTATGAGGCCTGTATCCTAGCACTGGAAGCGGCACTTGAATTGGGGATCAAAGAATTAGAAGTGTTCGGGGACTCAACGCTAATCATTTGTCAGATAAAAGGGGAATGGAAAACTCGAGATGAGAAGTTGCTGCCCTACCATGCCTATCTAGAAGCTCTAACCAAGGAGTTCTCAGAGATAGAGTTCAACTACCTTTCAAGAAACAAGAACAAGTTCGCCGATGCCTTGGCGACCCTAGCATCCATGGTGGAGATACCTGAAGGGGGAAATGTGAAGCCGCTGGTGATAGAATGTCGAGACAAGCCCGTGTACTGTTGTGCAATCCGAGGAGGGGAAGTGATTGATGGCCATCTGTGGTTCCATGACATAAAGAAGTTCATTGAAGAAAGGGAGTACCCAGAAGGAGCATCTCGTATCGACAGAAAAACCCTAAGGCGGTTGGCGAGTCACTATGTACTTTGTGGAGGAAAACTATATCGGAGATCATACGACGGGATCCACATGCTATGTGTCACCGAGGAGGAAGCCGAGCATCTGATTAAAGAAATCCATGAAGGGACAGGGGCTCCGCATATGAATGGCTATATGTTGGCTAAGAAAATCGTGAGGTTAGGCTATTATTGGTCTACCATAGAAAGAGATTGCCACGCACATGTCAAGAAGTGCCACAAATGCCAACTGTTCGCTAGTGGACAACATTTGCCTTCTATGCCTTTAACAAGTATGTCGTCACCATGGCCATTCGCAGTATGGGGGATAGATATCATCGGACAGATCAAGCCAAAGGCGTCAAATGGGCATGAATACATCCTGGTAGCCATTGATTATTTCACTAAGTGGGTGGAAGCAGCATCCTTCAAGACCTTGAATTCCAAGAAGGTAGCACAGTTCATACAGTACAGCATCATCTATCGATATGGGGTACCGCATGAAGTTATCTCAGACAATGGCCAGCACTTTCAGAAAGAAACCCATGAGCTCTTGCAAAAGTATGGCATAGTCCACCATCTGTCGTCACCATACCGTCCTCAGACTAATGGAGCAGTGGAAGCAGCTAACAAGAACATCAAGAAGATACTGCAGAAGACTGCGGACTCACACACAGACTGGCATGAGAAATTACCGTTGGCTCTATGGGGTTACAGAACATCAATAAGGTCGTCAACAGGGGCTACCCCTTACTCTCTAGTTTATGGAATGGAGGCCGTGTTGCCAGTTGAATTGGAGGTTCCTTCATTAAGGGTTGCCGTGGAGAGCCAGATAACAGAAGTGGACTGGGCTAAGAGCCGTTATGATGAGTTAGCTTTGCTCGATGAAAGGCGTTTAAGGGCGCTGTATCATGTTCAGGGATACCAGCGGAGAGTCGCCAGAGCATTCAACAAGCACGTCAAAGATCAAGGTCTAAAGAAAGGGGATGTAGTGCTGAAAGAAATCAGAGCTCCGGTGTTCGATCCGCGAGGAAAATTCAAGCCAAGTTGGGGTGGACCATACATTATCAAAGAAATATTGCCAGCAGGGGCTGTTCGCCTCATGGATTTAGATGGAATTGAGTTCGCTCGTCCAACTAATTTGGATCAATTAAAGAAATATCATGTTTGAAGCCTGCTAGGTTGAAAACCCGTAAGGGCGGCCTAGGCAAAATTTAAGGCATGAGAACTACGCAAGACCTGATTCTCCACTCGAAAAAAAAAAAACAAAAACAAAAAAAAAAGCAAAGAAGAAAAATAATGGAGATACGTAGGCAACCCATAAAGTTACCTTGGGTGTGGTCTAAATCAAACAACAAAATCCCAAATTTGATTTATTATTGGCAATTTATTCAAAACTAAAATTGATTGACATAGCAATTCATTGGTATTAAGAAAAAGAACTATAAATATGCCATAAATATCCTATTCTATTGAGTCTTCAATTCTTCTTGGGCTTCTTTGTAGCCCGCTTTTCAGCTCTCTTCTTCTCTCTTTCGTGTCTTCTTTTCTTCCTCAAGTCATGTTCATAAGCTGCTGTCACTGCTTCCATAATGTCTTCTCTACAAGGTCCAAGGTCGTTATTCTTGATAAGTCCAAAAATCCTTTCTCTTCGAGTAGTCTCTCGCTCACCCAAATTGCTTTTCAACCATTCCTTATACTCGAGGCTCATCATATATGGACCATCAGTATTCATAACTTGAGTCAGTGTCAGCTTTCTAGGCCATCGATCCTTCGCCCAAGTCACTACAGAAAGACCCGCAGGCACCACAGGATAGTCACCTTTCAAGGAAGTAGGTATGGTTTGCATGGCACCCATCTGACGAAGAACCCTTGAAGGCCAATAGAAAGAAGTAGACCTCAGTCCTATGAGTCTCACCATGGCACATCCAGAAGTTCGCAGAAGTACTCGTTCACTGCAGCCCCATATGAAGACGAACCACTTGATATTCCTCCATGAAAGGGTTTGGAAGTAACCTAGCCAATCCCTTAATGAGAACTTTCCAAGCAACTCAATGCAGCGAAGGCAGTAATGCTGGGGCTTATATGGTGTAATTACAGTGGGTGATAAGAAATTCAGCCTTTCAAGCAACCACATTTGCAGTAGAATGGGGCTACCTCCTAAAGGAACTTTTGGGTCCTCATGAGTTTTATCCAAGTAATTCAGGGTTTCAGCTAATACCATGGGAATCATGTTATGGCCCTTGGCAAGGAGAGGAATCAACTCACAGATTTGTATGGGAACATGTGGAGTACCAGTTGAAATAAGGAAACGACCAATGAGGCAAAAGGCAAGTGTATGCTTAATGGGAAAGGTAAAGTTCAGAATACCTTTACCATCATAAACCAAAAAAGAGGTTGCCAATTTCATCAAGTCTACCATATGGCCCTTTACAAACGTAGAGGCATATTGTGGGTGAATCCCAAGGAGGTTGGAAAAAGAAGTAAGAAAGCTTGGGCGAGGAGTAGGGAGAATGAAAGGACCTACCGGTAAAACCCCATACAATGCGCAGAATTCCTCCATGGTTGGGCACAGTTCTTCATAGTTGAAGCGGAACACATGAATTTGGGGATCCCAAAAATATGTAGCAGCAGTCAAGAGGTTCGTTTCAAGCTTCACATGCCTCAAGGAAAGCAATAGATCCAAGCCAAAGCACTTGAACTCAGATTTTGCTTCAGCACTCATAACTCTCAAAAACCCTCCTAAAAATTTGTCTAGAGCCTCCATAATTTCTAATGAATGAATACAAGTAGGTTTAGGAACCTCTTGGATGTGTTTTTATAGGGAAAAGGTCACAAATCCAAGTTCAAATAGGAAAAAACCCGTCAAAATAGGAAGTTTCCGATTCAAAGTGGGATTTCTGCTTCGGGCTCGGGTGACCACCCAGGCCTGGGCGGCTAGCCTCCTGGGCTTGGGCGGCTAACCGCCCAGCCCCGGGTGGTCACCCGAGGCCGTTTTCCTATTTTGCCCAGTTTTGCCTATTTTTGACCCTTTTTGACCCCTATATGGTTATGTGACCTTGGGAAGCTTATTTTGAGCTTATTTTTGCACAAAAACATGAGTAAATCACCACCATGGAATTCCAAAAGTCTCATACAAAGTACCAAAGCAAATGTTCAAAGAGAGATTACAAAGCATAAAGAGAGATGTTTCATTCAATTACAAAGCAAGAGGGTAAGCTAATCTAGTGGTCTCCCGTGGTTCTTCTCTTTCTACTTGACTCGCCTCTACCACGACCAGCATGAGGATTCCTTTGGGGTGGCATTGGTTGTGGTGGACGCAGTGTGGAGACCTGTTGCAAAGAAATCAATTAATAAAGAAGGGTTATATCATTAGCTCCTATTATTGGAATGAACAAAGGGAATGGCTTACAGTGGGATTCAGTCGTCCCTCTAGCACAGAGTTCGCCAAACTCATCCTAACAAGGTCTCGCCTTAAACCCTCGCTGAGCTCAAGGCACTCCTGTGCGTACTCTCGGGGAACCTAAAAGATGAACATGGTTAATAAATGATGAAAAGGGTTATAAGAAAGGCAAAGGTTTAGAGCTTACATGCTCGTAGCTCGAGTCAATCTTGGGGACCTCATCAAAAGCAGGGCGGGTAATGTCAGTCCTCATGAACTCCAACCCATTACATAGATTCACTTGCCAGTCGAGTACTGGGAGAGGTGGCTGTGCCATTCCCCCCATCTCATAATCCTCATCCCCATGAGTCATGCCTGTGGAGGACGCTATTGTGGAACTATGTCCACGAGCTCGCCGGCCCTGCAATAGATAATTTGTATAAGAGGAGTGCTTGCATAAGTCATTAATTGAAAAGAATGGAGTAGAAACTCACCCCTTGAGGTGGGAAGTCAATGACTCTAGGGCGCATCAGGAATTGGTTGCAAAAAGTCATGTAGTCAGTGTTAGGCGAGGTGAACTCCTCAGCATCCCATCCAATCAAAGCTTCCGTCAGCTCATCCCCATCCAGAGAGTCAGTGTGCCTCATGTTCATGGGAGGCAAGACAGGGGTAAGAGCGGCATCCACTCGTCCTTTCACCTGCCTAAGGACACGCTCCCCTAGATACCAGTATCGCCCTGAGGGACCCTCAAAGAGTACCCTCTTCCCAGTCAATTCCAAACAGGACACACACCTCCTAGGCAACCTAGCCTCCCACAGTCCCCATGGACTCCACTCCACCTGTTGAATTTGAAAAAAAAAAAAAAGAAAAAATGGTGAGCAAGATAATAAAAAATGAATGAAAGAAAAGAATGAGGAAGGTGAATTACCATGTCAGCATTTAGGCTCGCCAAGTACGCCCTTGCATGGGCGTAGTCATGCCTGTTGGGGGCACGCATAGCTATCTTGGTGGGAGCATAGTTCCCAAGTATTGGCCATTCTTGTATCTCATTATCCAGGGCAGGGCGGCACAGTCCCAGGTATTCATAATACCATATCTGTCAAGATTCAAGAAAAGCATTAAAATTAAGTCAAGTTTGAGAGGAATTTAAAAATTAAACATTTTTACTTACCTCCCAAACAAATGGGAGCCCACCAAAATGCTTGGAAACACCACGAGACATGTCAGACATGGATCTATACATAGTAGCTAGTGCTGCCCCTCCCTAGTTATACCTCCCCATTTTGTTCACATCTACCATGGAAGCAAGGTAGCCCAGTTGCGCCCTGTCATTGGCACCAACAAAGAGAGTGCAGGAGAGCATATAGATCATAAAAGCCCTAGTAATGCACTCGGGAGCCACCCCCACACCTTCTACTTGATTGGCAAAATTCTCAAAAAGCCATGTCCTCCTAACACCGCGGGAACTCGCCTCAATATCAATCCCCAACATAGTGAAGAGATAAGCACTATTTGTGTTGGTATCCCCATAGAATTCCAACCTCTTTCCTTTGAGGCTTAAACCGGTGATAATCGAGAAATCCTTGGGAGTCATGGTCATCTCCCCAAAACTGAAGTGGAAGGTGTTGGTGGTATCCCACCATAATTCAGCTAAGGCAAGGAGGGCTTGCCTATCCCATTGTTCATTCCATAATGAGTCAAGAAACCAACCAAAACCCGCTTTCTTAATGGATTCCCTTGCGGAAGGTTGGGTGTGCTCCATACGCCTCCACCACCCAATAAGATTCTTTATCGAAGACCTTGTGCGTAGGTCTTGGAAATTGGGCTAATCAAGAAGAATGATTCACCTAGTTAGTGTGAAAATCATATGCAAGCATTGATAATTGGCTTTTCAAAAACTAAGTCTCCTAGTTCATGAACAAGTAAACCATGCTTTGAAAGTTTATGAAAACAATGGTTTTATTCTTCAAACTCATGATCATTGGTAAACCGTGCATTCCAAGACCATGGAAACATGGATTTTTCAAAGAAAATAGCAAGCAAACCTTGTTTTCCAAAGTGGTTTTTTTAAGGAAAAAATAAGCAAACCTTGTTCATGAAAACATGGGTTTTTTCAAAAATATAGCAAACTTTGTTTTTCAAAGTTCATGAAAATGCTTGGTTTTGTTTCTAAAATCAATTAGAAATGAATGCCTATGATTTTGCCTTGCAATGCACATCAATTTTACAAAGATTGGATGAATTTTCATCATTCAAGCATTTTATCAAACACTTGGTGAGCACTATTCACCAAGTTTTCAAATTGAATTCTTTTCACATCCAATCCTTGCCAAAATCAATGGGCATTGCAAACATTGCTAGGAATACTCATAGAGAGTTCATGGGAATGCATTTCAATCAACAAAAATGAAAATTTCAAGGAAAAGTTTAAAATGGGTAAGCTTACCTCTTGCTTGGAATGGAGAAAAGAGAGATGATTCCTTGGTTCTAGAAGCAATTTCTCTTGAGGAACATCATATATTGGTGCCTTGTATCTACTCTTTGAGTCAAGGAATGGATACTTTGAAGTGGAGTCTTCATTTGCATCCATGGTGGATGAACTAGCTTGTTTTGAGCAAAAATGGGTTTAATGGGTTTTTGATTTGCAAAGTGCTGCAAATTTCTGGTTTTTGATGTGAAATTGGGTGTTAATGATGCTATTTCATGTGTATGAATCCCTCTTGGAGTGTGGATTTGATTGCCTTTGGGTATTGGAGTGATTTTGCAAAATGGGGTATGCTTCCTAGAGAGAGAAGCTCTCAATTTTCGGGTTGGGTTGAATGGGGGGTATGAATAGTGCCCCTTGTATTTAAAAACCCAGAATTTTTCAGCAAATGGCTCGGGTGACCACCCAAGCCCTGGGCGGCTAGCCCCCAGGGCCTGGGCGGCTAGCCTCCTGAGGCCTGGTGGTCACCCAAGCCACCTTGTTTTGGCTTTCTCTCTCACTTTGTCTCGCCTTAACGCGTGATCAAACCTTCTTCCAAATGAGATATTCAACACTTTTTGAGCTTAAAATCAATCAAATTTCACCTTGAAATCAATTCTTTAAATTGATTTTATGTTCAAAAGGCTTAAATATATTTCCCCTGTGCCATGCCAACTCAAGTGACAATGTGTTAAGTCACTTTCCTCTTGCACCATGCTTGTTCAATCTTGATAAATTGACCATATATCCTCATTTCAAATCTTGATTTTTCATCCCACTTGGTTGGATATGTTCATCACTTGAATATGTTCTTCCATTTCAAAAGTGTATTCACCCTTTGAATATGCTTCTCAGTTTCAAACTCTCATTCTCTATCATACTTGGTTGAATATATTCATCACTTGAATATATTCTTCCATTTCAAAAGTGTATTCACTCTTTGAATATGCTTCTCAGTTCCCAATCCTCATTACCTATCTTACTTGGTTAAATATATCCATCACTTGGATATATTTCTCCATTTCAATGGTATGTTTATCACTTAAACACACTTGTCACTTACTTGGTTAAATATATTCGTGACTAGAATATATTTCTCCATTTCAATGGTGTACTCATCACTTGAGTACACTTCTCAGATTATTCTCTATCTTACTTGGTTAAATATATCCATCACTTGGATATATTTCTCCATTTCAATGGTATGTTTATCACTCAAACATACTTGTCACTTACTTGGTTAAATATATTCATGACTAGAATATATTTCTCCATTTCAATGGTGTACTCATCACTTGAGTACACTTCTCAGATTACTCCTATCTTACTTAGTTAAATATATCCATCACTTGGATATATTTCTCCATTTCACCGGTAAGCTCACCACTTGCGTATACTTCTCAGATTTCATTCTCAGATTACTTGGTTAAATATATTCGCGACCTGAATATATTTCTCCATTTCAATGGTATACTCATCACTTGAGTATACTTCTCAGATATTTTGTCACTCACTTGGTTAAATATATTCGTGACCTGAATATATTTCTCCATTTCCAAGGTACGTTCATCACTTGAACGTACTTCTCAGATCTCATTCTCATCACTTGGTTAAATATATATTCGTGACTAGAATATATTTCTCCATTTCAAAAGTATGTTCATTCGTAGTGGCTTGAATATGCTTCTCTTGTCAATCATCAACCCCCAATGGTTTAAGTATACTCATGACTTGAGTACCCTTCCTTATTTCAGTCTCAGGTTTTCAACCTCCCATCCTTGTTTGGTATCAGTGTGTGATTTCTCTAGGTTTTTTGTCAAAAATGGGTTGTTCTTTATCATTGGTTCACAAGTGTAACTTGTTCGCCAATGAGGGGCTTCTGTCACACCCCATTTTTGCACCACCTTACTAGGGCTCATCATTTCATGCATGTTTTTATTTTGTTTTTGAGTCTAGTCACTTGCATTAGGTTTCTGGAGTCACAAGGACAATAGGTATGAATTTTGGTTCAAATTGGAGTTGATCTTGAGGGATAATAAGAGCTTTTGTGACTTGAGGGGCATAATCGTCTTTTAAGCCCCAAACTTTTCATTTGACCTTGAAATGATCTCCAAATTGTCAATTGGAGTTCATATGAATGCATAAGAGGTATTTCTAGTGTCAATTTGATAAATCAATGGCTTGGGATTAAAATGGCTCGATGTAGTTCAAGATTGGTTAATTGACCCTTCTTTGGGTTAGCTCTAATTAACTCACAATTACCAACCAAATCTTTTCAAATTGACTTTCAGTAGTCATCATTTTACTCCCAAAAGTGTTTTATGAAGTTCAATTTTGATATGGAAAGTGTTTGGTTTGATCCTATGTGCATGCCTATGCTTAGCAAAGGTAGAACATAGTGGTTAACCACCTTGTTCAAACCTAACCATGCCCCCATGGTTAGTGGTTTTCACCCTAAAATGTTCAAAAACATATTCCTCATCGAAACACGGTCGTTTTGGCTTTTGTTTCATCAAAATCGGAGTTCATTTGGCCCCTGAAACACTTCTAGAAGCATTAGGAGTCAAAAATAGGCAAAATTCCGGAGTGGGCTCGGGTGACCACCCAGCCCTGGGCGGCTAGCCGCCTGGGCCCAGGTGGCTAGCCGCCCAGGCCCTGGTGGTCACCCGAGACCACTTTCCTATTTTCACTCTAACTCCTTGCTGAAGCGGACTCTTGCCTATTTTGACGTATTTGGGCTCTTTTGGATGAGTTTCCTTCTAATTTTTGGTAACTTCTGAGTTACTTAAGCCCCAAGGGGGTCTCTAATAGCCCTTGGATTAATTTTTAGGGTTTTAATCCTAGCCATTGGTTAATCCTAATGAAACTCTATAAATACCCCCTATGCTTCAGCACAAAAGGAGCCACTTTATGCATTAAAATTAGAGTGTTTGAGAGAGAATAAGAGAGAGAGACTTGAAGGAGAGCTAGAGTTCTTGCTGTAGCCTTGGAGAGGATTGGTTCAAGTCATCCATAAGAGCTAGGGAGAGTCTCTACAGCAGCAAGGAAGTTTCTTCTCAAGGTATTCCTCCCTCTTTGTTTATGCTGAATATGGGTTAGGCTTATTGCATGTTAAAGGTAACTTTTTTATCATGTATTAACACTCTAGCTAGTTAATATACATGGAATATCTATTGTTTATCTACTGTTTAGCATGCTTTAGGGCTGTCCTATGTGTTTTTTATGCATAGTTATGGTTCTTGTGCTCCTGTTGCCCTTGTGCTAGGATTAGTGTCATTGCATGTTAGAGTTAGGATTTTCATCATGTTATGTTGCTTTAGTTAGTTAATATGCATGATTTAATTTCTGTTTAGTTTGGTTTTTGCATGATTAAAGTATGTTTTGTATGTCTTTAAGCATATTTGTGAGTTTAGGGTTTTAGAGTCATTGTTTTATGTTAGTTTTCATATAGCATGATAAAGTAGACTTTTTTATTGGTTTTTCTTCGTGTTTGCTGTATATGTCTTGCATATAGAGTAAATATGATGTTTTTGCATGCATGTTAGTATATTCTAGGGTTTTTTATGCATAATATGGTTCTAGGAATATGTTAGGACTTATTATTGTTTGCTGTTTTTTGCTGTTAGCATGCTTAGTAGATGATTTTAGGCCATAATACTATTCTGTCCAGATTTGCATATCATTGTTTTTGCATGGTTTTGAGCACGTGTAAGGGTGCAAATAGGTGTGGTATTCGTCCTAT
The DNA here is from genome assembly GCA_039720395.1 of Liquidambar formosana. NCBI lineage: Eukaryota > Viridiplantae > Streptophyta > Magnoliopsida > Saxifragales > Altingiaceae > Liquidambar > Liquidambar formosana. The sequence goes on from CM077828.1 coordinate 3,547,597, forward strand.
GGCAAATAGGGCTGCCAATGTCTGAAATGGCTAATGCTAGGAGCAATTGTGCTCAGGTAAGCGGGTGTGAAGGTGCCCCAATTCACCTCTCTTCCTTATCCTTTCTCTTCTCCCTATCTAGGGTTAATTTTTAATATGATCCTATGGTTTAATTAGAGGTTTCCTTCATAAATAAAATTCTGGTTTTTATTAAGGTTTCCATTTTGTGGATTTCTTTCCAAAATCAAACTTTCTATCAATTCTCTTTTGATCAAATAAGGAAGCCTAGGGTTTTTACCATAGGTTTGTATTAGGTCTTAACCTTAGTTCTAATCGAACTACGTGGACTTTGATCCATGTATTTCGCTGCATGGTACGTAGGCACTCTTCGTGAGGCTCAAGTCCGTTCTAGGATCCAAGCATCCTAGGCTTCTTTTTTTTTCTTTTCTTTTTTCTTTATTTTCTGTTTTTATGTGCTTATTATGCATGGATGGATGAATGAAATATATGATATGCATGCTATCTTGTGATGATATACTTGCTGATTTTTGTATAGAAAAGATCTTGATTTAGCCCAAATGAACTGAGAGACCGAAAGGGTGACATGGGTGCCTATAGGCTTTGCCTAGAACCTTCCCATGTCATAACTTAGCCTCCGAATCCCCGATTTCTTTGGTTTCCAAAAGATTGGTTTTTGCCTTTCCTTTTTTATGGAGTCATTCAAATTGTTTTCCTAAAACAAACTATTTTTAGGGTTTTCCTTGCTTCCTTTAAAAAATAAGGTGGCGACTCCTTTGTGTTTTCAAAACCCACATCCACCCTTTTCGTCAATCCCTCGTGGGCTCGATTTCCGGGGTTCACACCTTCCATACTTCATAGTTGGAGGCTTGGATAAAGATTCCCATTTTAATTTTCCAAAAATTATATACAAAACTATTTAACAAAGGTAGCCTTACGGTTGACTGACCTTCGGCAATAAGAGTTCCAAAATATTGATCTTAACTCTAATGAAGATTTTAAAACAAAATTAGAGCCCTGATACCAATTGTTGGCCCAAATATCAATGCTAGAGGAAGGGTGAATTAGGTTGATGCAAAATATATGAAACTTTAAAAACTTTTGCAAATATAGTAAATTAAACAATAATGCTAATAGCATAACTAATGAAAGCAAATAAATAAGAGAGAGTTAGAGAAATCAAACACAAGATATAACGAGGTTCAGCTCTCCTCCCTACATCCTCACCTTAACAACTCCGCTTGAGAATTCCAACTCCACTAACCAATCTACTTGCAGGTATAAATCAAACCTTTACACAATCTCTTTCCAGGTGAAGATCAAACCCAATCTACTTGCGGGTGTAGATCAAACCTTTACAATAAGAAAATCCCTTTTACTCAACAAGGGTTATGCCGAACCCTCAATCTCTCTCAAAGATAGATGTGAATGTAGTACAATAACAAATCCCTCTTGATAGGGTGAATGAATAATTAAGTTCAATATAATATGATATGAACAATGAAAGCTCAAGTATATGGATTTAAGGCTTGATAATGGATATGAAGAGTATAATTTTTTTCCTTTTCTTAATCTATGTATTCAAATTATTTGAAACACCATTTAAATAGGCTTTGATGGTTTATGACCACTTAGTATGAGCCCTTTTGAAAATATAGTCGTTGGAGCACTTTCAAGTCAAATCGCACTTTGAAAACCAGTCGTTATTATGGATTTCAACCTGCTGAAAATACTGTCAATCGTCTTAAACTCAACTTTCAGCCGTCTTAAAATAATTTCCAGCCTTCTCAAAGTTTCAGTCTTCTTAAACTTGACTTTCAACTGTCCAAATACCCAAGTCTTCAATATCTTCAAGTCTTCTCTTTATGGGGTTCTTGAAAGTTGAATCTTCTCTTCCTTGAGGCTCTTTGCTTCTCTTGTTCTCTTTGGCTTTCTTCTTATGATAGCACATTTGAGCATATAAAAACCTAGCTTATAATGATCAACTTCAATAATAAACATTAGTACATAATCATCAATGCTTTGTTATCATCAAAATCATAATATATTTAGGGAATGAAACCTTGAGGCTAACAAACTTCATTCATCACATCATAAATACTTTTATTTTCTACCTTAATGTAAATGTAGCTAAAATGGTTATGCCCCAAATCAAGAAGATCGGATTTAGCATTATCACAATTACAACCCATATAGGACTATGCTCCATAGGCTTGGATCACTTCAAAATGTAAAACCTATATTAAATTTATCTCCAAAAATTAAATAAATAAAAAATCATTCATGAGTCTCCATAATTAAATTAAATAACCAGATAAATCCACACCCATCCAATTAAGTTATACACTCTAAATAACCTTTAACATGTCCACTAAAACAATTAGTTGAATTCTTCCCAAATACAAAATAGAAGTCCTAATTGATCTGTTAAATCGAACCACCAATGCTCTAGCCTCAGCAATTGGAAGCCATACATGCGAAGTTAATCCTCTATGAGAAAAAAAAATATAAGGGGTGTAAAGCTTAGAGAAACATTATACAATATATATAAGCGATTAATTTAAAAATATGAGTGTAGACACCCCATTTTCATCCTCTAATTCCCACCTTTCCACCTTAGGAGCATTATCACATGTAGGGTTTTACATCATTTTGGCACTAAAAGTCTTTTTTTAGACTCTACACATCCCAAAGAATCCATGGTATCTTCCGGGGTTCAATTTGGTTAAGTTTTGATAGTTAATAAGAACTTTTGCAATTTGGAGGGCATTTATGTCATTTCACTTGCATAATTCTTATTTGATATCCAATTCTCATCAAATTCATCCTGGGATGATCCTAATGACTTTAGGATGCCATTTTTAGGCTTAGTTTAAAGTTTAGTAAGGTTTGGAATTGATTTGGTTAGGGATGGTCCATAGTGTGCAAGGTTGAGATCCGTTTGTCGGTTTTCTTTAAAGTTGACTTTTAATTCAATCCCAATTTTTAAACTAATGGCCACATTGGTGTCAATTGAGCTTTAATTATTGTTTTCAAATGAATAAATGATTTCCAAAAGGTTTTGGTTGCAAGCATGGCTCAATCGGAATACAAACCCTTATTTTACCCTTAGTTGCATTTCGGACCCCTGTGAGCCGTATTTACTTGGTTTATGGCCAATTGACCCATTGTGGATTAATTTTGACTTAATTTGAGTCTTAATATGTGGGAAATTGAATTAAAAATGTTTTGCAAAAAGAATGGATGAATTTGGACTTAAAATGAGCAAGATTCGTCCAAAATATGCTTTAAAACCAGATTTCGTATTTTTGCCATAACTTCTGATTCAGAAGTTGGATTTGGATGAAATTAGTCTTTTTGAAAAGGTTTTTTAAAGATCTACAACTTTGTGTCTAATGAAAATTTTCCAAATCCAACGTTTTTATGCCCAAACAGGCCCTTAAAGCAGCTGCTGTTGTAGGGTAGCGGGAATAAGGTGACGTGTCCACTTGGTCACCAATCCTTATCCTTTTAATTTGTTGACTTTATCTCTTAATTTTGACATTATCTCTTCAACTAATCTGGATTTTTCCAATATTTTTTATAATGTTTGGTAATTATCACTTAGATTTGAGATAAATTTCATCTCTTAAGATTGATTTTAGGCCATTGGATTATCCTTAGATAGATTAAATCCAAACCATTCATTCCACCCACCTTTCACTATAAATAGGGGTCCTCCCTTCATTCATTCTACACCAAGTCTTAGTAGAGTATTCCTAAGCAACTGAAGAGCTTGAGTTCTTGAGTGTGGGGTAAACGTTCCTATTAGTATCCCTTCATTTGAGACTCATTCTAAAGAAGAGCTTGGCTCAATAGTTAGTGGGGAACATTCCTATTAGTACCCTCTAGCTTGCGACCCATTCTAGAGCTTGAAGGCGCGGAAGCTCTGCCCGACTTGCGACTCCCTCCCTTAAGGCCATCATAAAGCTTGGAAAGCGTGGAAGCTCTACCCAAATTTCGACTCAAAAACCCCGAGATTGCAAACAGAACTCTGCCTCAGTTCTGTAATAAACAATGGACTGAAGCATCAAAGAGGATTCAACATCCCAATTAGGTTGGCACCTTGTAATAAACAATGGCTTTGGAGCACTATCCGATAAAATAAATTCAATAAATTACCGAAAAGCACTATACGATACAATAGCAAATAATAAAACACTAGTTTGTACAAATGCTACTTTGATTGGACGCAAATACTCAATAAGGCGCCACTATAGTAGGACTTTACACTACATTAGTATTAGCATCCCTGTTAGCCTAGACCACTAATCCAACAATATTAGAATCCATTTCTGGGATGAACCACTAATCTAATAAGAGTTCAAACTTATAAAACAAACAATAAATAATGGGGTAGGATCTGTAGACACAAGATTTGACACAAATTTTGACATAAGTTTTTATAACTCCATCTGTGAAGCATATTTTGAGAAACCCACCGTTGGAATAGATAGTCTCCCCATGTGGACCATGCATACCAAAAATCAAGTTGATATCGTTTGCCATCCGATCCAAAAACTTGTATTTCTTATCAACAAAAATCTCACATTTATGGATGAAGTGGTTCTTAATCTTGGATCAACTTGATTTTTGGCATGCATTGTCTACATAGGGAGACTATCTAATCCAATGGTGGGTTTCTCAAAATATGCTTCATAGATGGAGTTATAAAAACTTGTGTGAAAATTTGTGTCCACGGATCCTGACTCATAAATAGTTGGCAATTCTTTTCACAAGTAAAAATGTTTAAACACACATGTAAAACAATTTTAGTAAATACTATAGTTTTGTGTGACCCAAATCACTTAAATAGCAATCATTTGATAACAACACAATTTTGACACAAACTATCTAGTAAACTATCATTTCATAAAACTTGGAATAAAAATTACATTTATTTTATTTAATCAAATAGAGCGATACATTGTGTAAGTTCTTTTACTTTCAGCCAAACCTTCAACAATCCAAGTAATAGATAGAGCTCTTAATAATTCTGATGCTATTCAAAACCTAAATTCAGTAGTATTCTTTATCAATAAAACACCTAGACTAATAGCTGCCTCTAACCAAAATTAATTCAATCTTTAAGTACTAATAATCTTATTCTAGTGGTCTTATAACGCTCCCAAAAAATTAATATAATTATAATTATACATGCTATCGTGACATTAAAATGAATATAAATAAAAAAATAATTTAATAGGTCTAGACGAATGCTTAACCCAATTTCTGTATACAATTAGTAATGGAAATTGTAACATATGCTTTATATAACTATATCTCTACTATTATAAAGGGGAAGCTTCTGATTTGGTGTCATCACATTTTACTTTCAAAATTGCCCTAAAAAAAAGAATACTTACCGTTGTAGAAAGGGATATAAATATGACTTTTTTTTTTTATGTGAACGGGCATTATGGCCAACACGACATACTGATACAATTACACAAACCTTCAAATCTTTCTAAAATCTTAGAGATTTGATCTTTTTAAAACTGTCTTTAAAAAAAAAATGTCTTCATAAAACTACTTTTTAAAACTGAACACTGATTCCATTGTTAGTTATATGCCTTACAGGCAATCATAGAGATGATACTTTTGGGATAAAGAACAATCATAGGATTTCATTTATTTTATGTCACATTTATTATTAATTAATAAAGGGCTTTATTCTATCATGTGTATTCTATTCTTTATATTTGCATAATATGTCCATGGAGTTAAAGTTGAGAATATCAAATCACAAGAATTGTGATTATGAGACTGTAAATATATCTCTATACTTAACTCCTAAATCATTCCTAGTTGAAGGTTCAATATGATAGACAATAATGAACCATAGGACTAGCACATGTTAGGTTGACTCTGTGAACCCTAAAAAGGAGTTAAAGGGCCCACGGGGCGGTCTTAGGTTTAAAAAAAAAAAAAGGAAAAGGAGTCGCCACCTTATTTTTTAAAGGAAATAAGGAAAACCCTAAAAAACAGTTTTGTTTTAGGAAAACAAAAGATTGACTCCATATTTAAAAATGGAAAGGCAAATGATCTTTTGGAAACCAGAGAAATCGGGGATTCGGAGGCTAAGTTACGATATGGGAAGGTTCTAGGCAAAGCCTATAGGCACCCATATCGCCCTAAACGGTCTCTTAATTTAATTGGGCTAAATCAAAGTCTTAATCACACACAAATCAACAGTTATCATCACAGGACAGCATGCATATCATTCATCCATTCATCCATATAATCAAGTAAATCAAAGAAAAACAGAAAAAGAAAGAGGGGGGAGAAGAAAACCTAGGATATTTAGTATCCTAGGGCGGACTTGAACATCACGAAGAGCGCCTACGTACCATGTATGGAAATACATGGATCAAAGTCCACGTAGTTCGAAGGGGAATAGGGTTATAACCTAATCAAGGCCTATGGTAAACCCTAAGTTTCCTTTCAAGTAAAACATGGTAAGTTTCTAAAATAAATGATTCTCAAAAGATTTTTGGTAAAATATGGAATTTTGATAAAAGATGGAAACTTTGATTTAAAAGGTATTTTTTATTGAAAGGATACTATAGGAATCACCATATTCCCCTATTAGGAAACAACCCTAGGGGGGAGAAAGGGAAAGTTTCAAAGAAAGGAAAGAAGGGTGAATTGGGGCACCCTAATACCCTACTTACCTTAAGCAAAAGCAACCTGTCAAAGTAACCACCCTATTGCATAGGGTAATTACCTTATTTGTAAGATTTCATCTCACAATAGCCAAAATAACCACCCCACATTGGTGGGGTAGTTGCACCTGTTGTACCTGTCAAAGCACCTGCAATTTCCATGCAAACATACCAAAAATGCCAACCAAACAAGCTAGATTCCAAATCAAGCCATTATCATGCCCAAACATGGGCTAACACATGCTCAAAATATCATAACAAGGACAAATAACAGATCTGGACAGAATTGAAATAAGGCTTAAAATCAACCACAAGTCATGCAACAACATGAATCATAAGCTAACTAAAACCCTAATTCAACCCTAAATGCAATGACATGCAAAAAACACTAAAATCCACTACTATGAATGCAGAAAAATATCATAGTTATCAAATATGCAGCACATATATATCAACTATGAAGAAAACACAAAGAAAAACCCTAAGCTATCATGCTATATGCTACTTTCCTAATATAAGGATGAATGAAACCCTAGAATCACAATTGTGCTCAAAATCACATAAAATAACTCTAAATCATGCAAAACTCATTGTGGACATCATTCTAATCATGCATATTAATCAATAGAAGCATCAACACATGATAAAAACACAAGCTTGCACATGAAATATAGCTATTCTAAGTAAAAGCCTAATTTCAGCACAAGAGAAACCCTAGAATTGCAAACATGCATTAAATCACATGGAACAGCATCCTAGCATACTAAACAGCCCATGAATATTATCCTAATCATGCATACTAGCTAATAGAAGTATCAAAACACAATAAAAACACAAGCTTCAATATGCAAAGGTGGTATTTCATGTAGAAAACCAATTTCAGCACTAAGGAAACCCTAAAGTCCCAAACATGCAATAAATCACATGGAATAGCATCCTAGCATACTAAACAGCCCACAAATATGATCCTAAACATGCATGGAAGCAACAAGACATGATAAAAACACAAGCTCTAATATACCAAAGAGTTATTTCATGCAGAAAACCATTTTAAGCACCTAAGAAACCCTAAAGTCCCAAACATGCAGTAAATCACATGGAATAACATCCTAGCATACTAAACAGCCCACAAATATGATCCTAAACATGCATGGAAGCAACAAGACGTGATAAAAACACAAGCTTTGATATGCAATCATCCTATTCTATGCAAAAACCCTAACTTTAAAAGAGAGAAGAGGAGGAAGGGGGGAATACCTATGGTGAAGTATCCTTTTGCTGCTGTAGGGAGTCCTCCTTCTCTTGTGTACTGCTGGGAGTTCCTTCCTTCAAACCTTCAAGCAATGCTCCAGCCCTCCTCCAAGCTTACTCTCACACTCTCTCACTCAAAGTATAGGTTAAACTACCCTAAGGATGGCTGCCATAGCCTCCAAGTCTCACACATGCCTCACACTTCAGAATTTTCTCTCCCAGTGGCCTCCCCTATTGCTGAAGTATAAGGGGGTATTTATAGGGATTGAGGGAAAACCCTCAATGGTTGGGATTAAAACCCTAGGGATTGATCCAAGGGCTCTTAGAGGTTCCCTTGGGGCTCAAGTAGGTCAAATAGGGCTGAAATTAGGGTTAAATGGCGGCTAAAGGCGAGCAAATCCGAGAAAATAGGATGGGAGCCGCGTCAAGGCTCAAAATAGGAAAGTGGCTCGGGTGACCACCTGGGGCTGGGCGGCTAGCAGCCTGGGCCCAGGCGGCTAGCCGCCCAGGCCTGGGTGGTCACCCGAGGCCATGTCAGCTTCAGCCCATTTTTGACCCTTTCAGCTTCCAAATGTGTTTCAGGGCCCAAATCAACTCCGATTTTGACGAAACGAAAGCCAAAACGACCGTGTTTCGAAGGGGAATGTAATTTGAGTCACTTGAGGGCAAGAAACCCTAGCCATGGCTGCATGGTTGGGTCCTACAAAGGTGGTTAACCGCTATGCCTCACCATCGCTTAGCTTAGGTATGCACATAGGGTCGCACCGAATGCTTTCCAATTCGAAATTCAACCTCCCTAAACACATTTGGGGATGAAATTAAGACCAATCAAGGTCAAATGAGTAGTCATAGAGTGAAAATCATGAACCAATTCGAACTAACCCGAAGTAGGTCTCTTAGCCAACTTGAGCCTTGCTGAGCCATTCTAATCCCGAACCTTCAATTCATCGAATTGATCCCATAAATACCTCAAATACAACCATATGAACTCCAATTGGCAACTTGGAGATCATTTCAAGGTCAAATGGAAAGTTTGTGATCAAAAAGACAATTATGCCCCTCAAGTCACAAAAGTTCTTATTAACCCTCAAGATCAACTCCAAATCGAACCAAAATTCATACACACCATCCTTAGGACCCTAGAAACTCAATGCAAAAGACTAGACTCAAAAAGGAAACAAAATGACACATGCAATGACAAACCCTAGCTAAGGTGACAAAAATGGGGTGTGACAGAAGCCCCTCATTGGTGAGCAAGTTTCACTTGCAAGCCAATGACCAAAAGAACAACCCATTTTTGCCCGGGGAATTGACTTCATCAAGATCCACTGGGGAAAAGAGGGTGATCATATCATTGAATTCTTCGAATTCATCATACACAAGCACAAAGGTACTCTTCATAAGTTCTACAGAACTCTTCTCATACTGTATACCAGTTTCACTGGGGGACAAGATGAGGTATCCATAGCTTTCATCGAACTTCGTTCGACGAAAGGTCTTTCCATACTATACCAGTGACAACTGGTGAATAGTACGAGGTATCCATAGCTTACATCGAACTTCGTTCGATGAAAGGTCTTCCCATACTGTACCAGTGACAACTGGTGAATAGTACAAGGTATCCATAGCTTACATCGAACTTCGTTCGATGAAAGGTCTTCCCATACTTTGCCAGTGACAACTGGCGAATAGTACGAGGTAACACCATGCCATCAAGGCTATCCCAAAATATGAGAAAGATACATCCTTCTCATATTCAAACCATCAAGGTTATCATTCAAATATCAAGGTAAATCACATAACACGAGAAAGATCACGTCCTTCTCTTGCTCAAATCAATCAAGGTAAACACATACCACAGGAAGCCATCAAGGCTATCTCAAAACATGAGAAAGATACATCCTTCTCATATTCAAACCATCAAGGTTATCATTCAATTGTTAAGGTAGTCACATAGTACGAGGAAGGTCACAACCTTCAATCAGGGTAAACACATACCATTGGGAAAGATCGCATCTTTCAAGTTATCCAGGTAAACATGTGACATGAGAAAGATTGCATCCTTCTCATATCAAACTTTCAAAGTGAACACATAGCATGAGAAAGATCGCGTCCTTCTCATAATCAAACCATCAAGGTCAACATAAATCATGGGAAAGATTGCATCTTTCAAGTCATCAAGGTAAGCATGTAATCATGAGAAAGATTTCATCTTTCTCTCACTAAGTCATCAAGATAAAGGTAAGCTTCTACTCACCAACACACAACAAGTTCACCAAGTCATCTCACATGGAGGCTATTCATGCCTCAACTCAAACACCAACTCATATAGGAGACACAATTATCTCATGAAAGCAATCATTCACATGCATATAGGGAAGGTATCTTTATCCCAAATGACAACAAATCATAGTGACATAGGAGGGAATTCATCCCTAATGATCAAAAATCATATGCATAGAGAAGGTTGTTCAACCCTACTAGCATGCCATGCCCGCACGAGGGCAACCAATGCAATCTCTTTCAAATCATTTCATGTCAAACAAAGTCAAGATATTTATTCATTTTTCAACCCAAAACAAGCTTGAGAATCCATCTCAAAGAGGGTTCAAAAGCGCGAATAGGCGAGCAAAGGCCAAACGAGCGCAACGGAGCGAGCAAGGGGGGGTGACCACCTGGCTGCTGGTGGCTTGCCGCCCAAGCCCAGGCGGCTTGCTGCCCCATGCTGGGCGGTTACCCGAGGCTAGGGTCCTCAAAATTCTGGGTTTTTAAACCCTTGACCCCCCATTTGATGCACACACACACCCAACTCGAAAATAGAGAGTTTCTCTCTCTAGAAACTCATTCCATCTTCTCCAAACACTCACAAACACATTCTCAATCAAAGTTTCCCTTGCAATTCAAGTTGTGTGCATGAAATAGCATCAAGAACAAGTCATTCAACAACAAAAACAAGCATCAATCATCAAGTTGCAAGATCAAATTCATCATCTTTCTTATCAAACCCATTTTTCTCACATACAAGCTCAACCACCAACAATGGCTTCTAGCAATGATTCCAACATCAAGTATCCATATTATGTGATCAAGAATACATACAAGGCACCAATCTATGATGCATCCCAAGACAAGGTGTTGCTTGAACCTAAGAAGCATCTCTCATACCTCCATTCCCAACATGAGGTTAGTTCTTCCCAACTTAACATGTTTATCTTGAAATCTTGATTTCTATTGGATAAAATGCATTCCCATGATCTTCTTTTGATTGTTTCTATCATTGTTAAGCCAAGTTCATTGATTTGGCAAGGATTGAATGTGTAAAAAGCTTGTTTCCCAATGCTTGAGAAAAGATACCCACCAAGTGTTTGATAAAATGCCAAAGAGACAAAAACATGTTCAATTCTTGAAAAATCAATTGGTTTGCATTGTAGAACCAAGTCATATGGTTTTGGCAAGGATTTGATATACAAAAATCTTTCATTTCAATGCTTGAAAACAAGTCACACACCAAGTGTTTGATAAAATGCCCGAAAGGCAAAAACATGTTCAATCCTTACAAAATCAATGAATTTGAATACACAAAGTCATGGGCATTCATTTCTAATTCATTTCATGAATCAAAACCCATATTTTAAAACTTTTGGAAAACCATTTGAAATCAATTACCAATGTATGCCCAATATCTCTATGTTTTCTATGCTAACTCAATACACAATCTTTTGACATAGCCCGACTTCCAAAGTCTCCGTACAAGGACATCAATAAAGGGACTCATCTCTTGGTGGAGACATATGAATCATGCCCAACCACGTGCTCGCAAGATAATAAAGAAGGCGGGTTTTGAGCCCTTCCTAGATGCTCTATAGAACGAGCAATGGGATAGGCAAGCATTATTTGCCTTGACAGAGCTATGGTGGGGCACCACCAACACTTTCCATTTTAGCTTCGGGGAGATGACCATGACCCCTAAAGATTTCACCATGATAACTGGGTTGAGCTTGAAAGGCAAGCGCTTGGAATACTATGAACATGCCAACATGGATCAAAACTACATAGTAGCTCTACTTGGGGTTGAAGCGGAATTAAGCCCAAAAGGTGTGCGCCGTACTTGGCTCTACAATACCTTTGCCACTGAGGAAGAGAGTGAGGGGACGGATCCCAAATACATTGTGAGAGCTTTCTTGCTCTACATGATTTCATGCACCTTCTTTGCGGGCACCAATGACATGGCTCGACTTGAGTTGCTAGCTAGCATGGAAGATGTGAACAAAATTGGGAGATACAATTGGGGTGGAGCTGCTTTCGCAAACATGTATCGCTCCATGACTGACATGTCCCGAGGAGTTGCAAAGAACTTTGGGGGACTTCCTTTCGTTTGGGAGGTAACACAGAACATTCAATTCTCTATTATTTCCCGAAACTTAACACACACATGATTTCATCTATATATATTTTTTGGTTTTCCCCAGATATGGTACTACGAGTACCTGAACATGTGTCGCCCAACTCTTGCTAGTGATGCCATGTCATGGCCCATCCTTCAGAATTATGCTCCATCTTGCTTGGCTACAAGAGCCTCCAATCGACACGATTATGCCCATGCAAGGGCATATCTTGCTAGCTTGACTGCTGATATGGTAGAATCTTTCTTTCTCTTTATCTTTTTTTTTTTATCTTTCTTTTTTCATTTCTCATTTCAAACTCAACAGGTGGAATGGGATCCATGGAGGTTGTGGGAGCATAGGCTTCCCGAGAAGTACTCCTCTTGTTTGGAGTTGACAAGCAAAAGGGTCCTCTTTGAAGGCCCCACAGGTAGATGCTGGTATCTTGGGGAACGAGTCCTGAGACAAGTCCATGGAAATATGAATGCAGCTGTGACACCTTCCATGCCACCAGAGAACATGAGGCACACTAGCCACCTAGTGGGGGATGAACTAGAAGAAGCTCTGAGGGGTTGGGATGCTGAGGGATTCACCTCCCCTCGCATAGAATACACTGCCTTCTGTCGACAATATCTGATGAATCCTAGGGTCACTGGTCTCCCACCTCAAGGGGTGAGCTCCCCACACTCTTAAACTCTTTTTTAAGATTATAAGAAAGACTCCATTTGACAAGCATTTGAATTTCAGGGCCGACGGGCCAGGGGACACAGCTCCACAGTTGGATCTGCCACTGGGATGACTTACAACGACGAGGATGAGGACCTTGAAGGAAATCAACCTCCACCCCTCCCACAACTAAATTGGTATGTGAACTTGTGCAGTGGAACAAAATTTGTGAAGACTGACATTACCCATCCACCATTCGATGAATATCCCAAGATCGATCCCTATTATGAGAATGTGAGTTCTAAACTCTTACCTTCTTGAAATTGGATTCTTTCATTATTGTTAACCATGTTTATACTCTCCTAGGTTCCACGGGAGTATGCCCAGGAATGCATTGAACTCAATGAAGGATTGAGGAGGGATCTTGTGTGAATGAGTTTAGAGAACTCAGTTCTGGAAGCACACTTAAATCCCCAAGTGAGTGATCATCTTATTAGCTTTCAACTAGGATTGGCACCATTACCCTCCTAACTCATTATCTTTCTTTGCAACAGGCATCATCATCTAATCCACCACAGGATATGCCCCCTTCTAGAGCACCTCGTTCAGGGCATGATGGAGCCGGGCCAAGTCGAAAGAGAAGGCCCACGGGAAATCATTGAGTTTCACTCACCTCTTGTTAGGAATGTTTGGAATCTTTCTATCTATCTTGTTATGTATTAATTAGGAATTTCAATTCCCAACCTTGAACCTTTATTATGGATACTTGATGAATCTATGTTGAACTTTATTGCAATGATATGATCTTGTATTGAGTGAAAAATGGGCTTAAATCAAGCACAAAAAAGTCAAAACATCACAAAAGAGCCAAACGAAGGCATAACAAGGCAAAAATGGGCGAAACAAGACGGCGGCCTCGGGTGACCACCTGGGGCTGGGCGGCTAGCCGCCTGGGCCCAGGCGGCTAGCCGCCCAGGCCTGGGTGGTCACCCGAGCCCGAAGCGGTGTTTCGCCTGATTTTAGGAAACTTCCTATTTTGACGGGATTCCACCTTCCAAAACACGGATTTCTGAATTTTTTTCCTATAAAAGCACATCCAAGGGGTCTCAAACCCTACTAACATTCATTGGGAGCAAGTTATGGAAGCCCTAGACAAACTCTTGAGTGATTTTCTGAAAGTTATGAGTGCGGAGGCAAGGAAGGAGTTCAAGCGCTACTGCTTGGATACGTTGCTTTCTTTGATGCATGTGAAGCTTGAAACCACTCTTCTTACTGCTGCTACATATTTTTGGGATCCCCAACTTCATGTATTCCGTTTCAACTATGAAGAGCTATGCCCAACAATGGAAGAGTTCTGCGCTCTGTATGGAGTTTCACCTGTAGGACCTTTCATCCTCCCTACTCCACGCTCGAGTTACTTGATTTCCTTCTCCAACTTCCTTGGGATTTCTCAACAAGAGGCATCCATATTTGTGAAGGATCATAAGGTGAATCTCATGGAAATAGCAACTTCCTTCTTGGCTCATGATAGCAAAGGTACCCTGAATTTCAACCTTCCCACTCAACATGCTCTTGCTTTCTGCTTGATTGGTCGCTTCCTTATCTCCACGAGGACTCTCTATGTCCCTATTCAAATATGCGAACTGATCCCTTTTCTTCTTGAACACAACAACCTGATTCCCATGGTGCTAGCTGAAACCCTCAACAGTTTAGACAAAGTTCATGATAACCCACAAGCCCCATTAGGAGGGAGCCCCATTCTACTGCAGATGTGGCTTCTTGAAAGGCTTAACTTCTTGTCTCCTACCACCATTAACCCATACAAACCTCAACATTATTGTTGCCGTCGAGTTGAACTTCCTGGTCAATTTTCTTTAAGGGAATGGTTGGGCTACTTCCAAACTCTCTCATGGTGAAACATCAGGTGGTTTGTCTCCACATGGGGATGCAAGGAACAAATTCTTCTCCGAACTTCTGGGTGTGCTATGGTCAAACTCATAGGGTTGAGGTCAACTTCATTCTATTGGACTTCAAGAATCCTTCGTCAACTGGGTGCCATGCAAACCATACCTACTTCTGTGGTATTTGATCATTCTGTCGAACCTGTGGGCCCCACAATGATTAAGTGGGCCAAGACTAGATGGACTGACCAACTGAAACTGACTCGAGTTGAAAACACTGACGGGCCTTATGTCATGAGCCCTGAATACAAGACATGGTTGAAGACTAGCTTGGGTGAAAGAGAAACCCTACGCAGGGAAAGGATTTATGACCTTATCAAGGACACAAAGCTTGGATTTTGCAGGGAAGACATTCTGGAAGCAGTGGAAGCAGCACATGCTCATGACTTGCGAAAGAAGCGAAGACTTGAAAGAAAGGAGCAGAAAGCAAACCAAGAGACTCTGAAGAAGAACAAAAAGACTTGAAGACTTTAGAAATAGGATATCTATGGCATGTCAATAGTTCTTTTATCTAACACCAATAAATTGCTATGTCAATTAATTAGTTCTAAATGAATTGCCAATAATAATTCAATTTTGAGATTTGTTGTTGTGGTGTTGTTTGGACCGCACCCAACGTAACTTTATGGGCTGCCTACGTATCCCCATCCTTTTTTCATTTTTTTCTTTTCTTTTCATTTTTTTCTTTTTTCTTTTTTTTTTTTTTTTTTTTTTTTTTTTTTTAGGAATGGGGAATCAGGCCCTCGTAGTTCAAATGCCTTAACTTTTGCCTAGGCCGCCCTTATGGGTTTTCAACCTAGCAGGCCTTACACATAATACTTCTTCAATTGATCCAAATTGGTAGGGCGAGCGAACTCAATTCCATCCAAATCCATGAGGCGAACAGCCCCTGCTGGTAATATCTCCTTGATAACATACGGGCCACCCCAACTTGGCTTGAACTTCCCTCGTGGATCAAAAATTGGAGCTCTGATTTCTTTCAACACCAAATCCCCTATCTTCAAACCTCGGTCTTTGACATGCTTGTTGAATGCTCTTGCAACCCTTCGCTGATATCCCTGCACATGATACAAGGCCCTCAATCGCCTTTCATCGAGCAATGCCAGCTCATCAAAACGGTTCTTAACCCAATCTGCTTCTGCTATCTGACTCTCCATAGCAACCCGTAATGACGGTACCTCCAACTCAATAGGCAAAACAGCCTCCATCCCATACACCAAGGAATAAGGGGTAGCCCCTGTTGATGATCTCACAGATGTTCTATAGCCCCACAAGGCTAATGGCAACTTCTCATGCCAATCAGTGTAGGTGTCAGCTGTTTTCTGTAATATCTTCTTAACATTCTTGTTGGCGGCTGTTGGGAATCAAACTAGAGAGAAAAAATACATAGGCGGAATTTAAAATTTTTCCTACGATTCCCAAACCCATGAATCTTAATTATGCTTAATACAAAACAAAAACCCTAACTAGAAGAGGGTAGAATTACTTACAGTTGATTCAAGTCTTCTCCTTTATGCTCCAAGCTTTGTCTTCTGATTGAGCAGTCCAAGTGTACTGCCTCCAACAGTATCCACACCTAGCTTGAGCAAGTTGTCCTTTCCTTCTTCTTCCTTAGGGTTGCTAGAGGTGGAGAAGAGGGAGAGAGAGAGAGGGAGGGCTGTGAAAATTTCGGCCAGCACTTGGGAGCCTCCTAGAGTGCTTCAAGTGATGATGTCATCACATCATAAGAGGCTTTAAATAGCCTCCAACTAGGGCCGGCCAAGGGGGGAGTTCAAACCCTAATCTAATTTGTGTAATTACTCTTAATTACACAATTAGCCCACTAGTTTGCATCAAATACAAATTAGCCCCTTAAAGAACTTTTCTTTAATCACTTATACCCTTTCTCTCATAGACAATCAAGCTCTCTTAGCATGATCAGTGTGTGACCCATTGGGTTCACATCATTAAGTAGTAGGAACAGCACAAGTTGTGCACAATGGAACACTTTCCATTAAGGGTCTAATTGAAACTCCTTTCAATTCCCTAATTGATTATAACTCATTTATATCAATTAGGGCTTCTACTAACCATGAGTAACACCTAGCATATGGCTCATGGTGTGGTCCTTAATGAGGTGAATAGTCATTTACAAAGAACCCTTCTGTTATAGTTTAAAGGTTACAATTCCATCCTTCCATCAACACAATGTCTCAAATTGAACTAATAGGACATGGAAGTCTGTCAAGTCCCTAGTTCAATTACTTTATACTCATTCATTAATATCAACTCAATGATGAACTTATGGAAACTCCTTTCCATATTCATTCTACCATGGGCCCATGGATTTAATGAGTTATATTCAATGAATGCTGTATGAGACATTCACTCCCTTTTTCCTGAGAGTGATGGATTCCTTGTTGATCACTCACATGCCTTCACACATATAGCAGAAGGGCCAATGAACACCCTTACAGACCCCTGAATAGGATCTGTACTTAGTGTTATCAAACTTCTAAAGCTACATGCATAAGACAACCATGGTGTCTCAGGTCTAAGGATTACTTGTACCACTATAACAATGAGAAACTGATTGACAGGCAGGTTAAAACTCCATTCAGTTTATCTCATATCTTTGGTCACATTCAGTGTACCTATTCTGATAATAGGCACCCACTTGTTGGTTGTAGTGTCCCCACACAAATAGCTTGAGACTAGCTATCCTCCTATAGAGTCAACCTAACAAGTGCTAGTCCTATGGTTCATTACTGTCCATCATAGTGAACCTTCAACTAGGAATGATTTAGGAGTTTAGTACAGAGATATATTTACAGTCTCAAAATTACAACCCTTTGTAATTTCATATTCTCAACTCTAACTCCATGGACATATTATGTAAATATAAATGATGCATATAAACATAATAGAATAAGCCCTTTTATTAAATCAATAATAAATGTGACATATATAAATGAAATCAATTGATTGTTCCTAATCCCTAAACAATCATCTCTATGATTGGCTCTAGGGCATAATCCTAACAATCTCCCACTTGCACTATAGCCAATCCACCATGTATCTCATACTCATATCCTGTAGGTGATGATCCAACACACTTGGGTCATAGCTTTAGTGAAGGGGTCTTCTTTATTCTCTGTTGTATTAAACTTCTATATGTCATCTCTTCCAATGATCTCTCTAATCACTTGGAATCGCCGCTTAAAGTTTGGACTTTTGATGAGACCGTGGATCCTTGTCTTGAGCACTAGCCTTATTGTTGTCACAAAAACAATAGTAAAGGCTTCTCAATGTTAGGAACCACTCCTAGTTCTGCAATGAACTTACTCATCCAAACATGCAGCAATGAGCTCAAATTTACAGCTCCACCATTTAAGGTGAGAACATACCTCGATGTTGATCTCCTATCATCATCGTCAGATTGAAAATCTGAATCCGTTCTACCAACCATTTTAAGTTTCTTTCTTCATAGGCAAGGGATAGGTCCTTTAGTTCTTCTCAAGAACTTAAGGATAGCCTTGACTGCTTCCCAGTGTTCCTTATCTGGGTTTGCCTGATATCTGCTTGTAACATTTACAGCAAAACTGATATCTGGTCTTTTAGTTATAGACAACTTGATTTCATGTCTGACAGGAATTAGACTTCTCTTGAAATCATGCATTTTGAACTCTTTCAAAATCTTGTCTATGTACTTTGATTGGGAGAGACTTAGCATCCTTTAGATCTATCTCTATAGACCTCTATTCCTAGAATATAGGATGCTTCTTCCAAATCTTTTATGAAGAAACTTTGTGAAAAACCAATCTTTCACTTTTGACAACGTCTCTACATTATTCCCTAATAAGTAGAACGTCATTCACTTATAGGACCATAAATGTGATCGCACTCCCACTAACCCTTTGTACAATCATGGTACAATAACGGGTTCTATCTCAACAGGGATAGGGGTTGCATCAATGTTGGTTTGTGTCTCATTAGACAACTCTTTGAGTTCTATTTTCCTGTTGTTATCTCCTTCTTGAATAAACTCTTTTTTTTAAAGAAAGATTGCAAACTTACAAACAAAACACCTTTTGTTCATCAGGATAATAGATATGATATCCTAAAATTTCTTTAGGGTAATCCACAAACCTACATTTAAGTTATCTTGATTTCCAATTTGGTTGCATTATATGTCTCTACATATGTAGTGCATCCCCATACCTTAACATGCTTAAGGTTTGGTGCTTCCCTTTCCATATCTCATATAGGTCCTAAGGGACAGCCTTGGTTTGAACTCTGTTTCACAGGTACGTGGCAATTTCTAGGGCATATCCTAACAAGGATAATATTAGGTCGTTGTAACTTATCATGGACCGGACCATATCAAATAAGGTCCTCTTCCTCCTTTTGACACACCATTTAGTTTTGATGTTCTAAGAGGTGTCCATTAGAATAGAATGCCTATTTGAACAAGTTGATCTGAAAGATCACCAGTTAAATATTCGCCTCCTCGATCCAATCGAAGAGCTTAATACTTTTACTGGTTTGTTTTCTTTACTTCATATCTGAATTCTTTGAACCTTTTCAAATGTTTCAGATTTGTACTTCTTTAAGTATATGCACCTATACCTTAACATTTTTAAGTAAAGGTTCATAAAGTATGAGAAACTATTTCTCTTGTTCTCTTGGGTTTATTAGCATTCAATTTTAGAGCTATCATGTTTCATGCAATTTATATTTGCAAGGTAGTTTAGAAGATAAATGCTATAAATTCCAGAAGTAATGAACTCTTCATAAAAAACATTTATTAAATCAAACTAAAACACTGTTTAGGCAAAACTGAAATAAAGATAATGTTTCTAAAAACTTCTGGAATGTCAAGATAGCTTATTAATTCTAAACTACTCCTTCAGGTAGAGTCAAGCAGCAAATCCCATAGCTAATACAGCAACACTTTGCTCCATTCTCTACTCGTAGGGATATTCCGCTTCTACTCAGCCTTCTGCTTCCCACTAGATCCTGCATGGAATTCAAAATTCACATCAGAATTAAGTACCCAAGTGGAAGCAAAACTAACATTTAGTTTAGAGCATGATCCATACCTTCCGAAGGTCGGCTCTTTAGAGTATCCAGATACTCCCGGCAGTTACGTTTCCAGTGCCCATCCTTGCCGCAGTGAAAACAGGTTCCTTTGGTCTTGTCAGTATTACCTTTCTTGACACCTCCCTTTGGCTTCAAGTTCTTCTTCTTCTTCCCTTGGGTACTCTTACCCTTTCCTTTGCCCTTGCCCTTAGGCTTGGGCTTGGCCTTGGAAGTAGAAGCTCCATCAAATGCGAGCAAAGAACCTTTTCCCTTCTTCATTGTCTCCTCAGTCATCTTGAGCAAATTGTGCAGCTCGGGGAGAGTGGGCTCAAGCTTGTTCATATGAAAATTCATTATGAACGGCCCAAATGAATCAGGAAGGGATTGCAATATAATGTCTGAACACATATCAGCTTCAATGATCACATCAAGCTTTTCAAGCTGCTCGATATGGTTGATCATTTTCAAGGTGTGATCAGTCACAGATGAACCCTCATTTATCCTTGCCTTGAATAGATCCTTGACAATATTGTACTTCGCGGTCCTACTTTGCTCCCCATACAACTCTTGTAAGTGGAGAAAGATGTCGCGAGCACTCTTCATGGACTCATGTTGCTTCTGAAGCTCAGGGCTCATGGATGCCATCATATAGCATCTTGCCTTCAAATCGTCGTCCATGCGCTTCTGATAAGCGTCTCTCTCTTGCTGAGTTGCAGTCTCAGCCAGTGCCTCAGGAAGTGTGCCATCAAGTGTGTAGGTAATCTTTTCGGAAGTTAAAACTATTTTTAAGTTCCTCAGCCAATCAAGGTAATTTGGTCCAGTCAAACGGTTGATGTCCAATATTTTGGATAGCGGGTTGAGGTGAGCCATTTCTATGAACTACATATAAAATTAAATAGAGAATTAGATTTCATTTTTAATCCATAATGATCGGGTCTTTAATCATATGGTACCTCCCACTATTTTATCAAATTCCATACACCCTCTGATGGAATTCGGGAATCTCATTCCTAATGGGGATTGGGGTCCCACTGTGACCTAGAAGCCTCACATGTTAGTTTCTTGACTTCTAACCCACAGTAAGAAGACAACTCTTTGTCTATTGCTTCATAAGCAAGTTCCAATCATTTTGCCTCTAGGGTACATACTCCTCACATGTTAGTTTCTTGGAATACTTCCCTAGTTAAGTTAAGCCCATCATTCACACAGGTATGTTTCACCAAATATATACCTCACATGTTAGTTTCTTGGTATATACCAGCTTAGGCACCCCATGATATCTATATATGTGATAGTTTCAAGTAATGTCTTTAATATGGGTAGCTCCTACATGTCTGCAGCCAGGTACCCACATTAAGGGACGTTAGATGATCCTATAATGATGGAAGGCAATGAAGAATCCATTCCCTAATGTATTCTCCATTTCCAACTTAATATTAAAATAGAGGGGTTTTAAGGGTCTCATCAAAATAACTAATCTAACATACATCTCATGCATTTAAATAAGAAATATATAACAACATTATATATATGTAATCCACTTATCGATATTAGTCCCTATAAGGTGACATATAACGATCTTTGGATTTGAAGCTATCTCTATTAATCTCATTAAAAGCTCCCACTATGATGATTATGGACTTTAAGAGGATTCAATCCAAGCCAATGAATTGAATCCTAGGTCTAAGGTGGGTGTAGGTGATCGTAAAACATTCATTTGAAACATAGCATGCACTCTTGAAAATCTTCTCCAAGCTTTCAAGTCCTTCAATCTCCTCCATTGGCTTCATGGTCTCCACCATAGGCTTGTTGGGCTCCACCATGCTCCTTTAGGTCCACCATGCTCCTTAGTGCGCTCTCGATTACATAACATTTACATAATTTTAAAGAAAGGGATACATAAGGGGAATGTGGGGTACATAAGAGAATGATAGAGAGAGAGAAGAAGGTGGCATGCAAGCCCCAAATAAATAATACATCACCAAAAATTAACAACTCTTGAAAATTAATACAACCCATTCATAAGACGGCCAATCACAATTGGTTTAAGGGGTATAGTCCATAATCATCATCCATCCATAATCATACAATCATATTGCATAATAAAGGAAATAACTGTAAGCAATAAACATATGGGCATTCATGGTAACTCTATTGATTGATTTTCATTAATCTCATTAATGTGTCCTAATCTTATTAGGATATGCATAATATCCAGAATTAATTAAGTCTTAACAATTAAGACATTTAGTTTCAATTAATCAAATCAATTGAAACATTTAAAGTCCCCTAATTGAACACTAATATCAAATATTAGGGTTTCTTTAATTAAACAAAACAATTTCATTTAATTAAAAATTCCAGATTTTAATTTAATCCTAAATTGTGTTTTAAACCATTTAAAACAATATAAAATTAATCACCATTAATTAAATAATCAATTTCGGAATTAAATAAAATCATTTTATTAATTAATTAGTGCATTAGGGTTTCCTAAAACCCTAAACCCTAAATGCATTAACTCTAAACCCTAAGTGTAACCCTAATGCATTAAATGCCTTATGATTGGTCAATTAATGACCAATCATTTAAACCCTAGGTTTATACGGTATTAATGATTAGGATTAGGGTTTAATTAATGCCACCTAGGATATTAATTACTCCTAATTAATATGCACTAATTAGGGTTTCTAAAACCCTAAACCTTAAACCTATTAAATGCCAATGATTAATTACTAAACCATTAATGATCATGATTGGTCATTAATGACCAATCATTTTAACCCTAGGTTAGACACATTAATTACTAGGTTTAGTTATTAATTAATGCATTAACAGAATTAGGGTTTAATTAATATGAATTAGGGTTTCCTAAACCCTAAACCCTAGACATCATAAATGCACTTAATTATACCCTAATGATTAATAACCATGATTGGTCAATTAATGACCAATCATTAAACATTTTAATTAAGGTAATTAATAGTCAATTAGGGTTTTAATTAATGCAATTAATGAATTAGGGTTTCATCATTAATGGGAATTAGGGTTTCCTAAGAAACCCTAAGGCTGCCGCCACCTACAGTGGGCTGCCATGGCTAGCCAAGGCTGCCATGGCTTGGCCAGGCCATGGGGGGCCATGGCCAGCAAAGGGGAATTCAAGCTAGGGTTTGGGCCAAGCCCATGGACACGTGTGGAGTGGCCAAGAGGGCTGTCTTCTTCAAAGAACATTAGGGTTTCAAGAACCCTTGCTGGCACCACCATGGGAGGACCTCCAAGGTCACAAACGTTTCTAAAACTTAATCAATTCGACTCCACCAACAAAACCAGCTTTTGTATCATGTCCCTACATGAATTACTAAGCTAATTGAAGTGGTTTGGATGATCAAATCATCCCCAATTGTTCTAAACAATTCAAGAACAGTAGGCTGTCCAGAATTTGACAGCATACTGTCCCTGATCACAAATTGATTCAAAACCCAGCAAGATGATTAATTCAGGTTACCAAATTATTTTTCCTAGCATCCTACATGTCTTAGGAAACTAATAAAATTGGTTTCATGCAATTTGGAGTTCCCTAGCTCAAGATATGAACAAAACTCCATTGATGACTTTCTGCAGAAAAACAGCCTGCTGTGTTTTTCAAGAAATCAAACTTTTTGATTCTTATATGCATCAAGACTCTTATAAAACTTAAAGAAAATCATACATACAATATGTATAATTATCCTATAAAGGATTTACATCAATTTTACAGAGATATCATATCAGAACAGTAGCAAGAACCATAGGGTTCTAAAACCCAGATTCGAACTTCATGGTGTTCTTCCCAAACTTTTTGATTTGTTTTGATTTCTATGCATCCCTATACTTGAGAAATCACCATAACAACTTTATGTGGATTAATTACAGGCATCTCATGTCTTAATTAAACCAAAACAAGAACAAAACACAAAAGAGAACAACCTAGGGTTCCAAACCCTAGGTTCGGCCTCCATAGAAGAAACACTGGTTTCTTCTTCTTCTGTATACATCACATGCTTCTCAAAAATTCCAGAATTAATGTTAGAAGAATATTAGAAGAGGAGAAGAGGGAAAAACAGCCTAGGGTTCAAAACCCCAGGTTCGGCCATGAAGAGGATGTTGGGAATCGACCAAGAGGGAAAAATAGAAGTGCGGAATATAAAAATTTTTCCTACGATTCCCAATCCCATGAATCTAACTATGCATAACACAAAATCAAACCCTAACTACAAAGAGGGTTAGAACACTTACAGAATTTTTGTCTTCTCCTTTTTGCTCCAAGCTTTGATTCCGGACAGCGGTGAATGAGCAGCCCAAGTGTGCTGCCTCCAACGGTATCCACACCTAGCTAGAGCTTCAAGTCCTTTCTTTCTTCTTCCTTGTTGTTGCTAGAGGTGGAGAAGAGAGAGAGAGAGAAGAGAGCCTCCAAGGGGCTGGACGGCTAGGGTTTTTTGTGCAAGCCTCTTATGCCATGTCACACATAAGTGTGACTTATATAGGCAGCCCACTAAAGGGGGCTGGCCATGGGGAAGAAACCCTAATAGGGTTATGTGTAATTACTCTTAATTGCACATTAACCCCTATTATTTGTATCAAATACAAATAGGCCCATAAAGAACTATTCTTTATTCACTAAAACCCTTTCTCTCATAGACTTTAAAACCCTTCTTGCATGATCAGTGTGTGACCCATTGGGTTCACATCATTAAGTAGTAGGAATAGCACAAGGTGTGCACAATGGAACTCTTTCCATTTAGGGTCTAATTGGAACTCCTTCCAATTCCCTAATTGATTATAACTCACTTATATCAATTAGGGCTTCTACTAACCATGAGTAACACCTAGCATATGGCTCATGGTGTGGTCCTTAATGAGGTGAATAGTCATTTACAAAGAACCCTTCTGTTATAGTTTATAGGTTACAATTGCATCCTTCCTTCAACACAATGTCCCCAATTGAACTAATAGGACATGGAAGTCTGTCAAGTCCCTAGTTCAATTACTTTATACTCATTCATAGATATCAACTCATTGATGAACTCATGAAACTCTTTTCATATTCATCCTACCATGGCCATGGATTTAATGAGTTATATTATGAATGCTATATGAGACATTCTCTCTCTTTTTCCTGAGAGTGATGGATCCCTTGTTGATCACTCACATGCCTTCATACACATAGCAGTAGGGCCAATGAACACCTTTGTAGACCCCTGAATAGGATCTGCACTTAGTGTTATCAAACTTCTAAAGCTACATGCATAAGGCAACTATGGTGTCTCAGGTCTAAGGATTACTTGTACCACTATAACAATGAGAAACTGATTGACAGGCAGGAAAAACTCCATTCAGTTTCTCTCATATCTTTGGTCACATTCAGTGTACCTATTCTCGCAATAGGCACCCACTTGTTGGTTGTAGTGTCTCCACACAAATAGCTTGAGACTAGCTATCCTCATATAGAGTCAACCTAACAAGTGCTAGTCCTATGGTTCATTACTGTCCATCATAGTGAACCTTCAACTAGGAATGCTTTAGGAGTTTAGTACAGAGATATATCTATAGTCTCAAAATTACAACTCTTTGTAATTCCATATTCTCAACTCTAACTCCATGGACATATTATGTAAATATAAATGATGCATATAAACATAATAGAATAAGCCCTTTTATTAAATCAATAATAAATGTGACATACATAAATGAAATCAAATGATTGTTCCTAATCCCTAAACAATCATCTCTATGATTGGCTCTAGGGCATAATCCTAACAATCTCCCACTTGCACTGAAGCCAATCAACCATGTATCGCATACTTATCTTCTCAAGATGTTGGTCTTAGACATAACAAATTATGTTTTAAAGCTTTAGTTAGTAGGTCTACAAAAACTTATGTAGATAATATCTTCTGTAATGTATCTATTACCTCTTCCAATGATTCCTCTAATCACTTGGAATTGTCACTCTATGAGTTTGGACTTTTGATGAGACCGTGATTCCTATACTTGAGCTATAGACCCATTGTTGTCACAAAACAAGGTGTGGGCAACTCAATGGAAGGAACAACTCTAAGTTCTAAATGAACTTATAGATCCAAACAGTCTCCTAGACAATGCGACAATTAATTCACCCTTAATAATGGAATCCACTGTATCTTTCATACAGTTCTTCCATTAAGTATTTCACCAACTAAAGTGAATACAAAATATACCCCCATATGGATTATATCCAAATCTATATACCCATCTACTATGAGTTTACAATTTCCATATACAATCCAATATTCCAAATTTGAATTGACTGATAACTATTTGTAACAATTACAACATAATAGATATCAGGTTCAATACATAGTGTAGAATAAGGCTTCTTAACACTTTAAGAACCTTACTTGTGTTATCCTAGGGCACATGCCCTTGAATAATGAATTCTTATCTGAAGTAAATCAGACCTCCCTTAGAATTCTCCATGTTGAACTCCTTCAACATTTCAACTATGTTTAATGACTTGGAGATACTTAGCAATCTATATGATCTATCTCTATAGATCTTGTTGGATGCTTCTACCAAATCTTTCATGAAGAAGTTTTTCTCAAAAACTAAAACTTCACATTAGATAACATTCATATATCATTCATAATGATTATGATGTCATCCATACTTAGGATAAAGAAAAACGATTGCACTCCCACTAACCTTTTATACACTCATGGTCCATCTATACAATGAGAGAAATCAAACAATTTGATTACTTCAACTTTATAGATGTTCTAATTATGAGAACCTTGTAGTCTATTAATAGACTTCTATAACTTACACACTTTTATGGTTTTTCACCATTTGATATAACATCTTTATATCCTTTTTGACATATCTTATATTCAAAATGTGTGTTTATAGATAACAAGATCCAAATGGATTTCAGCATAACTATTATCAAACAAGTTTCTTTATAGACAACTTTTTGCCTATGTTGAAAACATTCTTAAATAGCCAAGCCTTTTAGGTCTCTACCTATCCATATTGGATTTAATGACTCTTAGTCATTTCTCGAGTTGATGTGAAACATCGTCTAGTCATAATCAATAGGATTATCTTGGTGATCTTTATCACCAAAGAACAATTCTTTCACATTCTAATAGAGATACAATATCTCTCTTATGTTAAGAAATATCCAATTTGATCTATGAAAAGATTGTAGTGTAGTTAAGGGTTTTGTCTCAACAGAGACAAGGGTTGGATCTTTGTTCGTTTGTGGCTTTACAGACAATTCTATAAATTCTATCTACTTTTGCATCTTTCTTGAATGAACTCTTTCTCAAGAAAATCCAGCAAACATCCTAATGGACAACTTTTGTTCATTAGGGTAATAGAAATACTATCCCAACCACTTTTGGGATATACCACAATTCAACACTTACTTGACCGTATTTCCAGATTGTCTACATTATGTTTCCAGACATACGTAGCACAAGCCCAAGCCTTAACTTCTTTAAGTTGGGTTTCTTCCCATATCATATCTGATATAATTGGGACAAAACTGGAGTGAACCCTAAATTATCAATATGTAGCAATTTTAAGGTATATCCTAGATGGATACATTAGTAAAACTCATCATGGATCAAACCATATCTTAATAGGGTTCAATTCGTTCTCTTAGATTCACCATTGAGCTATGGTATTCTAAGATGAGTCTACTGTAATTGAATGCATGCTCTACATGACTATATACATCACAATGTATTAGTCAAATTATAAATGTAACTCTTTCACTTCACCAAGTAAAAGATGGGTTTGGTCATCTCATAACCAAGTCATAATCGTTACATTTAAATGAGAGTCTCTACATCTCTTGTATTCTCGGAATACATTGCATTCGCTCTAATTAGTCATTTAAATTCAGAAATCAAATTTCTAGAATGTCTTAAATGACCTAGTTAAGAAATAAGTTCCCAAAATTAATCTAGCAACTCTTGCTCTATTAAAATTTTTAAAGGTAACTTATTATCTACTTAACTTTCTGCTTCGATTTAGATTACACTAGAATCCAAAAACCAAGAAGCAGAACTAACCAACAATTTAGTTTAGAGCATGAACCAAAATTTCAAAAGTTTGGTTCTTCTAGGAAGATTGATACTTTATCAAGTTCCCTTTACAATACCTTATGTTTACTACAAAATAATTATATTTCTTTGTCTTTGACTTTTCAAGACTTGCTTTCCTCTATGCTTCCATTTTAAATCACATCTAGCTTCTCAAGCTATTCTATGTGATTAATCATTTTTCAAAAGAATGATTATTAATAAACAACTTTTATTACATCCTAGTCCAGAAGAAGTCCTTTACAAGTACTATACTTTATAGTATTATTTTACTCACAATACAACCTTTGTATGTGATGTAGGACATCAAAGGCACTTGCATTTACTAATTTTGCTTCTGAAGCTCATTAGTCATCAATACTATCATATAGCATGGCAACAAGATGCCAATTGCGCATAGTGTCTTTTTCTTCTTAGGATGTTTTATGGAGGGCCTTTAATAAAAGGCCTAATAGGATATAAACAATATTTTGAAATTGAGAACAATTCTCAATTTCCTAAGTCAATCAAAGAAATCGGGTTTAGTCAAACTATCAATATCCTATATATTAGGAAATAGGGGTTTTGAGGTGAGTAATTAGGTAATCTACATAAACAGAGAATTAGATTTCATTTTTATCCATAATGATTGGGTCTTTAATCATATGGTACCTCCCACTATTTTATCAAATTCCATACACCCTCTAATGGAATTCGGGAATCTCATTCCTAATGGGGATTGGGGTCCCACTGTGACCTAGAAGCCTCACATGTTAGTTTCTTGGCTTCTAACCCACAATAAGAAGACAACTCTTTGTCTATTGCTTCATAAGCAAGTTCCAATCATTTTGCCTCTAGGGAACATACACCTCACATGTTAGTTTCTTGGAATACTTCCCTAGTTAAGTTAAACCCATCATTCACACAGGTATGTTTCGCCAAATATATACCTCACATGTTAGTTTCTTGGTATATACCAGTTTAGGCACCCCATGATATCTCATATGTGATAGTTTCAAGTAATGTCTTTAACATGGGTAGCTCCTACATGTCTGCAGCCAGGTACCCACATTAAGGGACGTTAGATGATCCTATAATGATGGAAGGCAATGAAGAATTCATTCCCCAATGACTTCTCCATTTTCAACTTAATATTAAATAAGAGGGGTTTTAAAGGGTCTCATCAAATTAACATGCATCCTATGTATCAAAATTTAAACATATAAATTATGCTATTTATAATCATACATCTCATGCTATTATAAATCATACATCGCATGCTATTATATATCAACATATATAAAGTACCATATTTTGATATTAGTCCCTAAGTGAATAGGTAACATATACCAAACTATGGTATTGGAGCTAATACAATTATCTCATAAATTAAAGCTCCCACTATGATGATTATGGACTTTGAGAGGATTCAATCCAAGCCAATAGATTGAATCCAAGGTCTAAGGTGGGTGTAGGTGATCGTAAAATAAACCATTCGTAACATGCATGCTTTCTTGAAAAAATTCTCTAAGCTTTCAAGTCTTTCAATCTACTCCCTTGGCTTGATGGTCTCCACCATTGGCTTGTTGGGCTCCATCATACTCCTTTGGGTCCACCATGCTCCTTAGTGCGCTCTCGATTACATAACATTTACATAATATATAGAAAGGGATACATAAGGGGAATGTGGGGTACATAAGAGAATGATAGAGAGAGAGGGAGAGGGAAGGTGGCATGCAAGCCCCAAATAAATTACATCACCTTAATAAAAT
This sequence comes from Liquidambar formosana, assembly GCA_039720395.1. NCBI lineage: Eukaryota > Viridiplantae > Streptophyta > Magnoliopsida > Saxifragales > Altingiaceae > Liquidambar > Liquidambar formosana. The sequence goes on from CM077828.1 coordinate 3,577,496, forward strand.
TACAACTCTTGTAAATAATAACATCCCATTCATAAGACGGCCAATCACAATTGGTTTAAAGGGTATAGTCCATAATCATCATCCAAACACATACATACAATCTCATTGCATAATGTAAAGAAAAACTGTAAGCATTAAGACATATGGGCATTATGGTAATTCTCTTGAATGATTTACATTAATCTCATTAATGCATCCTAATCTTATTAGGTTTAAACAAAAATATCCAGAATTAAATAAAGTCTTAACATTTAAGACATTTAGTTTCAATTAATCAAATTAATAGAAACATATAAAGTTTCCTAAAATAACTCTAATATCCAATATTAGGGTTTCCTTAATTAAACAAAACAATTTCATTTAATTAAGAATTTCCAGATTTTAATTTAATCCCCAATTGTATTTTAAACCATTTAAAACATTATAAAATTAATCAATATTAATTAAATAATTAACATGGGAATTAAATAAAATCAATTAAATGATGAATTAGTGTATTAGGGTTTCCTAAAACCCTAAACCCTAAATGCATAACCCTAAACCATTAAATGCCTTATGATTGGTCATTTAATGTCCAATCATTAAAACCCTAGGTTCATATGGTATTTAATAAAAGGGATTAGGGTTTAATTAATGCCAAATAGGGTATTTATTACCCTTAATTAATTACACTAATTAGGGTTATCAAAAACCCTAACCCTAGACATCATTAATGGTATTAATTATGCCCTAACAATTAATAACCATGATTGGTCATTTAATGACCAATCATTAACTCTTAATTAAGGTAATTAATATTCCAATTAGGGTTTTAATTAATGCCATAATGAAATTAGGGTTTCATCATTAACTCAAAATTAGGGTTTCATCCTTAACTCTATGCAGCCGTCACTACCAGGGGGCTGCTTGAGCTTGGCTAGGCTGCCATGGCCACCAACGACTGTGGGAGGCCATGGCCAGTCATGGGAGAACATCCTAGGGGTGTGGGACAAGCCTATGGACACGTGAGAAGTGGTGGAAGTGGCTGCCATCATCAAGAACAATCAGGGTTTCCAAAACCCATTGCTGGAGCCATTGTTGCAGACCTTGAAGGTCACAATAGCTTCTAAATCCTTATCAATTTGACTCCTCCATTGAAACCAGCTTTTGTATCATGTCGCTACATGAAATACTAAGCTCATAGAAGAGGTTTGGATGATCAAATCATCACCAACTGTTCTAAACAATTAAAACAACAGTAGGCTGCCCAAAATTTGACAGCATACTGTCCAAGGTCAGAAATTGATTTAAACCCCAGCAAGATGAATGAATTAGGCTACCAAACGAATTTTCCCAGTATCCTACATGTCTTAGGAAACTAATGCAATTGGTTTCATGCAATTTGGAGTTCCCTAACTCAAGTTCTAATCAAAACTCCATTGATGACTTTTCTGCAGAGAAAATCTGCTATGCTGTTCATGAAAAATTTTCAAACTTTTTGAATCTTTTTCCATCAAAACCTTTTTGAAACTTAAAGAAAATCATATACACATGATATGTAATGATCCTACAATGATCTTCCATCATAAATACAGCAGCTTTAATTAGAATTAATTGCAAGAACCTTAGGGTTCTAAAACCCAGATTCAGCCTCCATGGTGTTCTTCTCCTTCTTCCTTCTGTTCTAGCATCTTAATCCAATTATGATGCATCTAAATGCTTGGGAACCTTTCCCTACCATGTCTAGAACATAACCCAAGTGGTGGCAACCATTGCCATGCCTTTGATCTCCATCAATAACTCAAAGTTGTGGCTATTGCATCATTCCCGAGCAAAACTGTCTTTCCAGACAGCCTGTAGTAAAAAATTCATAACTTTCACTACAAAACTCGGATTGACGCACCGTTTGTTGGGTTGGAAAGCTTATTCAAAGAGCTTTCTAACCATATATGGCTCGAAAATTTTGGAGAAGAACTCTGAATTCGGCAGGCAAAACAAGATGACGGTTTTTCATGGCAACCATGAAAACTGTTCGTAACAGTTTTATAAAACCCTAGTTTCCTTATTCTTCTTCTCCAAACTCAAACCCTATGCAACCTATTGCATCCATGGCTACACTTAACCATCAATTAGAAGAGGAGTAGAAGAGAATTGACCTAGGGTTTCAAACCCTAGGTTCAGCCATGGAGGAAAACCAATTATGCAGAAAAATTTTCCAGATTTTTGAATCATTCAACTACACCATAATTACCAGCCCATATGTATTTTGTATTATGCATAATCATGGCTCTGATACCACTGTTGGGAATCGACCAAGAGGGAAAAATAGAAGTGCGGAATATAAAAATTTTTCCTACGATTCCCAATCCCATGAATCTAACTATGCATAACACAAAATCAAACCCTAACTACAAAGAGGGTTAGAACACTTACAGAATTTTTGTCTTCTCCTTTTTGCTCCAAGCTTTGATTCCGGACAGCGGTGAATGAGCAGCCCAAGTGTGCTGCCTCCAACGGTATCCACACCTAGCTAGAGCTTCAAGTCCTTTCTTTCTTCTTCCTTGTTGTTGCTAGAGGTGGAGAAGAGAGAGAGAGAGAAGAGAGCCTCCAAGGGGCTGGACGGCTAGGGTTTTTTGTGCAAGCCTCTTATGCCATGTCACACATAAGTGTGACTTATATAGGCAGCCCACTAAAGGGGGCTGGCCATGGGGAAGAAACCCTAATAGGGTTATGTGTAATTACTCTTAATTGCACATTAACCCCTATTATTTGTATCAAATACAAATAGGCCCATAAAGAACTATTCTTTATTCACTAAAACCCTTTCTCTCATAGACTTTAAAACCCTTCTTGCATGATCAGTGTGTGACCCATTGGGTTCACATCATTAAGTAGTAGGAATAGCACAAGGTGTGCACAATGGAACTCTTTCCATTTAGGGTCTAATTGGAACTCCTTCCAATTCCCTAATTGATTATAACTCACTTATATCAATTAGGGCTTCTACTAACCATGAGTAACACCTAGCATATGGCTCATGGTGTGGTCCTTAATGAGGTGAATAGTCATTTACAAAGAACCCTTCTGTTATAGTTTATAGGTTACAATTGCATCCTTCCTTCAACACAATGTCCCCAATTGAACTAATAGGACATGGAAGTCTGTCAAGTCCCTAGTTCAATTACTTTATACTCATTCATAGATATCAACTCATTGATGAACTCATGAAACTCTTTTCATATTCATCCTACCATGGCCATGGATTTAATGAGTTATATTATGAATGCTATATGAGACATTCTCTCTCTTTTTCCTGAGAGTGATGGATCCCTTGTTGATCACTCACATGCCTTCATACACATAGCAGTAGGGCCAATGAACACCTTTGTAGACCCCTGAATAGGATCTGCACTTAGTGTTATCAAACTTCTAAAGCTACATGCATAAGGCAACTATGGTGTCTCAGGTCTAAGGATTACTTGTACCACTATAACAATGAGAAACTGATTGACAGGCAGGAAAAACTCCATTCAGTTTCTCTCATATCTTTGGTCACATTCAGTGTACCTATTCTCGCAATAGGCACCCACTTGTTGGTTGTAGTGTCTCCACACAAATAGCTTGAGACTAGCTATCCTCATATAGAGTCAACCTAACAAGTGCTAGTCCTATGGTTCATTACTGTCCATCATAGTGAACCTTCAACTAGGAATGCTTTAGGAGTTTAGTACAGAGATATATCTATAGTCTCAAAATTACAACTCTTTGTAATTCCATATTCTCAACTCTAACTCCATGGACATATTATGTAAATATAAATGATGCATATAAACATAATAGAATAAGCCCTTTTATTAAATCAATAATAAATGTGACATACATAAATGAAATCAAATGATTGTTCCTAATCCCTAAACAATCATCTCTATGATTGGCTCTAGGGCATAATCCTAACAGAGGAAACCCAAGTTTCCTCCTTCTTCTTCTCCAAAACTGAAACCTATTCAACTCTTTGAATTTCCAGCAGCCCTAAAACACCTTTTAGAAGAGAAATAACCTAGGGTTCATAAACCCCAGGTTCGGCCATGAGAGGGAACCAAGTTTTATGCATGAACAGAATTTTAATTCATTAAACCAATCAATTTACCATGAATTACAGCCCACATGCAGTTTGTATTAGGCATAATCATGGCTCTGATACCACTGTTGGGAATCAAACTAGAGAGGAAAAATACAAAGGCGGAATTTAAAATTTTTCCTACGATTCCCAAACCCATGAATCTTAATTATGCTTAATACAAAACAAAAACCCTAACTAGAAGAGGGTAGAATTACTTACAGTTGATTCAAGTCTTCTCCTTTATGCTCCAAGCTTTGTCTTCTGATTGAGCAGTCCAAGTGTACTGCCTCCAACAGTATCCACACCTAGCTTGAGCAAGTTGTCCTTTCCTTCTTCTTCCTTAGGGTTGCTAGAGGTGGAGAAGAGGGAGAGAGAGAGAGGGAGGGCTGTGAAAATTTCGGCCAGCACTTGGGAGCCTCCTAGAGTGCTTCAAGTGATGATGTCATCACATCATAAGAGGCTTTAAATAGCCTCCAACTAGGGCCGGCCAAGGGGGGAGTTCAAACCCTAATCTAATTTGTGTAATTACTCTTAATTACACAATTAGCCCACTAGTTTGCATCAAATACAAATTAGCCCCTTAAAGAACTTTTCTTTAATCACTTATACCCTTTCTCTCATAGACAATCAAGCTCTCTTAGCATGATCAGTGTGTGACCCATTGGGTTCACATCATTAAGTAGTAGGAACAGCACAAGTTGTGCACAATGGAACACTTTCCATTAAGGGTCTAATTGAAACTCCTTTCAATTCCCTAATTGATTATAACTCATTTATATCAATTAGGGCTTCTACTAACCATGAGTAACACCTAGCATATGGCTCATGGTGTGGTCCTTAATGAGGTGAATAGTCATTTACAAAGAACCCTTCTGTTATAGTTTAAAGGTTACAATTCCATCCTTCCATCAACACAATGTCTCAAATTGAACTAATAGGACATGGAAGTCTGTCAAGTCCCTAGTTCAATTACTTTATACTCATTCATTAATATCAACTCAATGATGAACTTATGGAAACTCCTTTCCATATTCATTCTACCATGGGCCCATGGATTTAATGAGTTATATTCAATGAATGCTGTATGAGACATTCACTCCCTTTTTCCTGAGAGTGATGGATTCCTTGTTGATCACTCACATGCCTTCACACATATAGCAGAAGGGCCAATGAACACCCTTACAGACCCCTGAATAGGATCTGTACTTAGTGTTATCAAACTTCTAAAGCTACATGCATAAGACAACCATGGTGTCTCAGGTCTAAGGATTACTTGTACCACTATAACAATGAGAAACTGATTGACAGGCAGGTTAAAACTCCATTCAGTTTATCTCATATCTTTGGTCACATTCAGTGTACCTATTCTGATAATAGGCACCCACTTGTTGGTTGTAGTGTCCCCACACAAATAGCTTGAGACTAGCTATCCTCCTATAGAGTCAACCTAACAAGTGCTAGTCCTATGGTTCATTACTGTCCATCATAGTGAACCTTCAACTAGGAATGATTTAGGAGTTTAGTACAGAGATATATTTACAGTCTCAAAATTACAACCCTTTGTAATTTCATATTCTCAACTCTAACTCCATGGACATATTATGTAAATATAAATGATGCATATAAACATAATAGAATAAGCCCTTTTATTAAATCAATAATAAATGTGACATATATAAATGAAATCAATTGATTGTTCCTAATCCCTAAACAATCATCTCTATGATTGGCTCTAGGGCATAATCCTAACAGCGGCCTCCACTGCTCCATTAGTCTGCGGGCGATAAGGGGAGGATAAATGGTGCACTATGTTGTATTTCTGCAAAAGCTCCTTGGTTTCTTTCTGAAAGTGCTGACCATTGTCTGAAATGATCTCATGGGGTACCCCATACCTGTAGATGATGTTGAGCTGTATGAACTGTGCTACCTTCTTGGCGTTCAGGGTCTTGAAAGATGCTGCCTCTACCCACTTAGTGAAGTAATCGATGGCTACCAAGATGTACTCATGCCCATTGGAGGCTTTTGGCTTAATCTGCCCAATTATATCTATCCCCCACACTGCAAACGGCCAAGGCGATGACATGCTTGTCAAAGGCATGGAAGGCAAGTGTTGTCCATTAGCAAAGACTTGACATTTGTGACACTTCTTAACATGTGCATGGCAATCTCTCTCCATTGTAGACCAATAGTAGCCCAACCTCATGATTTTCTTAGCTAGCATATAACCATTCATGTGCGGTGCTCCAACTCCTTCATGGATTTCACTAACAAGACGTTCGGCTTCTTCCTCAGTGACACACAACAGATGGACCCCATCGTATGACCTTCGGTATAGCTTTCCTCCACACAAAACATAGTGACTCGCTAGCCTCCTCAGTGTTCTCCTATCAATGCGGGTTGCTCCTTCAGGATACTCCCTTTCCTCGATGAATTTCATGATGTCATAGTACCAAGGATGGCCATCTTTCAACTCTCCTTCTCGAATAGAGCAGCAATACACGGGTTTTTCTCTACATTCTATCACCAACGGTTTTACATTCCCACCATCCGGGATTTCCACCATGGAAGCTAGAGTTGCCAAAGCATCGGCGAACTGATTCTTATTTCTTGACAAATAATTGAACTCTATTTCCACAAATTCCTTAGTCAAGGCTTCTAAGTAGGCATGATATGGCAGCAGCTTCTCATCACGAGTCTTCCACTCTCCCTTTATCTGGCAGATAATCAGTGCTGAATCTCCGAAAACCTCTAACTCTTTGATCCCCAATTCTAGTGCAGCTTCCAATGCGAGGATGCAGGCTTCATACTCAGCAATGTTGTTGGTTGCTTCAAACCCTAGCTTAACTGCCAAGGGTGTAAATGCTTCTTCAGGTGAAACCAGTAGGACTCCTATCCCATACCCTCTCTTATTTGCAGCTCCATCAAAGTATACCTTCCAGACCTTCTTTCCAATCTCCAGGACATCCTCATCGGGGAATTGGTCATTAAATTATTCTGATGACGCCACAGGGCAGCTAGCCAAGTAATCTGCAATGACACTTCCTTTTACTGACTTCTGTGTTACATACTTTATGTCAAATTCATTGAGAAGAATCGACCAACGAGCAGTTCTGTAGGACAAGACCGGCCTTTCTATCAGGTACTTCAGTGGATCCATTCGACTTATCAAGAAAACCTCATACGACATCATGTAGTGACGGAGTTTCTGAGTTGCCCATACCAAAGCCACACAAGCCTTTTCTATGGCATTGTACTTCACCTCATAATCTGTCATCTTCTTGCTTAGATAGTAAATGGCGTTCTCCTTTTTTGACCCCTCAAGGTACTGAGCTAGCATAGCTCCCGTCGCGGTTTCAGTGACCGTCAAGTATAACAATAACGGTTCACCTTGTCGCGGGGGAACTAGAATTGGTGGATTACTCAAATACCTTTTGATAGTCTCAAAGGCTTCTTGACATTCTTCATTCCATACCTTCGGCACACCCTTCTTAAGCAACTTGAAAATTGGCTCACATACCATAGTCAAATTAGCAATGAACCTGCTTATGTACTGAATTCTCCCCAAGAACCCTCGAATCTGCTTTTCTGTGCTAGGCGGCTCCATCTCCACAATGGCCTTGATTTTTCCCGGATCAACCTCAATTCCTCTCTGAGTAATCATGAATCCTAATAGCTTGCCTGCGGTGACACCAAAAGCGCATTTCTGAGGATTCAACCGCAAGTTGTACTTCTTTGCTCGCTCCAGGAATCTTTCCAGTGCCCTGAAGTGTCCTTCTCGATCCACGGACTTCACGATCATGTCGTCCACATATACTTCCACTTCCTTATGGATCATGTCGTGCAGCAATGTTGTAGCAGCTCTCTGATAGGTAGCCCCGGCATTTCTCAAACCGAACGGCATCACTTTGTAACAATATGTTCCCCACTGTGTGATAAAGGCCGTTTTCTCCATATCTTGCGGCGCCATCTTTATCTGATTGTATCCGGAAAACCCATCCATGAAAGAGAGGAGCGCATGTCCTACAGTACTATCTACCAATACATCAATGTGAGGCAAAGGAAAATCATCCTTAGGGCTTGCTGCATTAAGATCTCGAAAATCCACACACATCCTCACTTTTCCATCCTTTTTAGGCACGGGAACTATATTGGATAACCACTCGGGATACTCCACAACCTGTAGGAACCCCGCATCGAGTTGTTTGGTTACTTCCTCCTTTACCTTCAATGCCCACTCGGGTTTCAATCTTCTCAATTTTTGCTTTACCGGCTTTTTAAGGGGATTGGTGGGGATGAAGTGCTGCACAATGTCTGGATCTATGCCGGGCATGTCTTCATAAGACCATGCAAAGGCCGTTATGTTGGCCTTTAAGAGGGCTATCAGCTTTTCTTTTTCAAGTGGTGAAAGGGCTATCCCAATTTTAATTATCTTTGGCAATTCATTCGTCCCTAGATTGATTGATTCCAATTCATCCATGTTAGGTTCGGTGACATCCCTTTTCCTTCGCTCGACGAGCTCCGGGGGGACGTCATTCCTAGGATCTATATCCATGCCATAAATATCCATAGAAGAGAGAAAGGAAACACTGCAAGCAAACAATGTATAAAAGAAACACACTTCATTAAAGGATCAAACAAAAAGACACAAACTTGAAAAGGAAACAAAATTTGGTGCCACAACTATGAAACGACTCCTAACTCCACAAAGTGGGATAGGCGGACACACTTTATTGAAAGCAGGAAAGACTCTAACTAAGGAACCTACAAGCTACTATCAGGCAGGTCATGATCTTCCTCTTCAAGGATCTCTGCAATGGCTCCATCTTCTAGGTACCAATTATGAAGCGGCATGGTTGCATGGTGAATTGACGAATCTTGGCAATCTTCTGTTGCTGACTCCCCCAAAGTAAGAACCATATCTTGGAACATGGTAACCATAGCCTCGGTATCCGCATGTTCTACCCAGTCTTCTTTCTTCTTTCCCATAGAATTGTACCAACTTGTCAAGCTCTGAGGATTCAGCCCCTCTGTAAAGTACTTGTCACAAAAATCCTTATCTGCCAATGCTGGATCAAAACTCGGGTAAAAAGTGCAATAGTGTGATGGCTCTTCCTCTTGTATACCTTCAAACCCTATGGTAAGGACCATGTCTTGGAACAAAGTGACCATGGTTTCAGAATCCATGTGCTCCACCCAATCTTCTTCTTTCTTCTCCCAATAACTGTCATTGATGGCTTCATCATCCACCATTTCAGCGGTGATTGGATACCACTCGGTGAAGAAAATCTCAAACCCCGGGATTCTGATCTTGGTTGTTGGATTGAACATAGGCTCTGGGAACCCACAGTACAGGAAGTCATCCCCTTCCTTGATGAAATAGCCATTCAGAGTCGGCCTGTATGGTGGAATCTTAAAGTCTGGCACCCTTCCTTCTGCTCTAGCTTTTCCCTTCTCCTTATTCCTCCTTGTCATTTCTGCATAGTCATTCTTAGTGGGCTCATATCCTAACCCAAAAGTGTAGGAAACAACCCGACTTTGAACAGAGTGGGGAATTCCTTGTTGGCGACGCCCTAGGCCCATACCCGGGAAGAAATTCATTTTCCGCATTATCTCACCAACATGTAAATTACCATGGGGACAATAGTCAAGGGGGATCAGTTCTTCCTTTTCCAACTCCTTTTCAATGCGTTGCACATACTCAAACCCCGACAAGGGTATCTCAACTGATTCTGGTTTTATTTCGCATATGGGTACACCCGCCATTTTCAAATCATAATCCCCTTGAAGTGTAACAACGGCTCCCTCATGTGGGAACTTTACCTTTTGATGCAATGATGATGGTACAGCCCCAGCGGGATGAATCCAAGGCCTTCCCAATAACAGATTGAAACATGACGGCACATCCAAGACTTGAAACTCCACTCTGAACTCCGTGGGTCCCATGATTAAAGGTAGAGTGATCACCCCAATTACTTCTCTACGGGTATTATCATACGCCCTCACTGTCTGCCCAGATAGAGTGAAATCAGTGGGCCCCAAGCCCAAAACAGTTGCAGTTCTTAAAGGACATACATTTAGTGCGGAACCATTATCAATCAAGACCGTAGGAACTCTCTTCCCCATGGTATCAACAGTTATATGCAAGGCTTGGGAGTGGCTTGGCCCACTCTTAGGTAAGTCCGCCTCTGTGAATACTATAGTGGAATTCTTCGGAGCAGGGTTTACTAGATTCACCAATCCCTCAGGAGATAAATCAACCGGAACCTGTATCTGGTTTAACAACTTCAGCACTGTCTGTCTGTGTTTGTGAGAGGCCATAAGCAAGCCCCATATGGTGATATTGGCATTGGTCTTCTTCAATTGTCGGAGTACTTCATCCTCTTCTTCTTGCACATCAAGGCGCTTATCTAACTCACCCAGTGGATTATCAGATTCCAAGTGCGGAGGCTTGAAATGGCGGCCCCCTCTTGTCATGTGGTCTACTTCTTCATCACTAGCCCATATGTCATCAATTTCATTTGTGTCACCCATCAGGTCATCCCATTCAATCATGTCAATGTCCTCCATCTGCACCTCTTCGGGTATATCATCCCAACCGGTGGGAATTATGGGCTCACTTGGCAATGGATCAGGATAAAGCACATAGTAATCAAGCTTCCTCGAAGGTTCTCCCAATAACCCCACTTGAGGGTCTCCTGCTTCATACCTTTCTTTCAACTGCTGTTGGATGGACTTCTTTGGCAATTGTAGGGTCTTTTGATCAATGAGGTCTTGAACGACCTTTCTCAACATAGCACAGTCCTCAGTGTCATGGCCGGGTATACCATGGTATTGGCAATATTGATGGGGTGTTTGGGGTCTTGGCTTTGGAGGGTGAGGTATGATAAGGCCTTGGTTACAGCATTGGTAAAAGGCTTGGGTCAAGGACATGGGTAATGGAGTGTATTGTCTTATGGGTAGGCAAGGTCGAGATGGGTCGGCTTCAATGGCATTTATGGAGTTGGATGAATTATGAGAGGGAAGTGGATTTTGAGTGACATTTGGGCGATTTGGTGGAGTTGGTGGTGAGATGATTTGCTTGTCAAGTAAGTCTTGGATCTCATGCCTAAGGCGATAGCAACGGTTGGTTGAGTGGCCTTTGGCTTGGTGGAATTTGCAGTATTCATTCTCATTGTAGCTCTTGGGCAATGGATTTGGTGGTGGTCTTGGGTCGAGAGGTTTCAACAGGCCTCGGCTTTTTAGCTTTTCAAGTACTTTCTCAAGCGGCATATGCAGCTCGGTGAATTGGCGAGGTGGGTTGGTGTCATTTAGGGAGATAGGTTGAATGGATTGGGCTATGGCATTGACCTCGGCATTGTTTTTCCCAGCAAAGTTCGGCCTGCGGCTCTTTTGGACTTCTTCTACCTTGATTGACCCATCGGCAATGGCATCCTCAACTTGTGTACCCGCTCCGATAAGATCCTTGAAATTAGGGAAGTAGTGAGCAAAGAGGTGCTTGTGATACACCGGCAATAGGTTCTTAACCACCAACTGAATCTGATCTTCCTCATTCGGTCTATCCGCCATTTTCGAGGCCTTTTGCCTCCACCTTGTAATAAAAGCGGAAAAGGTCTCATTAGCCCCTTGTTTTGTGGTCTCTAAGTCCCTTCTTGTGACATCCACCTCAGTGTTGTACTTATAGTGCTCTGAAAACTCATTACATATGTCCTCCCAAGTTCGGGTTCTATTCTCATCCAAAGCTAGGAACCATTTTAAAGCAGAAGTGGCTAGGGTTTCATGGAACATTTGGGCCAAGAGTTCATCTGTCGCTCCTCAAGGGTGCATAGCTCGTACATACATTTTCAAATGGGTCTTGGGGCAACCCGTTCCATCAAACTTTTCTAATTCGGGCATCTTGAATTGTAGTGGAATACGAGCTTGAGGGAACAAAGATAGGGTACGTACATCCACCATGTCATCTGTCCTACGGATTCCCTTTATAGTTCTCTCCAAGGCTTCTACCTTACTAGCCAACACAGAGTCTGTATCAGAGGTCTTCCCCTTACTTCCCCCTTCTAGGTTAAAAACTTCAGGTGATTCATTCCCCTTGGGCTGAGTGCTTCCCCCATCATTGGTCTTAGTGCCTTCTCCAGACTGGGTCCCATTTTCGGTGTTATCCCCCGGGGTACGGCCATTATTCTGTTCGGGTTCGGACATCTTATGTTGGATATCTTGGGCCATTTTCAATGCTCTCTTGGATACATCAGTGGTGTAATCAAGTTTGGTCATGATGGCCTTCAAACAGGTCTCAACATCAAAACCCCCTTCACTAGTTGCTTCATCGGCCATATCTGACTGGTTGGTAGAATCAATCTTCACTAAGCGCCCTTGCTGGTCGCGGATCCAAGCCAGTACGCCTTCTCACTCCTCTATGAAAGGGAACAATCAGTCTCTCATCCTAAGGGTATGTCCTAGGCTTCCATATTTGTCCCAATGACTTCACGCCATATATACTCAATTAGTCCCTTTTAATCCAATCACCTTTGCAAGGGTCATGGGCGAAAGGTACGTATTAAGGATATAGGGTGCAAAGGTCCTCTATTAATTTTTCCGTTAAGCACATCACAAACACGGTCATGATATCATTACAAACAATGTGGGTGCATAAGGGTGAAACCATAGTGTCCTACAAGTCTGTCTATATGGACTAATGATAAGGGTAGGCTGGGGTCCTTCACTTGCTTGAGCAATCTTTATACCTAACCACATGTGGCATCAGGAACGCCGCGTGGGTCCAGCAGTACGTGATTAACTCATTTAATATACCCAAGGGCAAGCCCAAGGGTACTTGGCAAGAGAGGTTGAGAGCTTTCGCCCCAACTCATGGAATCAGGAAAACCAAGGTTGAGGCTAGGCCCGTCAGTGGCAAGGGACATCGATCCTAACATGCAAGAGTTTGCGCACACAATGCAATAAATGAAAGCACACAATCAAGCGAATGCAATGTGATTGATTTTAATTAAACAAAAGAAATTAACTTAGCCCAATCAAATTGTATAGAGTCTAGCCCACAAATCCCCAGCGGAGTCGCCAGTCTGTGAACCCTAAAAAGGAGTTAAAGGGCCCACGGGGCGGTCTTAGGTTTTAAAAAAAAAAAGGGAAAAGGAGTCGCCACCTTATTTTTTAAAGGAAATAAGGAAAACCCTAAAAAACAGTTTTGTTTTAGGAAAACAAAAGATTGACTCCATATTTAAAAATGGAAAGGCAAATGATCTTTTGGAAACCAGAGAAATCGGGGATTCGGAGGCTAAGTTACGATATGGGAAGGTTCTAGGCAAAGCCTATAGGCACCCATATCGCCCTAAACGGTCTCTTAATTTAATTGGGCTAAATCAAAGTCTTAATCACACACAAATCAACAGTTATCATCACAGGACAGCATGCATATCATTCATCCATTCATCCATAAAATCAAGTAAATCAAAGAAAAACAGAAAAAGAAAGAGGGGGGAGAAGAAAACCTAGGATATTTAGTATCCTAGGGCGGACTTGAACATCACGAAGAGCGCCTACGTACCATGTATGGAAATACATGGATCAAAGTCCACGTAGTTCGAAGGGGAATAGGGTTATAACCTAATCAAGGCCTATGGTAAACCCTAAGTTTCCTTTCAAGTAAAACATGGTAAGTTTCCAAAATAAATGATTCTCAAAAGATTTTTGGTAAAATATGGAATTTTGATAAAAGATGGAAACTTTGATTTAAAAGGTATTTTTTATTGAAAGGATACTATAGGAATCACCATATTCCCCTATTAGGAAACAACCCTAGGGGGGAGAAAGGGAAAGTTTCAAAGAAAGGAAAGAAGGGTGAATTGGGGCACCCTAATACCCTACTTACCTTAAGCAAAAGCAACCTGTCAAAGTAACCACCCTATTGCATAGGGTAATTACCTTATTTGTAAGATTTCATCTCACAATAGCCAAAATAACCACCCCACATTGGTGGGGTAGTTGCACCTGTTGTACCTGTCAAAGCACCTGCAATTTCCATGCAAACATACCAAAAATGCCAACCAAACAAGCTAGATTCCAAATCAAGCCATTATCATGCCCAAACATGGGCTAACACATGCTCAAAATATCATAACAAGGACAAATAACAGATCTGGACAGAATTGAAATAAGGCTTAAAATCAACCACAAGTCATGCAACAACATGAATCATAAGCTAACTAAAACCCTAATTCAACCCTAAATGCAATGACATGCAAAAAACACTAAAATCCACTACTATGAATGCAGAAAAATATCATAGTTATCAAATATGCAGCACATATATATCAACTATGAAGAAAACACAAAGAAAAACCCTAAGCTATCATGCTATATGCTACTTTCCTAATATAAGGATGAATGAAACCCTAGAATCACAATTGTGCTCAAAATCACATAAAATAACTCTAAATCATGCAAAACTCATTGTGGACATCATTCTAATCATGCATATTAATCAATAGAAGCATCAACACATGATAAAAACACAAGCTTGCACATGAAATATAGCTATTCTAAGTAAAAGCCTAATTTCAGCACAAGAGAAACCCTAGAATCGCAAACATGCATTAAATCACATGGAACAGCATCCTAGCATACTAAACAGCCCATGAATATTATCCTCATCATGCATACTAGCTAATAGAAGTATCAAAACACAATAAAAACACAAGCTTCAATATGCAAAGGTGGTATTTCATGTAGAAAACCAATTTCAGCACTAAGGAAACCCTAAAGTCCCAAACATGCAATAAATCACATGGAATAGCATCCTAGCATACTAAACAGCCCACAAATATGATCCTAAACATGCATGGAAGCAACAAGACATGATAAAAACACAAGCTCTAATATACCAAAGAGTTATTTCATGCAGAAAACCATTTTAAGCACCTAAGAAACCCTAAAGTCCCAAACATGCAGTAAATCACATGGAATAACATCCTAGCATACTAAACAGCCCACAAATATGATCCTAAACATGCATGGAAGCAACAAGACGTGATAAAAACACAAGCTTTGATATGCAATCATCCTATTCTATGCAAAAACCCTAACTTTAAAAGAGAGAAGAGGAGGAAGGGGGGAATACCTATGGTGAAGTATCCTTTTGCTGCTGTAGGGAGTCCTCCTTCTCTTGTGTACTGCTGGGAGTTCCTTCCTTCAAACCTTCAAGCAATGCTCCAGCCCTCCTCCAAGCTTACTCTCACACTCTCTCACTCAAAGTATAGGTTAAACTACCCTAAGGATGGCTGCCATAGCCTCCAAGTCTCACACATGCCTCACACTTCAGAATTTTCTCTCCCAGTGGCCTCCCCTATTGCTGAAGTATAAGGGGGTATTTATAGGGATTGAGGGAAAACCCTCAATGGTTGGGATTAAAACCCTAGGGATTGATCCAAGGGCTCTTAGAGGTTCCCTTGGGGCTCAAGTAGGTCAAATAGGGCTGAAATTAGGGTTAAATGGCGGCTAAAGGCGAGCAAATCCGAGAAAATAGGATGGGAGCCGCATCAAGGCTCAAAATAGGAAAGTGGCTCGGGTGACCACCTGGGGCTGGGCGGCTAGCAGCCTGGGCCCAGGCGGCTAGCCGCCCAGGCCTGGGTGGTCACCCGAGGCCATGTCAGCTTCAGCCCATTTTTTACCCTTTCAGCTTCCAAATGTGTTTCAGGGCCCAAATCAACTCCGATTTTGACGAAACGAAAGCCAAAACGACCGTGTTTCGAAGGGGAATGTAATTTGAGTCACTTGAGGGCAAGAAACCCTAGCCATGGCTGCATGGTTGGGTCCTACAAAGGTGGTTAACCGCTATGCCTCACCATCGCTTAGCTTAGGTATGCACATAGGGTCGCACCGAATGCTTTCCAATTCGAAATTCAACCTCCCTAAACACATTTGGGGATGAAATTAAGACCAATCAAGGTCAAATGAGTAGTCATAGAGTGAAAATCATGAACCAATTCGAACTAACCCGAAGTAGGTCTCTTAGCCAACTTGAGCCTTGCTGAGCCATTCTAATCCCGAACCTTCAATTCATCGAATTGATCCCACAAATACCTCAAATACAACCATATGAACTCCAATTGGCAACTTGGAGATCATTTCAAGGTCAAATGGAAAGTTTGTGATCAAAAAGACAATTATGCCCCTCAAGTCACAAAAGTTCTTATTAACCCTCAAGATCAACTCCAAATCGAACCAAAATTCATACACACCATCCTTAGGACCCTAGAAACTCAATGCAAAATACTAGACTCAAAAAGGAAACAAAATGACACATGCAATGACAAACCCTAGCTAAGGTGACAAAAATGGGGTGTGACAGACTCTATAGGAGGATAGCTAGTCTCAAGCTATTTGTGTAGAAGACACTAAAACCAACATATAGGTGCCTGTTTAATATAAACAGGTACACTAAACGTGACCAAAGTATTTTGAGATAAATTGAATGGAGTTTTACCTGCCTATCAATCAGTTTCTCATAGTTGCAGTGGTACAAGTAATCCTTAGACCTGAGACACTATGGTTGTCTTGTGCATGGAGCCTTAGCAGTTTGATAGCATTGACTGTATATCCCAATGGGGCCTACAAAGGTGTTCATTGGCCCTATTGCTTCATGTATGAAGGCATATAAGTGATCAATAAAGAATCTATTACTTCCAGTAAAAGGCATATGAGTTACTAATATAACTCATGAAAGTCCATGGCCATGGTAGGATGACTATAGAAAGGAGTTTTTATAGTGCATCAATGAGTTGATATTTGTAAATGATTATAAAAGAATTAAACTAGGGACTTGACAGACTTCCATGTCTGTGGACATCGGAAATTGACTCCGGGGGTAATCGAGTTTCTCTTTCCACTTTTAAAAGGGGTTTTCAAAAAGCAAAGGAGTCGCCACCTCATTTTTAGGGTACGAGGAAACCACTAAAAGATTTTTTTTTTTTAAAGAAAAACAAGTTTGACTCCATTTAATGGAAAATAGGCAAGTCTTGAACCAAACACAAGGGTTCAGGGGGTAGGTTACGAAATGGGAAGGTTCTGAGCCACGGCCCATAGGCACCCATTTCGCCCGATAAATCGGTCTCATTTATTGATTGGGCTTAATTAATTTCAACCATGCATAATAACTAAAAATTAAGAAAATTAAAAGATAAAAACTAAGCTAAGTTGGACTTGGGCTCAAGTGAGCGGCCGACGTACTTCTGACGAAGATCAAAGTCCACATAGTTCAAACAAACATGTTGGAGGGAAGAGTTTCACTCCTCGTAGGATTCTATTAGAATCCAGTCCATGATCAAACACTTATTTTTGAAAACAACTTGCTTTGAAGCAAACATGAATAATAAAACTCATGGGAGCATGCATCATCACATAAACAATTACATCATAGCAATGGAGTTTAGAGATATACCTAACAGAACTGAGGTAGAGTTCTGTTTGCAACCTCGGGGTTTTTGAGTTGAAAATTGGACAGAGCTTCCACGCTTTCCAAGCTTTATGATGGCCTCAAGGGAGGGAGTCTCAAGTCAGGCAGAGCTTCTGCGCCTTCAAGCTCTAGAATGAGTCACAAGCTAGAGGGTACTAATAAGAACGTTCCCCAATAACTATTGAGCCAAGCTCTTCTTTAGAATGAGTCTCAAGTGAAAGGATACTAATAGGAACATTCAACCTACACTTAAGAACTCAAGCTCTTCTTTTACTTAGGAAAACTCTACTAAGACTTGATGAAAAATGAATGAAGGGAAGACCCCTATTTATAGTGAAAGGTGGGTGGAATGAATGACCAAGATTGGATCTAGCTAGGGATGATCCAAGGGCTCTAAAACACTCCCAAGAGCTGGTTCTTATCTCAAACACTTCAAAAATCCAGAGAAAATTCGAGTTGGAGCGAGCTAAGGACTCAAAAGAGTTCAAGATAGGGTAAAACACCCTCAAAGGCCAATGGGCACCCTTGGTGGCCGTTTGGCACCTTGGGTGGCCGTTTAGCCCTTCACAGGTGGCTGTTTGGCCTTCCTCGGTGGCTGTTTGGCCATCAGTAGCCTTATTAGTGCAGTTTTGTGCATGTATATCCCTTTATGCTATGTATTTTGCCCATTTCAAGTCCAAATTCATTGACTTTGGTCTTGAAACGACCATGACTCAATTCTCTATTCAAAATCTTGTTTAAACAATCCTAATTGAGCCACACTTGGTCAATTAATCAAGGGTTAAGCCCATATGGCTCATAGAGATCAATTAAGGCTAACTAGGATGACATTAAGGTTTTGAACCCCAATGGAGTCCTAGTTGCAACCAAACTCTCCAAAAACTAATTCCAAGCATTAATACACCTTAATATAGACCCAACTGACATTAATGAAGCATTAATTGAACTTAATTGGATCAAACTAAGAAGCAATTATAAGAAAGGCCGACGAATGGAGTCAAACCAAGCCTACTTAGACCATTCTTAAGCAAATCATCTCCAAACTTAACCAAATTTTAAACCAAGCCTACTCATAACATTCTAAGACCATTAGGATCATTCCAGGATGACTTTGATGAGAATTGGATATCAAATAAAAATTATGCAAGTGAAATGACATAAATGCCCTTCAAGTCGCAAAAGTTCTTATTAGCTATCAAGACTTAACCAAATTGAACCCCGGAAGATAACATAGACTCTTTGGGATGTATAGAGTTTAACAAAAAGATTTGGTGCCAAATGATGCAATTCTCTACATGTGATAATGCATGGGAGATGGAGAGGTGTGAATAGGGATGAAAATGGGGTGTCTACAATGTCCTATTAGTTCAATCAGAGACATTGTATATGATAGAAGGATGTAATTGTAACCTTAACTATAACTGAAGGGTTCTTTGTATGATTTTATTCACCTCATTTAGGACCACACCATGAGCCATACTAGGTATTACTCATGGTTAATAGAAGCCCTAATTGATATAAGTGAGTTATTATTAGGGAATTAGAAGGTGTTCCAATTAGACCCTTAATGGAAAGTGTTTCAGTGGGCACTCCTTGTGCCATTAACTACTACTAAATGTCGTGAACCCAATGGGTCGCATACCAATAAGTGAAGAGGGGCTTTAAGTTGTGAGAAAAAGGGCATTAGTGCATTGACAAAAGTTTGTAAGGGCCATACTTGCATTTGATGTAAAAAGGAGGAGTTAAAGTGTAATTTAGGAAAATTGCAAATCCCACTTAAGTGGGATTTCTCCCCATGGCCGGCCCTTGTGGTGTGGCTATATATAGCACACTAGCAAGTGCTATGTCACACTACAATTCACTCATTCTCTCCCTAGGCCAAGTTTGAGAAAGCTTTCCTCTCTCTCTCTCTCTTCTTCTTCTTCTCTATTCTAGCAAACCCTAAAGAAAACTAGAAGACAACTTGAAGACTTTTGCTTGGTGTGGATACCATAGAAGCAGGACATTTGTGTTGCTGGTTTCTCTTTCTTTGAAGATCAATCAATCGTCTTAAGGACCTATTGTAAGTTCTAAACCCTCTCTTAGAATTAGGGTTTTATGTTTTGTATTATATCACAATCAGATTCATGGTTTCAAGGAATTGAATGAATATTTTTGTTATTTACTTTCTTCCTCATTCTTGTTTTCTCTTATTCAATTCCTTACATCTATTTGGTTATAGATTCTAAAAAAATTACCTCAATACACATTTATCTCTCTTAGAATGATTACAATTAACCTCTGCTACCATCTTCTCCTCTCACAATCTAGCAGTTACACAACACCCATTAGAAAATCTCTAACAACAACGAAAATCACTCTTGCAATGTGTTTACTCTTTTATTTATTTTGTTTACTCTTTTATTTATTTTTATTTTTTATTGTGGACTTGTAGTTCAACAGAGAGAAAAGGAAAACTAAAGGCTTGAGCATCGAAACACCCACCAGGTATACTTTTATGTACTTTCAACTAAATTTTTTTTTTTTTTTTTTTTTTTGCCCCTTCCTGAAATAAGTAATCTAATAGTTTGTTTTCTTTCTCTTTTTCCCCTTTTCTCTTTCCACTGCTGTGTTTCCTTTTTATTACATTTTTTTT
The DNA here is from genome assembly GCA_039720395.1 of Liquidambar formosana. Taxonomy (NCBI): domain Eukaryota; kingdom Viridiplantae; phylum Streptophyta; class Magnoliopsida; order Saxifragales; family Altingiaceae; genus Liquidambar; species Liquidambar formosana. Next base: position 3,597,692 of record CM077828.1, read on the forward strand.
ACTAAGTACTTTTTGCATGATTATTAAACTCAGACTAAACTCAATCGAGTCACCAGGTTACTGGTCAATCGTTGGGTCATTGGTCAGACCGGTCTTATAATTAAACTAATAATAAAATTCATAGTAATTATAAAAAAAATGAAATATTACTAAAAATGAAATGTATGTATGTTTTTTTTTATTATTCAAAAAAACATACCAAGCACACAAAAAATTCATCACATTTGTATATCTAAAGTGTAAGAAAACTAATAAAGCTATAAGAACATCCTTAATAATTTTGTTTGTGTAACAAACCAGATAAATAATATGTATTGTTATAATATTACATGAGGAAGGTTGTGGATAAGTGGTTAGTTTATGCAATGTTGCTCTTTGTCGCCATGAGATGCATATTTCCCATACCATTTAAATAAATGAAAGTCAATGCCAAATGCCACACGCCCTCTCATCGATGGACTGGTTTAATCTTGTTTTAGAATTAAATCGTCCAGTTTAACAGGTTTATTCCGGTTTAAGGCAATTCATGTGCTTAAACAATCCAATAAAGAAAGCATACCGGCAAAAGCTCCAGTTTAGGTTTACCGGTCCTACCGGCTGGGCTGGTCTAGGTTGAATAACAATGATTTTTTTGTTTCTATTGGAGTATGGGCATGAAAATATAATTTAATTTCCTTATATCCTTTTTTTTTTTTCATTCTAATTTTTTTCATGTTTGTTCTTCTTGATTTTCATCTTTTATTTCTTTTTATTCTTTTTTTTGTTCTTGTGTATGTTTTGTTTGTATAGCTGATTTTGATGTTCCAGAGGTTATTACGTGGGTAATTAACTCACTTTTGCCCCCCTCGCCTTTTTTTTTTTTTGTTGGGAAAATTAGCAATAACCTCTATTAGGGGTCTGCCTTTAGCAAAAAACCCTACTTAAGATTTAGTAATTTAATAACCCCTTTTTTTAAGTTTTTATTTGTGGTAAGGTAAATAGGTGATTTCGTATACCAATTATACCCTTTTCAAATTTCCATCTTAAGATACACAAGAGTAATCGTTTTTAGGGGGATATGATTGCGTGGGAGAGAGATTTTGGCTCCATCATGTTTCTCTTTCTTCAAACCAGCACCGATGAGGGGAATTCAAATTTGAATTCCAAAATTTTCTCTCTCTTCAGGCGGTTGCACGGGATTCAGTTCGAATTCAAAGGTGTTCCTTGTTTCATCTCTTTCGATTGTTTTCCTAGATTTTTATTGATTTATCTAAAGTGTAGATGCTAAATCAGTTGTGAATGTGTTCGTAGTGTTGATTTCAAAAAGGACAATATATTGTATTGAAGGTTGTTCATGAAATATCACTGGGGGTTTGTGTGGATTTCAATATACGGATACCGCTGTTGTATTTGTCAGTTGAATACAAATATTTTTGTTAGTTTTGAGATTTTTTACATGTTTGTATGCATATGTCATTCGAGCATTGAGTGGGCTTCATACAGTGGGTGAGTAGTTCTTGTATGTGAATTATACAAGTGGATGAGTAGTTCAAAGATTGTTGAGTATGATGAACTTTGTTGGGTGTAGTATTTTTACACGAATTTTTTTGCTTTGTTTTTAGATGAAAATAGGTGTACATTAAAATTGAACTGTAAATAGTACCATGATACTATCTACGGTATATTATATATTTATGCTTTATGAGTAGTAAAGTGGTACTGTTGGGAGAATGTCATACATGCTGTTATGTTTTTGGTACATATGTGTTGTTTTGTTTAAATTCACACATTAAATTTGTTAGGATTATGCCCTAGAGCCAATCATAGAGATGATTGTTTAAGGATTAGGAACAATCATTTGATTTCATTTATGTATGTCACATTTATTATTGATTTAATAAAAGGGCTTATTCTATTATGTTTATATGCATAATTTATATTTACATAATATGTCCATGAAGTTAGAGTTGAGAATATGGAATTACAAAGAGTTGTAATTTTGAGATTGTAGATATATCTCTGTACTAAACTCCTAAAGCATTCCTAGTTGAAGGTTCACTATGATGGACAGTAATGAACCATAGGACTAGCACTTGTTAGGTTGACTCTATAGGAGGATAGCTAGCCTTAAGCTATTTGTGTGGAGACACTACAACCAACAAGTGGGTGCCTATTACTAGAATAGGTACACTGAATGTGACCAAAGATATGAGATAAACTAAATGGAGTTTTATCCTGCCTGTCAATCAGTTTCTCATTGTTATAGTGGTACAAGTAATCCTTAGACCTGAGACACCATAGTTGTCTTATGCATGTAGCTTTAGAAGTTTGATAACACTAAGTGCAAATCCTATTCAAGGGTTTGCAAAGGTGTTCATTGGCCCTACTGCTATGTGTATGAAGGCATGTGAGTGATCAACAAGGGATCCATCACTCTCAGGAAAAAGAGAGAGAATGTCTCATATAGCATTCATAATATAATTCATTAAATCCATGGCCATGGTAGGATGAATATGAAAAGAGTTTCATGAGTTCATCAATGAGTTGATATCTATGAATGAGTATAAAGTAATTGAACTAGGGACTTGACATACTTCCATGTCCTATTAGTTCAATTGGAGATATTGTGTTGAAGGAAAGATGTAATTGTAACCTATAAACTATAACAGAAGGGTTCTTTGTTAGATACTTATTCACCTCATTAAGGACAACACCATGAACCATATGCTAGGTGTTATTTATGGTTACTAGAAGCCTTAACTGATATAAGTAAGTTATAATCAATTAGGGAATTGGAAGGAGTTCCAATTAGACCCTAAATGGAAAGAGTTCCATTGTGCACACCTCGTGCTATTCCTACTACTTGATGATGTAAACCCAATGGGTCACACACTGATCATGCAAGAAGGGCTTTAAAGTCTATGAGAGAAAGGGTTTTAGTGAATAAAGAATAGTTCTTTATAGGCCTATTTGTATTTAATACAAATAATAGGGGTTAATGTATAATTAAGTGTAATTACACATAACCCTATTAGGGTTTCTTCCCCATGGCCAACCCCCTTTAGTGGGCTGCATATATAAGTCACACTTATGTGTGACATGGCATAATGCTTACACACTCCCAACCCTAGCCGTCCAAAGAATTGGAGACTCTCTTCTCTCTCTCTCTCTCTCTCTTTCTTCTCCACCTCTAGCAACAACAAAGAAGAAGAAAGAAAAGGCTTGAAGCTCTAGCTAGGTGTGGATACCGTTGGAGGCAGCACACTTGGGCTACTCATTCACCGCTGTCTGGATTCAAAGCTTAGAGCAAAAAGGAGAAGACATTCAAACTATAAGTATTCTAACCCTCTTCGTAGTTAGGGTTTGATTTTGTATTATGCATAGTTAGATTCATGGGATTGGGATTTGTAGGAAAAATTTTTATATTCCGCACTTCTATTTTTCCTCTTGTTCAATTCCCAATAAAATTATGTTTGTATGCATTTTTCATTTGAGTATTGAGTGGGCTTCATACGAATGGGTGAGTACTTCTTGTATGTGTACCATACAAGTGGATTAGTAATTCAAAGATTTTTTAGTATGATGAACTGTATTGGGTGTGGTATTTCATACGAATCGTTTTGTTTTGTTTTTAGATAGAAATAAGTGTACATTAAAATTGAGTTGTAAACAGTATCATGATATTGTCTACGGTTTATTATATGTTTATGCCTTATGAGTAGTAAAGTGGTACTGTTGGGAAAAATGTCATACATGCTATTATGTTTTTGGTACGTATGTGTTGTTTTGTTTAAATTTACACATTAAATTGATATGTTTTTACATGTTTGTATGCATTTGTCATTCGAGTATTGAGTGGGCTTCATACGAGTGGGTGAGTAGTTTTTGTATGTGTATCGTACAAATGGATGAGTAGTTCAAAGATTTTTGAGTATGATGAATTGTATTAGGTGTGGTATTTTCACACGAATTATTTTGCTTTGTTTTTAGATGGAAATTGGTGTATGTTGAAATTGAGTTGTAAACAATATCATGATGTTGTCTATGGTTTATTATATGTTTATGCCTTATGAGTAGTAAAGTGGTACTGTTAGGAGAATGTCACACACGCTGTTATGGTTTTGGTACGTATGTGTTGTTTTGGTTAAATTCACACATTAAATTGATATTGTTTGTGTTGTTATTTAGGTTAATATACACATTTGAATAGCAATGGATGAGAACATATGTTTAATGTGTACTTTTGGCGGGAGGACGACTGCTATGCCCGCAGATGCGCACACATCTTTTGATGATATTCAAGGGTTTGTTATATCGAAATGGAGGAATTTGAGGCTACAGATGATTGGGCTGATTTATTTGTTTCCTAGTCATACGAAAATTATAATAGATAATGATGTTGATGTAAAAACCATGTTATCCATTGGAAGGCATTTGCACATGCTTCAATTTGACATTGAGGTAGTAGATAATGGTGGCATAGCAGTTGGTGGCGGTGTTTTGAATATTTCTAATGGAGAAGTTGCGAGGAGAGAGTTTAATGATATGGAAACTGATTTGCTACTGTCATTTTGTTCGTATGAGGAGAGGACTTTGCTTAGTGCTAGTTGGGTGAATCTGATAAAGAATATGGGCTAGTATTTCAAAGAAGGTGTAAAAGGTTTTCGAGTTGCATTGCGCAAATATTCAGTTGAAATTGGATTTAATTATGATTTTGTGAGGAATGAATCAGATAGAGTAACGATTGTATGTAGGTTAAAGGAGCAGAAGGGTTGTGAGTGGCGAGTGCATGCATGCATGAAGTATGCAAATGGGTGGTTCTACATACGTCAATTGAACAATGTGCACACATGTGGGGCAGCTGTTCGAATAATCAAGAATAACAGGATGGGATCCGACATTGTGTCGTCTGAAATGGTAGAGGTTATGTGTGACAAGCCACTCCTTAGTGCTATTGAAGTTTAACGAGATTTTAAAAGGAAGTATGGGTTGGATATTTTTTACACCAATGCGTGGATGGGTATTGAAAAGGCTTAGACTTGTTTGTACGGTGATAATTCTGAGTCGTTTGACTAATTTCGTTGGTTTATTGAGGATTCTAGAAGGACAAATCCGGGTAACAAACTTGTTTTGGACATGGATGAATGTAATAATCAGTTTAAAAGGTTTTTTGCCTCTTTTTATGCATGCATCCATGGCTTCATATATTGTCGACCAATGCTGTTCGTTAATGGTACCTTTTTGAAAAATAGGTACAAAGGGCAATTGTTAGCTATAATGGCAAATGATGGGAACCAAGGTATGTTTTATGGTGTTAATGTTACTCAAGGTTAATTGAATTTAAAGTGCAAGAGTGAGTTGTTACTTTTCAATGTATTATCGGAAAGACAGTAGTTGTTTTGTATTATATGACTATATATTGGTACTGTTGTATCTTATTTTATCAATGACTGTATGTTAGTTGATTATGTAGTTCAATATTAATAAAAAAAAAAGTGAGTGTTATTATTTTGTTGTTGAAGGGTTATTCCTTTTGGCGTTTGTTGTGGTTAATGCTGAGTCAAAAGATAATTGGAGATGGTTTTTTGAGAATTTGCGTGAAATTGTAGGGGGTGCAAGGCAAATCACATTTATTTCGGATCAAAACAACGGTTTGAAATTGACGCTGCCAAAAGTGTTTCCAAAAGCATACCATGCATATTGCCTACATCATTTGAAGATGAATTTGTGAGACAAGGTTAGGAGTCATAAGTCATTCAAAGATCAAATGGTTTTTTTATTTCACGAATGTGCAAATGCTCCAACCGAGCATAAGTTTGAGGAGAAGTTGTTGGAGTTGTTGGCTGAAGGGAAGGATCAAGTGTAATTTTTCCTTAACGATTGTCTTTTCCAATGTTGGGCCAATGCATACTTCCAAGGCCAGCGGTATGGCAAAATGTGCTCTAATGTTGCTGAATCGTTTAATACTTAAACTAAAGAAGCTCGTTTCCTCCCAATTACAAACATGGTAGATATGATTAGGTCTCAGATTATGGCGCAAATGTGCACTAGGAGGTTGGAAGCAAATTCTTGAAATACTGTTTATGCCCGAAGATGGATGAAAAGTTGGGTGAAGAGTTGGATAAAGGAAGGACGTGGAGGGTCAGCATGTCGAGTGATAGTGTGTTTGAGGTGCACTCATACCCGTCTGTTACAGTTGACATTTTAAATTGCTCGTGTACTTGTTATCAGTGGCAGATGAATGGCTTTCCATACTCGCATGTTGCTGTAGCAATACAAGCTAGTGGTGGTGATATTAATGACTATGTGGAGGATTATTTTTACACATCTTCTTTTCGTGAATCTTACTTGCAAGCTATTCATCTTATTTCTATGACTTTAAAAGTAGGTGTTAGTGAAGAAAATTGTGAAATTGTACTTCCACCCAACACGAGACGGCTAGCGGGGAGGTCGAAGAATAGAAGGATACCTTCCAGAAGAGAGAAGATAAGGCAAATAAAATGTGGTAGATATAGAAGGCTCGAAACCCATAATAAGAAGACATGTCAAGAACCAATATAGCATAATTTTGTGGCTATTTTGTTTTTTAAGTTTTTGGTAGTTTTAAATGTTTTGAGTTTGTTCTAGTTTGTTTTACGACGTCCAATTTTATGGACATGAAGTGACATTGTTAACGTTCCTATTACACGTTGGAATATATGATCTTATGATGCATATACGGTGCCAATGAGTATGTGTCAAATGTTTTTCCAACTTACAACAGTATAGTGATACTGTTCATAATGTAAAATAACAAATAGCACCAATTTCAATTTGTCACGCAAATGCCACTACCATGTTAATTTTTCATTGGATATGTGTGGAAATGATGTTTAATGAGCAGAGGTAGTTAATGCTTAAGAGTGCATGGTCTTCGTATTTTCAATTGTCAACCATAAAATGATACTGTTGGGAAATGAATTATGACAACTACAATTGGAGTACAACTTATTTGTGACGTTTTGACATGTTTTCCAATCTTGTAATCTTCATAGGAGCCCACTATGTCTATTACTTTGTTGGATATGTGGTAAAATGATGTTCATACTTAATGCATTTGTATTCATGGTACTGTTATTTTAAACTACCAATAGTAAAGTGGTACTGTTGCGGATGCATTCCATTGACCATTACCACATTAGAAGTTATTGTGCTGAATTAACCTATCGGCAATTTTGTGGACATCAGTAATCATATTTTGTGCATGGTATTCGTAAATTTGAATTGTTATGATTACAGAACATAAAAAAAGACACTGTAATCAGTGAAAAATATGTACACCCATGTTCACAATTCAAGCATAAGTATATTATTTTGTACATGTTAACCCAACATACTACTCCTAGTTAACCCCTGTTTATTTTCTCTTGGCCCCTTTGGTTTTTGGATACACAATGGACAGCGGCTTGATGGTGATTGCAGTGCTCTCGTTTGGAGTAGTTGTTTGCCTTGCCCATTTTGGCATCCATGATCGGGGATCGTCCCCAATGATCTTGGATGATGTCCCTTCTGAAGTTTTGAATTTCTTTTATAGTCATGATCTCTAGAATTGCATTTCCATAGAAGAAATCAAACATAAAGCTGTATACAATGATTCCACAATCAAGGCTGCAAAAAACAAATTCACACATTAATTTTTTATAAATGATTCATGTGGTCTTTACATGTTGTTGAGCAGCATTGATGCATATGTGTTTGTAAACATATTGACAGTAACATAATACTGTTGCATCATATAAAAAGTGAAAACAAAATATTAACATTGTAAATATAGTGTCCAATGGTACCATTATACTGTTGCATTACATAAAAAGTGACAACAATAAACTCCCATTGTAACACGATATCAGTAGTAGTATGAAGCCAACAAATAGCACTGAAATACTCACGAGAATTGGCTTTGCTGAGGCGAATTTGCTATAGATTCAACCTCTGTCTGCTCACCTTGATTGTCATATAACCCCATTTTGGCGTACGTATTCCATTTGACATTATTTGGATCATGTTATTATGGTACTTAATAAGATTATGTATAAAAGTATTTTTGGTTATATGAATGATATTACCACTCTTTTTCCTTTGTTGTAGTGCTTGTCTTCTATTACATCTCGTGGGCGTATGGAGTTGTAATGTCTCCATATTCCGCTTTGTGTATTATGAATAAGCAATGTCCAATGGTTTTCAACTCCACTTGGTCTAGCAGCTACAATGAGGGGGTAGAGATGGTATTTGGCCCTAGAGATGGCTACTTCAATTACTTTATCATCAAACCACTTTGATCTCAAATCAACATTCGGGCTCTCGAAATATATCTGGAATGTAAACACATATACTTAGGCCATACAGATTTAAGTATGATATGGTGTTTGCAAGTATATATTTGCATCATGATTACCATTCTTGTAGTTGGGACGTAGAATGTGCACTTGTTATCTTTTGGTCGCGTTATTATGTTTCCAAACGCGTCAATAACCTGTAAATTGTTAAGTCAAGTTAAGCATAATAATTTATGGGGATATTAGCAATACATCTCCTATTGAATAAAGTAACTACCAACAGTAAAGTAGTGCTGTTAAACAATAGTAAAGTAGTGATGTTTAAATAAAATCACAACAGTAAAGTGGTGCTGTTAAACTACTTTCACAACAGTAAAGTGATAATGTTACAATTAAAATACACTAGCAACAGCAAAGTGATACTATTTCAATGATTCAACAAAAACACAGGGTTGTGTTTCACTATATAACAATTTAGAATTATCCACAAACAACATTAGTAGTAACAGTTTATTGTTGCATAATAGAAATAAGTTTGAAGTAGGTAAATGATTCTATGCTTACATTATCGCTTGTATCGCCTTCCACCAGCAGCTGCCTGATGTCCTTGGACAAAGTTGGAACTATCTACTGAACGCCAAACTATGGCACTGCATGTATCACCAACCATTAATAACATCATATTGTTGTGAGGTGATTCTATGATTTGTATGAAAAGATATTATGGAGTAAAATATTACTTGGAGAACTCTTTTTAAAACATTTGTTTAATTATTATTCTGTCCTCTATAGTCAGTAACTTCGATATGAGAGACTGAGCTGGGAATGTTAGCTGTATACCATCAGTATGGGATGGTATCTTGTCAACAAAGTCATTTACATCAATTGCTTCTTCATCACCAAGCTCCTCTCCCATATGTTTGTCTTCCTTCGCGATTGCTTTTTTTACCCCCTTCCCCCTCTTGCTTGTCTCATATGTGTATTCCGATTTTTTACTATCTTTTTGAGTCCCTTGTTTGGACTTCACACGTTTAGCAAGAGACGATGGAGTTGGTTGTTTTTTGGGTGCATGAGATGTCTTCTTCATTGGCTTTGGATCTTGGGGCACCTTTGCAAGTGCTTGGGTGATGTTGTGTACATTGAACTCCATGGTGTCGTTACCCAAATCATCTCCCATTTTTGCCTTTTTGCTTTGCAACTCCTCTAAAGCTGCTTCATATTTCTTTTGGACCTCCAGCAGCTATTTTGCTAGCTCTAAATTCTGCAATTGTAGTTCTTCTATTTGTTTATCTTTTACAACCCCTTCATTTTGCAGTTCTTTGACCTTTGATTTGAGTTGTGCAAACAACTTATCTCTATGGACATCCTTTGTTTTTGCTGGGCCTTCCTTATCATCTTTGTGGTCGGGAGGGTTGGCAAATTTTTCTATGTTTTGCATTGTTCTTTCAAGCTCTTCATCTCCAACTTCTTCTTCTTTTTCATCACCAGCAGCATCACTTTCCTATTCACTTGCTTCTTCTTCTTCAATTGGGCTGTCCTGACCTTCCTCCTCATCAACATCTTCTTCTTCTTCATCTTTTTCATTAGTGCCATCAGTGTGTTTGCGCTTATGCCCCAAGTCAAGAGTTTAGTTCTTTACATTGAACAGTTGCCCCTCTTTTTTGTTGAACCTGATCTTACCACCATAAATCTAGGTATGCAAGGAAGCTGTTACATCGCTGATTTGGTATTGTTATAAACAAAACTGTCAACAGCATCAGTTCACTATTTGTACTATAATATGTGTATTGATATAATAGTATCAGTTTTTCCAGTATCAGTTTATTGAAATAGTAAACTGATACTGTTATATAAATACACACATTATAATACTAACAATAGTACTCTGATATTATTGCATGAAGTACAGTTGTTTTCATACAACAGTGAAATGATACTGTTGCTAGTACAGAAAACATGTAATTCATTTTCTCATGTTATGTGTGATAATTCCTATATAGTAATTTTCCCTAGTAATAAACTCAAAAAATAGTCATTTACCTTCTCAATCGGTACGGCACTGAGTGTAATGTTGTTTATGACCTTGGTCAACTTTCCAAGGTTTCATTTTATAAACCTTGGTATTGATTTTTGGTTTATTAGCTTCAATATGGTGCTGTGCTCCCAAAGCCAATACTGTAACAATACATAAAGTAGAATAAGTTAATTTGTTGTCATATTAATGCGGAAGCATATAAATTTATTGTAAATATTTGGGTTTAGTTGCTTACTTAAAGTGCAATCACACATCCGGTTACATTTTCAGGTTTGTTGTGTGATTTTTAGATAGATGCCTCTAAGTTTCCTTAATTGCAGTGGGCTAGTCATACTTTCTCATGGCATCCAAGTCCTCCACATATTTCATATTCGACCAGCTTAGATTTGTGCCCGATGTTGTGAAGAAGACAGTGATAAAGGCATACAAACAAATCAGCCTAGCAACATCCTTATTGTGTTCTTTACTTTCCCTCTTCATTGCTTCTTTAATAAGCATCTCAATTGATCTTAGAGTTAACCTAGCTACACCCCCACACATTCAATCAACTAATGTTTGGCTGGGTTTTAGGACTTGCCCCAAAGTTATTGGTTCTGTGCCTTCATGTATGCCAAAGATCAAAGAGATGTCACTATTCCTCAACTTTAGAAGCTTATCGCTTATCTTGAAAGTAGCGTAGTTAGTTGTGTACGATTTAAGGATTTTGATCACATCCTTGTCATGCTTCTTTACACACTTGGTCTTCACTTTTTTATTTATGAAAGGCTGGAAGAAACCCCAAAAAGGGGTTCTTTTAAGCTCTTGCACATGCCTTTCTTCGAATTGATTGTGCTTAACCAACCTCTCGATGGCCAATAGGTTGGATTTCATTTGGTTTCCTGTTGAGGTCCTCAACTTCTTTTGTTTGCTCGTGCTGCCAACATCAGAACTTGTTTCTGATTATCAATAGCAAAGTCAAAATTTGTCAGTTTTAGTGTTGTTTTTAAACAAATTAATAACAGCATACAGTACTAGTTTACTGTTGAATATAATTACACAACACCAGTTTATTATTACTAAACAAAAAACATTATAAAATTTTATATTATTTAAATATTGTACAATAGTGAATTGGTACTGTTTTACAACAAGGAATTGAATATATTGCATCACAATACAACTATAGAAAAACATTACACATTATAAATGCAACCTAATATGTTAGTTTCTACTCTCTACAATAGTATTGTGATAATTTTGAGGGAAGAGAAAAGGTACAATGTGTATATTAATAGTGGACTATCATGGTTTTGAGATGATTTCAGGCAATATCAAATTACACACAATTGAAAATATAAGTTTCAATATTACCAGTTTACTGTTCATACATCAATAATTATAAGAAAATTGGAATGATAAACAATAATATGAAACAGTAAGTTGATACTGTTGAAAGTGTATAATTTGTCAAAATTATTTCACAAGTAATCATAATATACAAACCATCAATACCAATATACTATTGGAACAATCGTTTTTTAAAACCACACAATAACAAAGATCAGAAAGAAGAAATAATAATGTGAAACAGTAAATTGATGTTGTTGAATGTGTATAATTTGTCAACATTATTTCACAAGTAATCATAATATACGCACCAACAGTACCAATATAATGTTGGAACTATTTTTTTCGGAACCACACAATACCAAAGATCAGAAAGATGAAATAATAATGTGAAACAATAAAGTGATGCTGTTAAAAGTGTATAATTTGTCTACTATAATTTAGTTTAATGGTGGGTCAATTTGTGGCCACCAAAAGTACCAATTTAGAGTTGGATCATTATTTTTTCAAAACCACACAAGAATCAAGACCAAATGGGGTTTTCGCACGCAAAATTTCCCCATACAAACCCAACAAGCAGTGTCGTGGTTCTCTATCACTTCACAAATCCAAATATTTGCATGACAAATATACCAACTGGAGTTTCTATACGAACCGATTCACTGTTGGGTTTAGATTTTTGCCATATTGTTCACAATATTTCATTTAAACAAAATTAAACTCATCTACAAAACATACCGACTTATTTTAGTAATATCATTCACACGATTTGATCTAAAAACATACCATTTTACTATTTTAATCATGGAAATAAACAGAAAAAATAGTTTGAAACAGTAACTCACTTCTTTTCGGCATTTTTGTTCTACAATCGAAACCTTAGGTCTTCAAGCCGTGTTCTTCAATCTGTTTTGCAATACTTCTAATGGGGGACGCTCAAACGTGAGGAAAAAACCCTAGAATAGAGTATTGGTGCTGTTCTAAAGATGAATGTTGAGTTTTTGGAAGATTTGATTATGTCGTATGTTTCTATATTGTCGCCTGTGAACCCCAGAAATTGGGCCCACAAGGATTGAGAAGGAAATAGGTTTGAAAAAGAAAAGGAGTTGCCACCTTATTTTTTAAAGGAAACAAGGAAAACCCTAAAAATAGTTTGTTTTAAGAAAACAATTTAAATGACTCCATGTTTAAAAAGGAAAGGCAAAAACAGTCTTTTGGAAACCAAAGAAATCGGGGATTCGAAGGCTAAGTTATGACATGGGAAGGTTCTAGGCAAAGCCTATAGGCACCCACGTCACCCTTTCGGTCTCTCAGTTCATTTGGGCTAAATTAAGATCTTTCCATACAAAAATTAGCAAATATTTCATCACAAGACAGCATGCATATCATATATTTCATTCATCCATCCATGCATAATAAACAAATAAAACAGAAAATAAAGAAAAGAAAAGAAAGAAGGAAAGAAATCTAGGATACTTGGATCCTAGAACGGACTTGAGCCTCACGAAGAGCGCCTACGTACCATGCAACGAAATACACGGATCAAAGTCCACGTAGTTCGATTAGAAAGAGGGTTAAATCCTAATATAAACCTATGGTAAAAACCCTAGGTTTCCTTATTTGAAAAAAGAGTTGAATGCGATAGATAAACCAAGTTTGATTTTAGAAAGAACTCCACAATATGGAAACTTTGATAAAAAAAAACAGAATTTTATTAGTTAAGGAAACCCTTGATTAAGACCATAAACTTGTATTAAAACTAACCCTAGGAGAGAGAAGAGAAAGAGTTAGGAAGAAAGGTGAATTGGGGCACCTTCACACCCGCTTACCTGAGCGCAAAAGCTCCAAGCATTAGCCATTTCAAGCATTGGCAGCCCTATTTGCCATAGGACTAATACCACACCTATTTGTACCCTTACACGTGCTCAAAATCATGCAAACACAATGATATATAAATCTGGACAGAATAGTATTATGGCCTAAAATCATCCACTAACCATGCTAATAGCAAAAAACAGCAAACTTTTATAAGCCCTAACACAATCCTAGAATCATATCATGCATAAAAACCCTAGAAATAAACTAACATGCATCCAAAAATACCATAATTACTCTATATGCAAAACATATACAGCAACTATGAAGAAAAAAACAAAGAAAAAGCCTAAACTAACATGCTATATGAAAACCAACGTAACATAAGGACACTATCACACCCCATTTTTGCCACCTTAGCTAGGGTTTGTCATTTCATGTGTCTTTTTGTTTCCTTTTTGAGTCTAGTCTTTTGCATTGAGTTTCTAGGGTCCTAAGGATGGTGTGTATGAATTTTGGTTCGATTTGGAGTTGATCTTGAGGGTTAATAAGAACTTTTGTGACTTGAGGGGCATAATCGTCTTTTAGGCCACAAACTTTCCATTTGACCTTGAAATGATCTCCAAGTTGTCAATTGGAGTTCATATGGATGCATTTGAGGTATTTATGGGTTCAATTCGATGAATTGATGGTTCGGGATTAGAATGGCTCAACAAGGCTCAGGTTGGCTAAGAGACCTATTTTGGGTTAGCTCAAATTGGCTCATGATTTTCACTCCATGACTACTCATTTGACGTTGATTAGTCTTAATTTCGTCCCCAAATGTGTTTAAGGAGGTTGAATTTCGAATTGGAAAGCATTCGGTGCGACCCTATGTGCATACCTAAGCTAAGCGATGGTGAGGCATAGCAGTTAACCACCTTTGTAGCACCCAACCATGCAGCCATGGCTAGGGTTTCTTGCCCTCAAGTGACTCAAATTACATTCCCCTTCGAAACACGGTCGTTTTGGCTTTTGTTTCGTCAAAATCGGAGTTAATTTGAACCCTGAAACACATTTAGAAGCTGAAAGGGTCAAAAATGGGCATAAGCTGACAGGGCCTCGAGTGACCACCCAGGCCTGGGCGGCTAGCTGCCTGGGCCCAAGCTGCTAGCCGCCCAGCCCCAGGTGGTCACCCGAGCCACTTTCCTTTTTTGAGTCTTGACGCGGCTCCCTCCCTATTTCCTCGGATTTGCTCGCCTCCAGCCGCCATTTAACCCTAATTTCAGCCCTATTTGACCTACTTGAGCCCCAAGGGAACCTCTAAGAGCCCTTGGATCAATATCTAGGGTTTTAATCCCAACCATTGTGTTAGGATTATGCCCTAGAGCCAATCATGGAGATGATTGTTTAGGGATTAGGAACAATCAATTGATTTCATTAGTATATGTCACATTTATTATTGATTTAATAAAAGGGCTTATTCTATTATGTTTATATGCATCATTTATATTTACATAATATGGCCATGGAGTTAGAGTTGAGAATATGAAATTACAAAGGGTTGTAATTTTGAGATTGTAAATATATCTCTGTACTAAACTCCTAAATCATTCCTAGTTGAAGGTTCACTATGATGGACAGTAATGAACCATAGGACTAGCACTTGTTAGGTTGACTCTATAGGAGGATAGCTAGTCTCAAGCTATTTGTGTGGGGACACTACAACCAACAAGTGGGTGCCTATTATCAGAATAGGTACACTGAATGTGACCAAAGATATGAGATAAACTGAATGGAGTTTTAACCTGCCTGTCAATCAGTTTCTCATTGTTATAGTGGTACAAGTAATCCTTAGACCTGAGACACCATGGTTGTCTTATACATGTAGCTTTAGAAGTTTGATAACACTAAGTGCAGATCCTATTCAGGGGTCTGTAAGGGTGTTCATTGGCCCTACTGCTATGTGTGTGAAGGCATGTGAGTGATCAACAAGGAATCCATCACTCTCAGGAAAAAGAGAGTGAATGTCTCATACAGCATTCATTGAATATAACTCATTAAATCCATGGGCCCATGGTAGAATGAATATGGAAAGGAGTTTCCATAAGTTCATCATTGAGTTGATATTAATGAATGAGTATAAAGTAATTGAACTAGTGACTTGACAGACTTCCATGTCCTATTAGTTCAATTGGAGATATTGTGTTGATGGAAGGATGGAATTGTAACCTGTAAACTATAACAGAAGGGTTCTTTGTAAATGACTATTCACCTCATTAAGGACCACACCATGAGCCATATGCTAGGTGTTAGTCATGGTTAGTAGAAGCCCTAATTGATATAAATGAGTTATAATCAATTAGGGAATTGAAAGGAGTTTCAATTAGACCCTTAGTGGAAAGTGTTCCATTGTGCACAACTTATGCTGTTCCTACTACTTAATAATGTGAACCCAATGGGTCACACACTGATCATGCTAAGAGAGCTTGAAAGTCTATGAGAGAAAGGGCATAAGTGAATAAAAGAATTGTTCTTAAGGGGCAAATTTATATAGGATATAAATTAGAGGGGTTAAGTTGCAATTATGTATAATTACAACTTAACTCATATGAGGAATAGGATTCCTCACTAGGGCCGGCCCTATTAGTGGGCTATATATAGCCTCACATGTGATGTGATGACATCACTTGAAACATAATTCATTCTCCCCAAGGGCTGGCCGAATTTCACAAGGAGGCTCTCTCTCTCTCTCCCTCTTCTCCACCTCTAGCAACAACAAGGAAGAAGAAGGAAAGGACTTCAAGTTCAAGCTAGGTGTGGATACCGTTGGAGGCAGCACACTTGGGCTGCTCATTCACCGCTGTCCGGAGACAAAGCTTGGAGCAAAAAGGAGAAGACAAAGCTTGGAGCATAAAGGAGAAGACTTGAATCAACTGTAAGTAATTCTACCCTCTTCTAGTTAGGGTTTTTGTTTTGTATTAAGCATAATTAAGATTCATGGGTTTGGGAATCGTAGGAAAAATTTTAAATTCCGCCTTTGTATTTTTCCTCTCTAGTTTGATTCCCAACACATTGAGGGTTTTCCCTTAAACCCTATAAATACCCCCTTATACTTCAGTAATGGAGGAGGGAATTTCTGAAGTGTGAGGCATGTGTGAGACTTGGAGGCTATGGCAGCCATCCTTAGGGTAGTTTAACCTAAACTTTGAGTGAGAGAGTGAGGGAGAAAGCTTGAAGGAGGGCTGGAGTTGGGCTTGAAGGCTTGAAGGAAGGAATTCCTAGCAGTGCATAAGAGGAGGAGGACTCTCTACAGCAGCCACCATAGGTATACCTCTTCCCCTTTCTCTCTTTCATTCAAACTAGGGTTTTGCATAGAATAGCATAATTTCATGTCCAAGTTCATGTTTTTATCATGTGTTGATGCTGCTAATGCTTAGAATACATGATTAGAATAATGTTTGTGGCTGGATTTGCATGATATAATGTTATTCCATGTGATTTTATGTGTAGTTGTGTTTTTTTAGGGTTTCTAGAGTTTGTTCTAGGGTCTTGCATTGAATAGCTATGATTTCATGCTAAAGCATATGTTTTTATCATGTCTTGCTACTTCTATGAGTTAGTATGCATGATTAGGATGATGTTTATGGGCTGTTTAGTATGCTAGGGTATTATCCCATGTGATTTACTGCATAGTTGAGATTCTAGGATTTCTCTTGTGCTGAAATTGAGTTTATGCTTAGAATAGCATTATTTCATGTGAAAGCCTATGTCTTTATCATGTGTGGATCATTCTATTAGTTAATATGCATGGATTGAATGCTGTTCATATTCTGTTTTGCATGGTTTAGAGTGATTTCATGGGATTTTATGCACTAGTGCGATTCTAGGGTTTCATTCATCCTTGTTTTAGGAAAGTTGCATATAGCATGATAGCTTAGGATTTTTTCTTTGTTTCTTCTTCATAGTTGCTGCGTATGTGTTCCATATTAGGTCACTATGATGTTTTTGCATTCATATTAGATGAATTTAGGGTTTTTTCATGTCATTGCATAAAGGGCTGAATTAGGGTTTTAGTTAGCTTATGATTCATGTTGTTTGCATGATTTATGGTTGATTTTAAGCTCTATTTCAATTCTGTCTAGATCTGTTTAATGGCTTTTTGAGCATGTGTTAGCCTATGTTTAAGCATGATAATTGTTTGATTGGAACCTAGCTTGTTTGGTTGGTATTTTTGGTATGTTTTGCATGCAAATTGCAGGTGCTTGACAGGTACAACAGGTGCAACTCCCCCAACAATGTGGGGGGGTTATTTTTGGCTATTGCGAGTTGAAATCTTGCAAATAAGATAATTACCCTATGCAATAGGGTGGTTATTTTGACAGGTTGCTTTTGCTTAAAGGTAAGTAGGGTATGAGGGTGCCCCAATTCACCCTTCTTTCCTTTCCTTGAAACTTTCCCTTTCTCCCCCCCCAGGGTTGTTTCCTAATAGGGGAACATAGCAATCCTTATAGTTTCCTTTCATTAAAAAATACCTTTTAAATCAAAGTTTCCATCTTTATCAAATTCCATATTTACTAAATATCTTTTGAAGAATCATTTATCTTTTGGAAACTTACTATATTTCTTATGAAATAAAACTTAGGGTTTACCATAGGCCTCCATTAGGTTATAACCCTATTCCCTTTCGAACTACGTGGACTTTGATCCATGTATTTTCATACATGGTACGTAGGCGCTCTTCGTGAGGTTCAAGTCCGCCCTAGGATACTAAGTATCCTAGGTTTTCTTTCCCCTCTTTATTTTTTCTGTTTTTCTTTGATTTAATTGATTGTATGGATGAATGAATGGATGAAATGCATGCTGTCTTTTTGATGATAATTGTTGATTTGTGTGTGATTAAGACTTTGATTTAGCCCAATTAAATTAAGAGACCGTTTAGGGCGATATAGGTGCCTATAGGCTTTGCCTAGAACCTTCCTATATCGTAACTTAGCCTCCGAATCCCCGATTTCTCTGGTTTCCAAAAGACTTCTTTTGCCTTTCCATTTTTAAACATGGAGTCAATCTTTTGTTTTCCTAAAACAAAACTGTTTTTTTAGGGTTTTCCTTGTTTCCTTTAAAAAATAAGGTGGCGACTCCTTTTTCTTTTTCAAACCTAGTTTCTGTTCAACCCTTGTGGGCCCGCTTTTTGGGGTCCACAGACTGGCGACTCCGCTGGGGAATTGTGGGCTAGACTTTACACAATTTGATTGGGCTAAGTTAATTTCTTTTGTTTAATTAACATCAATCACATTGCATCCGCTTGATTGTGTGCTTTCATTTATTGCATTGTGTGCGCAAACTCTTGCATGTTAGGATCGATGTCCCTTGCCACTGACGGGCCTAGCCTCAACCTTGGTTTTCCTGATTCCATGTGTTGGGGCGAAAGCTCTCAACCTCTCTTGCCAAGTACCCTTGGGCTTGCCCTTGGGTATATTAAATGAGTTAATTACGTACTGCTGGACCCACGCGGCGTTCTTGATGCCACATGTGGTTAGGTATAAAGATTGCTCAAGCAAGTGAAGGACCCCAGCCTACCCTTATCATTAGTCTATATAGACAGACTTGTAGGGCACTATGGTTTCACCCTTATGCACCCACATTGTTTGTAATGATATCATGACCGTGTTTGTGATGTGCTTAATGGACAATTAATAGAGGACCTTTGCACCCTATATCCTTAATACGTACCTTTCGCCCATGACCCTTGCAAAGGCGATTGAATTGAAAGGGACTAATTGAGTATATATGGTGTAAAGTCATTGAGACAAATATGGAAGCCTAGGACATACCCTTAGGATGAGAGACTGATTGTTCCCTTTCTTAGAAGAGTGAGAGGATGTACTGGCTTGGATCCGTGACCAGCAAGGGCGCTTAGTGAAGATTGATTCTACCAACCAGTCAGATATGGCCGACGAAGCAACTAGTGAAGGGGGTTTTGATGTTGAGACTTATTTGAAGGCTATCATGACCAAGCTTGATTACACCACTGATGTATCTGAGAGAGCATTGAAAATGGCCCAAGATATCCAACATAAGATGTCGGAACCCGAACAGAATAATGGCCGTACCCCGGGGGATAACATTGAAAATGGGACCTAGTCTGGAGTGTTGGGAATCAAACAAGAGAGGAAAAGTACAAAGGCGGAATTTAAAATTTTTCCTATGATTCCCAAACCCATGAATCTTAATTATGCTTAATACAAAAACCATAAACCCTAACTAGAAGAGGGTAGAATTACTTACAGCTGATTCAAGTCTTCTCCTTTATGCTCCAAGCTTTGTCTTCTGATTGAGCAGTCCAAGTGTACTGCCTCCAACAGTATCCACACCTAGCTTGAGCAAGTTGTCCTTTCCTTCTTCTTCCTTAGGGTTGCTAGAGGTGGAGAAGAGGGAGAGAGAGAGAGGGAGGGCTGTGAAAATTTCGGCCAGCACTTGGGAGCCTCCTAGAGTGCTTCAAGTGATGATGTCATCACATCATAAGAGGCTTTAAATAGCCTCCAACTAGGGCCGGCCAAGGGGGGAGTTCAAACCCTAATCTAATTTGTGTAATTACTCTTAATTACACAATTAGCCCACTAGTTTGCATCAAATACAAATTAGCCCCTTAAAGAACTTTTCTTTAATCACTTATACCCTTTCTCTCATAGACAATCAAGCTCTCTTAGCATGATCAGTGTGTGACCCATTGGGTTCACATCATTAAGTAGTAGGAACAGCACAAGTTGTGCACAATGGAACACTTTCCATTAAGGGTCTAATTGAAACTCCTTTCAATTCCCTAATTGATTATAACTCATTTATATCAATTAGGGCTTCTACTAACCATGAGTAACACCTAGCATATGGCTCATGGTGTGGTCCTTAATGAGGTGAATAGTCATTTACAAAGAACCCTTCTGTTATAGTTTAAAGGTTACAATTCCATCCTTCCATCAACACAATGTCTCAAATTGAACTAATAGGACATGGAAGTCTGTCAAGTCCCTAGTTCAATTACTTTATACTCATTCATTAATATCAACTCAATGATGAACTTATGGAAACTCCTTTCCATATTCATTCTACCATGGGCCCATGGATTTAATGAGTTATATTCAATGAATGCTGTATGAGACATTCACTCCCTTTTTCCTGAGAGTGATGGATTCCTTGTTGATCACTCACATGCCTTCACACATATAGCAGAAGGGCCAATGAACACCCTTACAGACCCCTGAATAGGATCTGTACTTAGTGTTATCAAACTTCTAAAGCTACATGCATAAGACAACCATGGTGTCTCAGGTCTAAGGATTACTTGTACCACTATAACAATGAGAAACTGATTGACAGGCAGGTTAAAACTCCATTCAGTTTATCTCATATCTTTGGTCACATTCAGTGTACCTATTCTGATAATAGGCACCCACTTGTTGGTTGTAGTGTCCCCACACAAATAGCTTGAGACTAGCTATCCTCCTATAGAGTCAACCTAACAAGTGCTAGTCCTATGGTTCATTACTGTCCATCATAGTGAACCTTCAACTAGGAATGATTTAGGAGTTTAGTACAGAGATATATTTACAGTCTCAAAATTACAACCCTTTGTAATTTCATATTCTCAACTCTAACTCCATGGACATATTATGTAAATATAAATGATGCATATAAACATAATAGAATAAGCCCTTTTATTAAATCAATAATAAATGTGACATATATAAATGAAATCAATTGATTGTTCCTAATCCCTAAACAATCATCTCTATGATTGGCTCTAGGGCATAATCCTAACAATCTCCTACTTGCACTATAGCCAATCCACCATGTATCTCATACTCATATCCTGTGGGTGATGATCCAACACACTTGGGTCATAGCTTTAGTGAAGGGGTCTTCTTTATTCTCTGTTGTATTAAACTTCTATATGTCATCTCTTCCAATGATCTCTCTAATCACTTGGAATCGCCGCTTAAAGTTTGGACTTTTGATGAGACCGTGGATCCTTGTCTTGAGCACTAGCCTTATTGTTGTCACAAAAACAATAGTAAAGGCTTCTCAATGTTAGGAACCACTCCTAGTTCTGCAATGAACTTACTCATCCAAACATGCAGCAATGAGCTCAAATTTACAGCTCCACCATTTAAGGTGAGAACATACCTCGATGTTGATCTCCTATCATCATCGTCAGATTGAAAATCTGAATCCGTTCTACCAACCATTTTAAGTTTCTTTCTTCATAGGCAAGGGATAGGTCCTTTAGTTCTTCTCAAGAACTTAAGGATAGCCTTGACTGCTTCCCAGTGTTCCTTATCTGGGTTTGCCTGATATCTGCTTGTAACATTTACAGCAAAACTGATATCTGGTCTTTTAGTTATAGACAACTTGATTTCATGTCTGACAGGAATTAGACTTCTCTTGAAATCATGCATTTTGAACTCTTTCAAAATCTTGTCTATGTACTTTGATTGGGAGAGACTTAGCATCCTTTAGATCTATCTCTATAGACCTCTATTCCTAGAATATAGGATGCTTCTTCCAAATCTTTTATGAAGAAACTTTGTGAAAAACCAATCTTTCACTTTTGACAACGTCTCTACATTATTCCCTAATAAGTAGAACGTCATTCACTTATAGGACCATAAATGTGATCGCACTCCCACTAACCCTTTGTACAATCATGGTACAATAACGGGTTCTATCTCAAAAGGGATAGGGGTTGCATCAATGTTGGTTTGTGTCTCATTAGACAACTCTTTGAGTTCTATTTTCCTGTTGTTATCTCCTTCTTGAATAAACTCCTTTTTTTAAGAAAGATTGCAAACTTACAAACAAAACACCTTTTGTTCATCAGGATAATAGATATGATATCCTAAACTTTCTTTAGGGTAATCCACAAACCTACATTTAAGTTATCTTGATTTCCAATTTGGTTGCATTATATGTCTCTACATATGTAGTGCATCCCCATACCTTAACATGCTTAAGGTTTGGTGCTTCCCTTTCCATATCTCATATAGGTCCTAAGGGACAGCCTTGGTTTGAACTCTGTTTCACAGGTACGTGGCAATTTCTAGGGCATATCCTAACAAGGATAATATTAGGTCGTTGTAACTTATCATGGACCGGACCATATCAAATAAGGTCCTCTTCCTCCTTTTGACACACCATTTAGTTTTGATGTTCTAAGAGGTGTCCATTAGAATAGAATGCCTATTTGAACAAGTTGATCTGAAAGATCACCAGTTAAATATTCGCCTCCTCGATCCAATCGAAGAGCTTAATACTTTTACTGGTTTGTTTTCTTTACTTCATATCTGAATTCTTTGAACCTTTTCAAATGTTTCAGATTTGTACTTCTTTAAGTATATGCACCTATACCTTAACATTTTTAAGTAAAGGTTCATAAAGTATGAGAAATTATTTCTCTTGTTCTCTTGGGTTTATTAGCATTCAATTTTAGAGCTATCATGTTTCATGCAATTCATATTTGCAAGGTAGTTTAGAAGATAAATGCTATAAATTCCAGAAGTAATGAACTCTTCATAAAAAACATTTATTAAATCAAACTAAAAACACTGTTTAGGAAAAACTGAAATAAAGATAATGTTTCTAAAAACTTCTGGAATGTCAAGATAGCTTATTAATTCTAAACTACTCCTTCAGGTAGAGTCAAGCAGCAAGTCCCATAGCTAATACAGCAACACTTTGCTCCATTCTCTACTCGTAGGGATATTCCGCTTCTACTCAGCCTTCTGCTTCCCACTAGATCCTGCATGGAATTCAAAATTCACATCAGAATTAAGTACCCAAGTGGAAGCAAAACTAACATTTAGTTTAGAGCATGATCCATACCTTCCGAAGGTCGGCTCTTTAGAGTATCCAGATACTCCCGGCAGTTACGTTTCCAGTGCCCATCCTTGCCGCAGTGAAAACAGGTTCCTTTGGCCTTGTCAGTATTACCTTTCTTGACACCTCCCTTTGGCTTCAAGTTCTTCTTCTTCTTCCCTTGGGTACTCTTACCCTTTCCTTTGCCCTTGCCCTTAGGCTTGGGCTTGGCCTTGGAAGTAGAAGCTCCATCAAATGCGAGCAAAGAACCTTTTCCCTTCTTCATTGTCTCCTCAGTCATCTTGAGCAAATTGTGCAGCTCGGGGAGAGTGGGCTCAAGCTTGTTCATATGAAAATTCATTATGAACGGCCCAAATGAATCAGGAAGGGACTGCAATATAATGTCTGAACACATATCAGCTTCAATGATCACATCAAGCTTTTCAAGCTGCTCGATATGGTTGATCATTTTCAAGGTGTGATCAGTCACAGACGAACCCTCATTCATCTTTGCCTTGAATAGATCCTTGACAATATTGTACTTCGCGGTCCTACTTTGCTCCCCATACAACTCTTGTAAGTGGAGAAAGATGTCGCGAGCACTCTTCATGGACTCATGTTGCTTCTGAAGCTCAGGGCTCATGGATGCCATCATATAGCATCTTGCCTTCAAATCGTCGTCCATGCGCTTCTGATAAGCGTCTCTCTCTTGCTGAGTTGCAGTCTCAGCCAGTGCCTCAGGAAGTGTGCCATCAAGTGTGTAGGTAATCTTTTCGGAAGTTAAAACTATTTTTAAGTTCCTCAGCCAATCAAGATAGTTTGGTCCAGTCAAACGGTTGATGTCCAATATTTTGGATAACGGGTTGAGGTGAGCCATTTCTATGAACTACATATAAAAAATTAAATAGAGAATTAGATTTCATTTTTAATCCATAATGATCGGGTCTTTAATCATATGGTACCTCCCACTATTTTATCAAATTCCATACACCCTCTAATGGAATTCGGGAATCTTATTCCTAATGGGGATTGGGGTCCCACTGTGACCTAGAAGCCTCACATGTTAGTTTCTTGACTTCTAACCCACAGTAAGAAGACAACTCTTTGTCTATTGCTTCATAAGCAAGTTCCAATTATTTTGCCTCTAGGGTACATACTCCTCACATGTTAGTTTCTTGGAATACTTCCCTAGTTAAGTTAAGCCCATCATTCACACAGGTATGTTTCACCAAATATATACCTCACATGTTAGTTTCTTGGTATATACCAGCTTAGGCACCCCATGATATCTATATATGTGATAGTTTCAAGTAATGTCTTTAATATGGGTAGCTCCTACATGTCTGCAGCCAGGTACCCACATTAAGGGACGTTAGATGATCCTATAATGATGGAAGGCAATGAAGAATCCATTCCCTAATGTATTCTCCATTTCCAACTTAATATTAAAATAGAGGGGTTTTAAGGGTCTCATCAAAATAACTAATCTAACATACATCTCATGCATTTAAATAAGAAATATATAACAACATTATATATATGTAATCCACTTATCGATATTAGTCCCTATAAGGTGACATATAACGATCTTTGGATTTGGAGCTATCTCTATTAATCTCATTAAAAGCTCCCACTATGATGATTATGGACTTTAAGAGGATTCAATCCAAGCCAATGAATTGAATCCTAGGTCTAAGGTGGGTGTAGGTGATCGTAAAACATTCATTTGAAATATAGCATGCACTCTTGAAAATCTTCTCCAAGCTTTCAAGTCCTTCAATCTCCTCCATTGGCTTCATGGTCTCCACCATAGGCTTGTTGGGCTCCACCATGCTCCTTTAGGTCCACCATGCTCCTTAGTGCGCTCTCGATTACATAACATTTACATAATTTTAAAGAAAGGGATACATAAGGGGAATGTGGGGTACATAAGAGAATGATAGAGAGAGAGAGAAGAAGGTGGCATGCAAGCCCCAAATAAATAATACATCACCAAAAATTAACAACTCTTGAAAAATTAATACAACCCATTCATAAGACGGCCAATCACAATTGGTTTAAGGGGTATAGTCCATAATCATCATCCATCCATAACCATACAATCACATTGCATAATAAAGGAAATAACTGTAAGCAATAAACATATGGGCATTCATGGTAACTCTATTGATTGGTTTTCATTAATCTTATTAATGTGTCCTAATCTTATTAGGATATGCATAAATTCTTGAATTAATTAAGTCTTAACATTTAAGACATTTAGTTTCAATTAATCAAATTAATTGAAACATTTAAAATCCCCTAATTAAACTCTAATATCAAATATTAGAATCTTTTTAATTAAACAAAACAATTTTATTTAATTAAAATTTCCAGATTTTTATTTAATCCTAAATTGTGTTTTAAACCATTTAAAACAATATAAAATTAATCATCATTAATTAAATAATCAATTTCGGAATTAAATAAAATCATTTTATTAATTATTTAGTGCATTAGGGTTTCCTAAAACCCTAAACCCTAAGTGCATTAACTCTAAACCCTAAGTGTAACCCTAATGCATTAAATGCCTTATGATTGGTCAATTAATGACCAATCATTTAAACCCTAGGTTTATACGGTATTAATGATTAGGATTAGGGTTTAATTAATGCCACCTAGGATATTAATTACTCCTAATTAATATGCACTAATTAGGGTTTCTAAAACCCTAAACCTTAAACCTATTAAATGCCAATGATTAATTACTAAACCATTAATGATCATGATTGGTCATTAATGACCAATCATTTTAACCCTAGGTTAGACACATTAATTACTAGGTTTAGTTATTAATTAATGCATTAATAGAATTAGGGTTTAATTAATACGAATTAGGGTTTCCTAAACCCTAAACCCTAGACATCATAAATGCACTTAATTATACCCTAATGATTAATAACCATGATTGGTCAATTAATGACCAATCATTAAACATTTTAATTAAGGTAATTAATAGTCAATTAGGGTTTTAATTAATGCAATTAATGAATTAGGGTTTCATCATTAATGGGAATTAGGGTTTCCTAAGAAACCCTAAGGCTGCCGCCACCTACAGTGGGCTGCCATGGCTTGCCAAGGCTGCCATGGCTTGGCCAGGCCATGGGAGGCCATGGCCAGCAAAGGGGGATTCAAGCTAGGGTGTGGGCCAAGCCCATGGACACGTGTGGAGTGGCCAAGAGGGCTGTCTTCTTCAAAGAACATTAGGGTTTCAAGAACCCTTGCTGGCACCACCATGGGAGGACCTCCAAGGTCACAAACGTTTCTAAAACTTAATCAATTCGACTCCACCAACAAAACCAGCTTTTGTATCATGTCCCTACATGAATTACTAAGCTAATTGAAGTGGTTTGGATGATCAAATCATCCCCAATTGTTCTAAACAATTCAAGAACAGTAGGCTGTCCAGAATTTGACAGCATACTGTCCCTGATCACAAATTGATTCAAAACCCAGCAAGATGATTAATTCAGGTTACCAAATTATTTTTCCTAGCATCCTACATGTCTTAGGAAACTAATAAAATTGGTTTCATGCAATTTGGAGTTCCCTAGCTCAAGATATGAACAAAACTCCATTGATGACTTTCTGCAGAAAAACAGCCTGCTGTGTTTTTCAAGAAATCAAACTTTTTGATTCTTATATGCATCAAGACTCTTATAAAACTTAAAGAAAATCATACATACAATATGTATAATTATCCTATAAAGGATTTACATCAATTTTACAGAGATATCATATCAGAACAGTAGCAAGAACCATAGGGTTCTAAAACCCAGATTCGAACTTCATGGTGTTCTTCCCAAACTTTTTGATTTGTTTTGATTTCTATGCATCCCTATACTTGAGAAATCACCATAACAACTTTATGTGGATTAATTACAGGCATCTCATGTCTTAATTAAACCAAAACAAGAACAAAACACAAAAGAGAACAACCTAGGGTTCCAAACCCTAGGTTCGGCCTCCATAGAAGAAACACTGGTTTCTTCTTCTTCTGTATACATCACATGCTTCTCAAAAATTCCAGAATTAATGTTAGAAGAATATTAGAAGAGGAGAAGAGGGAAAAACAGCCTAGGGTTCAAAACCCCAGGTTCGGCCATGAAGAGGAAACCCAAGTTTCCTCCTTCTTCTTCTCCAAAACTGAAACCTATTCAACTCTTTGAATTTCCAGCAGCCCTAAAACACCTTTTAGAAGAGAAATAACCTAGGGTTCATAAACCCCAGGTTCGGCCATGAGAGGGAACCAAGTTTTATGCATGAACAGAATTTTAATTCATTAAACCAATCAATTTACCATGAATTACAGCCCACATGCAGTTTGTATTAGGCATAATCATGGCTCTGATACCACTGTTGGGAATCAAACAAGAGAGGAAAAGTACAAAGGCGGAATTTAAAATTTTTCCTATGATTCCCAAACCCATGAATCTTAATTATGCTTAATACAAAAACCATAAACCCTAACTAGAAGAGGGTAGAATTACTTACAGCTGATTCAAGTCTTCTCCTTTATGCTCCAAGCTTTGTCTTCTGATTGAGCAGTCCAAGTGTACTGCCTCCAACAGTATCCACACCTAGCTTGAGCAAGTTGTCCTTTCCTTCTTCTTCCTTAGGGTTGCTAGAGGTGGAGAAGAGGGAGAGAGAGAGAGGGAGGGCTGTGAAAATTTCGGCCAGCACTTGGGAGCCTCCTAGAGTGCTTCAAGTGATGATGTCATCACATCATAAGAGGCTTTAAATAGCCTCCAACTAGGGCCGGCCAAGGGGGGAGTTCAAACCCTAATCTAATTTGTGTAATTACTCTTAATTACACAATTAGCCCACTAGTTTGCATCAAATACAAATTAGCCCCTTAAAGAACTTTTCTTTAATCACTTATACCCTTTCTCTCATAGACAATCAAGCTCTCTTAGCATGATCAGTGTGTGACCCATTGGGTTCACATCATTAAGTAGTAGGAACAGCACAAGTTGTGCACAATGGAACACTTTCCATTAAGGGTCTAATTGAAACTCCTTTCAATTCCCTAATTGATTATAACTCATTTATATCAATTAGGGCTTCTACTAACCATGAGTAACACCTAGCATATGGCTCATGGTGTGGTCCTTAATGAGGTGAATAGTCATTTACAAAGAACCCTTCTGTTATAGTTTAAAGGTTACAATTCCATCCTTCCATCAACACAATGTCTCAAATTGAACTAATAGGACATGGAAGTCTGTCAAGTCCCTAGTTCAATTACTTTATACTCATTCATTAATATCAACTCAATGATGAACTTATGGAAACTCCTTTCCATATTCATTCTACCATGGGCCCATGGATTTAATGAGTTATATTCAATGAATGCTGTATGAGACATTCACTCCCTTTTTCCTGAGAGTGATGGATTCCTTGTTGATCACTCACATGCCTTCACACATATAGCAGAAGGGCCAATGAACACCCTTACAGACCCCTGAATAGGATCTGTACTTAGTGTTATCAAACTTCTAAAGCTACATGCATAAGACAACCATGGTGTCTCAGGTCTAAGGATTACTTGTACCACTATAACAATGAGAAACTGATTGACAGGCAGGTTAAAACTCCATTCAGTTTATCTCATATCTTTGGTCACATTCAGTGTACCTATTCTGATAATAGGCACCCACTTGTTGGTTGTAGTGTCCCCACACAAATAGCTTGAGACTAGCTATCCTCCTATAGAGTCAACCTAACAAGTGCTAGTCCTATGGTTCATTACTGTCCATCATAGTGAACCTTCAACTAGGAATGATTTAGGAGTTTAGTACAGAGATATATTTACAGTCTCAAAATTACAACCCTTTGTAATTTCATATTCTCAACTCTAACTCCATGGACATATTATGTAAATATAAATGATGCATATAAACATAATAGAATAAGCCCTTTTATTAAATCAATAATAAATGTGACATATATAAATGAAATCAATTGATTGTTCCTAATCCCTAAACAATCATCTCTATGATTGGCTCTAGGGCATAATCCTAACATGGAGAAGGCACTAAGACCAATGATGGAGGTAGCACTAAGCCCAAGGGAAATGAATCACTTGAAATTTTTAACCTAGAAGGGGGAAGTAAGGGGAAGACCTCTGATACAGACTCTGTGTTGGCTAGCAAGGTAGAACCCTTGGAGAGAACTATAAAGGGAATCCGTAGGACAGATGACATGGTGGATGTACATACCCTATCTTTGTTTCCTCAAGCTCGTATTCCACTACAATTCAAGATGCCCGAATTAGAAAAGTTTGATGGAATGGGTTGCCCTAAGACCCATTTGAAGATGTATATGCGAGCTATGCACCCTCGAGGAGTGACAGATGAACTCTTGGCCCAAATGTTTCATGAAACCCTAGCCACTTCTGCCTTAAAGTGGTTCCTAGCCTTGGATGAGAATAGAACCCGGACTTGGGAGGACATATGTAATGAGTTCTCGGAGCACTACAAGTACAACACTGAGGTGGATGTCACAAGAAGGGACCTAGAGACCATGAAACAAGGGGCTAATGAGACTTTCTCTGCTTTCATTACAAGGTGGAGTCAAAAGGCCTCGAAAATGGCAGATAGACCGAATGAGGAAGATCAGATTCAGTTGGTGGTTAAGAACCTATTGCCGGTGTATCACAAGCACCTCTTTGCTCACTACTTCCCTAATTTCAAAGCTCTTATCGGAGCAGGTACACAAGTTGAGGATGCTATTGCTGATGGGTCAATCAAGACAGAAGAAGTCCAAAGGAGCCGCAGGCTAAACTTTGCTGGGAAAAACAATACCGAGGTCAATGCCATAGCCCAACCCATTCAACCTATCTCCCTAAATGACACCAACCCACCTCACCAATTCACCGAGCTGCATATGCCACTTGAGAAAGTGCTTGAGAAGCTAAAAAGCCGAGGCCTGTTGAAACCTCTCGACCCAAGACCACCACCAAACCCATTGCCCAAGAACTACAATAGGAATGAATATTGCAAATTCCACCAAGCCAAAGGCCACTCAACCAACCGTTGCTATCGCTTTAGGCATGAGATCCAAGACTTACTTGACAAACAAATCATCTCACCACCAACTCCACCAAATCGCCCAAATGTCACCCAAAATCCACTTCCCTCTCATAATTTGTCCAACTCCATAAATGCCATTGAAGCCGACCCATCTCGACCTTGCCTACCCATAAGACAATATACCCCGTTACCCATGTCCTTGACCCAAGCCTTTCACCAATGCTGTAACAAAGGCCTTATCATACCTCACCCTCCAAAGCCAAGACCCCAAACACCCCATCAATATTGCCAATACCATGGTATACCCGGCCATGACACTGAGGACTGTGCTATGTTGAGAAAGGTCGTCCAAGACCTCATTGATCAAAAAACCCTACAGTTGCCAAAGAAGTCTATCCAACAGCAGTTGAGAGAAAGGTATGAAGCAGGAGACCCTCAAGTGAGGCTATTAGGAGAACCTTCGGGGAAATTTGATTACTATGTGCTTTATCCTGATCCATTGCCAAGTGAGCCCATAATTCCTACAGGTTGGGACGATATACCCGAAGAGGTGCAGATGGAGGACATTGATATGATTGAATGGGATGACCTAATGGGTGACACAAATGAGATTGATGACATATGGGCTAGTGATGAAGAAGTAGACCACATGACAAGAGGGGGCTGCCATTTCAAGCCTCCACACTTGGAGTCTGATAATCCACTGGGTGAGTTAGATAAGCGCCTTGATGTGCAAGAAGAAGAGGATGAAGTACTCAGACAATTGAAGAAGACCAATGCCAATATCACCATATGGGGCTTGCTTATGGCCTCTCACAAACACAGACACACAGTGCTGAAGTTGTTAAACCAGATACAGGTTCCGGTCGATTTGTCTCCTGAGGGATTAGTGAATCTAGTAAACCCTACTTCGAAGAATTCCACTATAGTGCTCACAGAGGCTGACTTACCTAAGAATGGGCCAAGCCACTCTCAAGCCTTGCATTTAACTGTTGATACCATAGGGAAGAAGGTTCCCACGGTCTTAATTGATAATGGCTCTGCACTGAATGTATGTCCCTTGAGAACTGCAACTGTTTTGGGCTTGGGGCCCACTGATTTCACTCCATCTGGGCAGACAGTGAAGGCGTATGATAATACTCGTAGAGAAGTAATTGGGGTGATCACTTTACCTTTAATCATGGGACTGTTAGGATTATGCCCTAGAGCCAATCATAGAGATGATTGTTTAGGGATTAGGAACAATCAATTGATTTCATTTATATATGTCACATTTATTATTGATTTAATAAAAGGGCTTATTCTATTATGTTTATATGCATCATTTATATTTACATAATATGTCCATGGAGTTAGAGTTGAGAATATGAAATTACAAAGGGTTGTAATTTTGAGACTGTAAATATATCTCTGTACTAAACTCCTAAATCATTCCTAGTTGAAGGTTCACTATGATGGACAGTAATGAACCATAGGACTAGCACTTGTTAGGTTGACTCTATAGGAGGATAGCTAGTCTCAAGCTATTTGTGTGGGGACACTACAACCAACAAGTGGGTGCCTATTATCAGAATAGGTACACTGAATGTGACCAAAGATATGAGATAAACTGAATGGAGTTTTAACCTGCCTGTCAATCAGTTTCTCATTGTTATAGTGGTACAAGTAATCCTTAGACCTGAGACACCATGGTTGTCTTATGCATGTAGCTTTAGAAGTTTGATAACACTAAGTACAGATCCTATTCAGGGGTCTGTAAGGGTGTTCATTGGCCCTTCTGCTATATGTGTGAAGGCATGTGAGTGATCAACAAGGAATCCATCACTCTCAGGAAAAAGGGAGTGAATGTCTCATACAGCATTCATTGAATATAACTCATTAAATCCATGGGCCCATGGTAGAATGAATATGGAAAGGAGTTTCCATAAGTTCATCATTGAGTTGATATTAATGAATGAGTATAAAGTAATTGAACTAGGGACTTGACAGACTTCCATGTCCTATTAGTTCAATTTGAGACATTGTGTTGATGGAAGGATGGAATTGTAACCTTTAAACTATAACAGAAGGGTTCTTTGTAAATGACTATTCACCTCATTAAGGACCACACCATGAGCCATATGCTAGGTGTTACTCATGGTTAGTAGAAGCCCTAATTGATATAAATGAGTTATAATCAATTAGGGAATTGAAAGGAGTTTCAATTAGACCCTTAATGGAAAGTGTTCCATTGTGCACAACTTGTGCTGTTCCTACTACTTAATGATGTGAACCCAATGGGTCACACACTGATCATGCTAAGAGAGCTTGATTGTCTATGAGAGAAAGGGTATAAGTGATTAAAGAAAAGTTCTTTAAGGGGCTAATTTGTATTTGATGCAAACTAGTGGGCTAATTGTGTAATTAAGAGTAATTACACAAATTAGATTAGGGTTTGAACTCCCCCCTTGGCCGGCCCTAGTTGGAGGCTATTTAAAGCCTCTTATGATGTGATGACATCATCACTTGAAGCACTCTAGGAGGCTCCCAAGTGCTGGCCGAAATTTTCACAGCCCTCCCTCTCTCTCTCTCCCTCTTCTCCACCTCTAGCAACCCTAAGGAAGAAGAAGGAAAGGACAACTTGCTCAAGCTAGGTGTGGATACTGTTGGAGGCAGTACACTTGGACTGCTCAATCAGAAGACAAAGCTTGGAGCATAAAGGAGAAGACTTGAATCAGCTGTAAGTAATTCTACCCTCTTCTAGTTAGGGTTTATGGTTTTTGTATTAAGCATAATTAAGATTCATGGGTTTGGGAATCATAGGAAAAATTTTAAATTCCGCCTTTGTATTTTTCCTCTCTTGTTTGATTCCCAACAGGGACCCACGGAGTTCAGAGTGGAATTTCAGGTTATAGATGTGCCGTCATGTATTAATCTGTTTTTGGGAAGGCCTTGGATTCATCTTGCTGGGGCTATACCATCATCATTGCATCAAAAGGTGAAGTTCCCACATGAGGGAGCCATTGTCACGCTTCAAGGGGACTATAATTTGAAAATGGCGGGAGTACCCGTATGTGAAATAAAACCAGAATCAGTTGAGATACCCTTGTCCGGGTTTAAGTATGTGCAGTGCATAGAAAAGGAGTTAGAAAAGGAAGAATTGATACCCCTTGACTATTGTCCCCATGGTAATTTACATGTTGGCGAGATAATGCGGAAAATGAATTTCTTTCCGGGTATGGGCCTAGGGCGTCGCCAATAAGGAATCCCCCGTTCTATTCAAAGTCGTGTTGTTTCCTATACTAGCTTTTGGGTTAGGATATGAGCCCACCAAGAATGACTATGCAGAGATGACAAGGAGGAATAAGGAGAAGGGAAAGGCCAGAGCAGAAGGAAGGGTGCCAGACTTTAAGATTTCACCATATAGGCCGATTCTGAATGGCTATTTTATCAAGGAGGGAGATGACTTCCTGTACTGTGGGTTCCCAGAGCCTATGTTCAATCCAACAACCAAGATCATAATCCCGGGGTTTGAGATTTTCTTCACCGAGTGGTATCCAATCACCGGTGAAATGCTGGATGATGAAGCCATCAATGATAGCTATTGGGAGAAGAAAGAAGAAGATTGGGTGGAGCACATGGATTCCGAAACCATGGTCACTTTGTTTCAAGACATGGTCCTTACTATGGGGTTTGAATGTGTACAAGAGTTCAAAAAGGAAGAGCCATCACACTATTGCACTTTTTACCCAAGTTCCGATCTAGCTTTGGCAGATAGAGATTTTTGTGACAAGTACTTTACAGAGGGGCCGAATCCTCAGAGCTTGACAAGTTGGTACAATTCTATGGGAAAGAAGAAAGAAGACTGGGTAGAGCATGTGGATACCGATGCTATGGTCACCATGTTCCAAGATATAGTTCTTGCTTTGGGGGAGTTAGCAACAGAAGATTGCCAAGATTCGTCAATTCACCATGCAACCATGCCGCTTCATAATTGGTACCTAGAAGATGGAGCCATTGCAGAGATCCTTGAAGAGGAAGATCATGACCTGCCTGATAGTAGCTTGTAGGTTCCTTAGTTAGAGTCTTTCTTGCTTTCAATAAAGTGTGTCCGCCTATCCCACTCTGTGGAGTTAGGAGTCGTTTCATAGTTGTGAAACCAAATTTTGTTTCCCTTTTTGTCTTCAAGTTTATGTCTTTTTGTTAGTTCCTTTAATGAAGTGTGCTTCTTTTATACATCGTTTGCTTGCATGTTTCTTTTCTCTCTTCTATGGATATTTATGGCATGGATATAGATCCTAGGAATGACGTCCCCCCGGAGCTCGTCGAGCGAAGGAAAAGGGGTGTCACCGAACCTAACATGGATGAATTGGAATCAATTAATTTAGGGACAAATGAATTGCCAAAGATAATTAAAATTGGGATAACCCTCTCACCACTTGAAAAAGAAAAGCTGATAGCCCTCTTAAAGGCCAACATAACAGCCTTTGCATGGTCTTATGAAGACATGCCTGGCATAGATCCTGATATTGTGCAACATTTCATCTCCACCAATCCCCTTAAAAAGCCGATAAAGCAAAAATTGAGAAGGTTAAAACCTAAATGGGCATTGAAAGTAAAGGAAGAAGTAACCAAGCAACTGGACACAGGATTCCTACAGGTTGTGGAGTATCCGGAATGGTTATCCAATATAGTGCCCGTGCCTAAAAAGGATGGAAAAGTAAGGATGTGTGTGGATTTTCGAGATCTTAATGCAGCAAGCCCTAAGGATGATTTTCCTTTGCCCCACATTGATGTGTTGGTAGATAGTACTGTAGGACATGCACTTCTCTCTTTCATGGATGGGTTTTCTGGATACAATCAGATAAAGATGGCGCCACAGGATATGGAGAAAACAGCTTTTATCACACAGTAGGGAACGTATTGTTACAAAGTGATGCCGTTCGATTTGAGAAATGCCGGGGCTACCTATCAGAGAACTGCTGCAACATTGCTGCATGACATGATCCATAAGGAGGTGGAAGTGTATGTGGACGACATGATCGTGAAGTCCGTGGACCGAGAAGGACACTTTATGGCACTGGAAAGGTTCCTAGAGCGAGCAAAGAAGTACAACTTGCGGTTGAATCCACAGAAATGCACCTTTGGTGTCATTGCAGGCAAGTTATTAGGGTTCATGATTACTCAGAGAGGAATTGAGGTTGATCCGGGAAAAATCAAGGCTATTGTAGAAATGGAGCCGCCTAGCACAGAAAAGCAGATTCGAGGATTTTTGGGGAAAATTCAGTATATAAGCAGGTTCATCGCTAATTTAACTATGGTGTGTGAGCCGATTTTCAAGTTGCTTAAGAAGGGTGTGCCAAAGGTATGGAACGAAGAATGTCAAGAAGCTTTTGAGACTATTAAAAGGTATTTGAGTAATCCACCAATTCTAGTTCCTCCGCGACAAGGTGAGCCATTATTGTTATACTTGACGATCACTGAAACCGCGACGGGAGCTATGCTAGCTCAGTACCTTAAGGGGTCGAAAAAGGAGAATGCCATTTATTACCTAAGCAAGAAGATGACAGACTACGAGGTGAAGTACAATGCTATAGAGAAGGTTTGTGTGGCTTTGGTGTGGGCAACTCAGAAACTCCGTCACTACATGATGTCGTATGAGGTTTTATTGATAAGTCGTATGGATCCACTGAAGTACCTGATAGAAAGGCCGGTTTTATCCTACAGAACTGCTCGTTGGTCGATTCTTCTCAATAAGTTCTACATAAAGTATGTAACGCAGAAGTCAGTGAAAGGAAGTGTCATTGCAGATTACTTGGCTAGCTGCCCTGTGGCGTCATCAGAACAATTTAATGATCAATTCCCCAATGAGGATGTCCTGGAAATTGGAAAGAAGAGTTGGAAAGTATACTTCGATGGAGCTGCAAACAAAAGAGGGTATGGGATAGGAGTTCTGCTGGTCTCACCCGAAGAAGCATTCACACCATTGGCGGTAAAGTTGGGGTTCGAAGCAACCAACAACATTGCCGAGTATGAAGCCTGTATCCTTGCGTTGGAAGCTGCACTAGAATTGGGGATCAAAGAGTTGGAGGTTTTCGGAGATTCAGCACTGATTATTTGTCAGATAAAGGAGGAGTGGAAGACTCGTGATGAGAAGCTGCTGCCGTATCATGCATACTTAGAAGCCTTTACTAAGGAATTTATGGAAATAGAGTTTAATTACTTGTCAAGAAATAAAAATCAGTTCGCCGATGCTTTGGTAACACTAGCTTCTATGGTGGAAATCCCGGATGGTGGGAATGTAAAACCGTTGGTGATAGAATGTAGAGAAAAACCTGTGTATTGCTGCTCTATTCGAGAAGGAGAGGTGAAAGATGGCCATCCTTGGTACCATGACATCCTGAAGTTTATTGAGGAAAGGGAATATCCGGAAGGAGCATCCCGCATTGATAGGAGAACACTAAGGAGGCTAGCAAGTCACTATGTTTTGTGTGGAGGAAAGCTATACCGGAGGTCATACGACGGGGTCCATCTATTGTGTGTCACTGAGGAAGAAGCCGAACATCTTGTTAGTAAAATCCATGAAGGAGTTGGAGCACCGCACATAAATGGTTATATGCTAGCTAAGAAAATCATGAGGTTAGGTTACTATTGGTCTACAATGGAGAGAGATTGTCATGCACATGTCAAGAAGTGTCACAAGTGTCAGGTCTTTGCTAATGGACAACACTTGCCTTCCATGCCTTTGACAAGCATGTCGTCACCATAGCCCTTTGCAGTGTGGGGAATAGATATAATTGGGCAGATTAAGCCAAAAGCCTCCAATGGGCATGAATACATCTTGGTAGCTATCGATTACTTCACTAAGTGGGTAGAAGCAGCTTCTTACAAGACCCTGAATGCTAAGAAGGTAGCACAGTTCATACAGCTCAACATCATTTATAGATATGGGGTACCCCATGAGATTATTTCAGACAATGGTCAGCACTTTCAGAAAGAAACCAAGGAGCTGTTGCAGAAATACAATATAGTGCACCATCTATCCTCCCCTTATCGCCCGCAGACTAATGGGGCAGTGGAGGCCGCCAACAAGAATGTTAAGAAGATATTACAGAAAACAGCTAACACTTACATTGATTGGCATAAGAAGTTACCCTTAGCCTTGTGGGGCTATAGAACATCCGTAAGATCGTCAACAGGGGCTACCCCCTATTCTTTAGTGTATGGGATGGAGGCTGTTTTGCCTATTGAGTTGGAGGTACCGTCATTACGGGTTACCATGGAAAGTCAGATAGCAGAAGCAGATTGGGTTAAGAACCGTTATGATGAGCTGGCGTTGCTAGATGAAAGGCGATTGAGGGCTTTATATCATGTGCAGGGATATCAGCGAAGGGTTGCAAGAGCATTCAACAAGCATATCAAAGACCGAGGTTTGAAGACACGGGATTTGGTGTTGAAAGAAATCAGAGCTCCAATTTTTGATCCGCGAGGGAAATTCAAGCCAAGTTGGGGTGGCCCATATGTTATTAAAGAGATATTGCCAGCAGGGTTGTTCGCCTCATGGATTTAGAAGGAATTGAGTTCACTCGCCCTACCAACTTGGATCAATTGAAGAAGTATTATGTGTAAGGCTTGCTAGGTTGAAAACCTATAAGGGCGGCCTAAGCAAAAGTTAAGGCATTTGAACTACGAGGGCCTGATTCCCCATTCCTAAAAAAAAAAATAAAGAGAAGAAAGAAAAAAAAGAGAAAAAAAAGAGAAAAAAAAAGAAAAAAGGATGGGGATATGTAGGCAACCCATAAAGTTACCTTGGGTGTGGTCCAAACAACACCACAACAACAAATCTCAAAATTAAATTATTATTGGTAATTCATTTAGAACTAATTGATTGACAAAGCAATTTATTGGTGTTAAATAAAGAACTATTGACATGCCATAGATATCCTATTTCTAAAGTCTTCAAGTCCTTCTGTTCTTCTTCAGAATCTCTTGGTCTACTTTCTTCTCCTTTCTTTTAAGTCTTCGCTTCTTTTGTCATGGGCATGTGCTGCTTCCACTGCTTCCAAAATGTCTTCCCTACAAAATCCAAGCCTTGTGTCCTTGATAAGGTCACAAATCCTTTCCCTGCATAGGGTTTCTCTTTCACCCAAGCTAATCTTCAACCATGTCTTGTATTCAGGGCTCATGACATAAGGCCCATCAGTGTTTTCAACTCGAGTCAGTTTCAGTTGGTCAGTCCATCTAGTCTTGGCCCACTTAACCATTGTGAGGCCCACAGGTTCAACAGAATGATCGAATACCATGGAAGTAGGTATGGTTTGCATGGCACCCATCTGGCGAAGGATTCTTGAAGTTCAATAGATTGAAGTTGATCTCAACCCTATGAGCTTGACCATAGCACACCCAGAAGATCGAAGAAGAATTCGTTCCTTGCATCCCCATGTGAGGACAAACCATTTGATGTTTCGCCATGAGAGCGTTTGGAAGAAACCTAACCATTCCCTCAAAGAAAATTGACCAGGGAGTTCAACTCGACGACAACAATAATGTTGGGGTTTGTATGGATTAATGGTGGTAGCAGATAAGAAGTTAAGCCTTTCGAGAAGCCACATCTGCAGTAGAATGGGGCTCCCTCCTAATAGGGCTTGTGGGTTATTATGAACCTTGTCTAAGCTGTTGAGGGTTTCAGCTAGCGCCATGGGAATCAGGTTGTGATGTTCAAGAAGAAAAGGAATCAGTTCACATATTAGAATAGGGACATAGAGAGTCCCTGTGGAGATAAGGAAGCAACCAACCAAGCAAAAAGCAAGAACGCGTTAAGTATTAAGGTTGAAATTAATGGTACCTTTGCTATCATGGGCCAAAAAGGAAGTTGCTATTTCCATGAGATTCACCATGTGATCCTTCACAAATATAGAGGCCTCTTGTTGAGAAATCCCAACGAAGTTGGAAAAAGAAATCAGGTAACTTGAGCGTAGAGTAGGGAGGATGAAAGGTCCTACAGGTGAAACTCCATACAAAGCGTAGAATTCCTCCATTGTTGGGCATAGCTCTTAGTAGTTGAAACGGAATACATGAAGTTGGGGATCCCAAAAGTATGCAGCAGCAGCAAGAAGAGTGGTTTCAAGCTTCACATGCATCAAAGAGAACAATGGATCCAAGCAGTAGCGCTTGAACTCCTTCCTTGCCTCCGCACTCATAACTTTCAGAAAATCACTTAAGAACTTGTCTAGGGCTTCCATAACTTGCTCTCAATGAATGTAAGTAGGGTTTGAGACCCCTTGGACGTGCTTTTATAGGGAAAAATTCAGAAATCCGTGTTTTAGAAGGTGAAATTCTGTCAAAATAGGAAGTTTCCTAAAAACAGGCGAAACACCGCTTCGGGCTCAGGTGACCACCCAGGCCTAGGCGGCTAGCCACCTGGGCCCAGGCGGCTAGCCACCCAGCCCCAGGTGGTCACCCGAGGCCGCCGCTTTGTTTCGCCCATTTTTGCCTTGTTGTGCCATTGTTTGGCCCTTTTGTGATATTTTGACTCTTTTATGCTTGATTTAAGCCCATTTTTCACACAATACAAGATCATATCATTGCAATAAAGTTCAACATAGATTCATCAAGTATCCATAATAAGAGTTCAAGGTTGGGAATTGAAATTCCTAATTAGTACATAACAAGATAGATAATAAGTTCCAACATTCCTAACAAGGGGTGAGTGAAACTCAGTGATTTCCCGTGGGCCTTCTCTTTCGACTTAGCCCAGCTCCATCATGACCTGAACGAGGTGCTCTAGAAGGGGGCATATCCTATGGTGGGTGAGATGATGATGCCTGTTGCAAAGAAAGATAATGAGTTAGTAGGGTAATGGTGCCAATCCTAGTTGAAAATTAATAAAGATGATCGCTTACTTGGGGATTCAAGCGTGCTTCTAGAATTGAGTTCTCTAAACTTATTCGCACAAGATCCCTCCTCAATCCTTCATTGAGTTCAATGCATTCCTGGGCGTACTCCTGTGGAACCTAGGAGAGTATAGACATGGTTAATAATGAAAGAATCCAATTTCAAGAAGGTAAGAGTTTAGAACTCACATTCTCATAATATGGATCGATCTTGGGATATTCATCGAATGGTGGATGGGTAATGTCAGTCTTCACAAATTTCATCCCACTGCACAAGTTCACATACCAATTTAGTTGTGGGAGGGGTGGAGGTTGATTTCCTTCAAGGTCTTCATCCTCGTCATTGTAAGTCATCCCAGTGGCTGATCCAACTGTGGAGCTGTGTCCCCTTGCCCGTCGACCCTGAAATCCAAATGTTTGTCAAGTGAAGTCTTTCTTATGATCTTAAAAAGAGTTTAAGAGTTTGGGGAGCTCACCCCTTAAGGTGGGAGACCAGTGACCCTAGGATTCATCAAATATTGTCGACAAAAGGCAGTGTATTCTATGCGAGGGGAGGTGAATCCCTCAGCATCCCAACCCTTCAGAGCCTCTTCTAGTTCATCCCCCACCAGGTGGCTAGTATGCCTCATGTTCTTTGGTGGCATGGAAGGTGTCACAGCTGCATTCATGTTTCCATGGACTTGTCTTAGGACTCGCTCCCCAAGATACCAACATCTACCTGTGGGGCCTTCAAAAAGGACCCTTTTGCTTGTCAACTCCAAACAAGAGGAGTACTTCTCGGGTAGCCTATGCTCCCACAGCCTCCATAGATCCCATTCCACCTGTTGAGTTTAAAATGAGAAATGAGAAAAAAGATAAAAAGATAAAAAGAGAAAGAAAGATTCTACCATATCAGCAGTCAAGCTAGCAAGATATGCCCTTGCATGGGCATAATCATGTCGATTGGAGGCTCTTGTAGCCAAACAAGATGGAGCGTAATTCTGGAGGATGGGCCATGACATGGCATCACTAGCAAGAGTTGGGCGACACATGTTCAGGTACTCGTAGTACCATATCTGTGGAAAATCAAAGAAATAGAGGAAATCATGTATGTGTTAAAGTTTCGGGAAATAATAGAGAATTGAATGTTCTTTGTTACCTCCCAAACGAAAGGAAGTCCCCCAAAGTTCTTTGCAACTCCTCGGGACATGTTAGTCATAGAGCGATACATGGTTGCAAAAGCAGCCCCACCCCAATTATATCTCCCAATTTTGTTCACATCTTCCATGCTAACTAGCAACTCTAGTCGAGCCATGTCATTGGTGCCCACAAAGAAGGTACATGAAATCATGTAGAGCAAGAAAGCTCTCACAATGTATTGGGGATCCGTCCCCTCACTCTCTTCCACAATGGCAAAGGTGTTGTAGAGTCAAGTACGGCGCACACCTTTTGGGCTTAACTCCGCTTCCACCCCGAGTAGAGCTACTATGTAGTTTTGATCCATGTTGGCATGTTCATAGTATTCCAAGCGCTTGCCTTTTAAGCTCAACCCAGTTATCATGGTGAAATCCTTAGGGGTCATGGTCATCTCCCAGAAGCTAAAATGGAAAGTGTTGGTAGTGTCCCACTATAGCTCTGTCAAGGCAAATAATGCTTGCCTATCCCATTGCTCGTTCCATAGAGCATCTAGGAAGGGCCCAAAACCCGCCTTCTTTATTATCTTGCGAGCACGTGGTTGGGCATGTTCTATATGTCTCCACCATGAGATGAGCCCCTTCATTGATGTCCTTGTACGGAGACTTTGGAAATCGAGCTATTTCAAAGGATTGTGTATTGAGTTAGCATTGAAAACGTAGAGATATTGGGCATACATTGGTAATTGATTTCAAATGGTTTTCCAAAAGCTTTAAAATATGGGTTTTGATTCATGAAATGAATTAGAAATGAATGCCCATGACTTTGTGTATTCAAATTCATTGATTTTGTAAGGATTGAACATGGTTTTGCCTTTCGGGCATTTTATCAAACACTTGGTGTGTAACTTGTTTTCAAGCATTGAAATGAAAGATTTTGTATACCAAATCCTTGCCAAGACCATTTGACTTTACACTACAATGCAAACCTATTGATTTTACAAGAATTGAACATGTTCTTGTCTCTTTGGCATTTTATCAAACACTTGGTGGGCATCTTTTCTCAAGCATTGGGAAACAAGCTTTTTGCACATTCAATCCTTGCCAAATCAATGAACTTGGCTTAACAATGATAGAAACAATCAAAAGAAGATCACGGGAATGCATTTTATCCAATAGAAATCAAGATTTCAAGATAAACATGTTAAATTCGGAAGAACTAACCTCATGTTGGGAATGGAGGTATGAGAGATGCTTCTTGGGTTCAAGCAACACCTTGTCTTGGGATGCATCATAGATTGGTGCCTTGTATGTATTCTTGATCACATAGTATGGATACTTGATGTTGGAATCATTGCTAGAAGCCATTGATGATGGTTGAGCTTGTATGTAAGAAAAATGGGTTTGATAAGAAAGATGATGAATTTGATCTTGCAAATGGATGATTGATGCTTGTTTTTGTTGTTGAATGACTTGTTCTTAATGCTATTTCATGCACACAACTTGAATTGAAAGTGAAACTTTGATTGAGAATGTGTATGTGAGAATTTGGGGAAGGATGGAGTGAGTTTCTAGAGAGAGAAGCTCTCAAATTCAAGCTTGGAGGCTTGAATGCACAAATGGGGGGTCAAGGGTTTAAAAACCCTCAAACTAGGCAGCACCAGCCTCAGGTAACCGCCCAGCCTGGGGCGGCAAGCCGCCTAGGCTTGGGCAGCAACCCACCTACAGCCAGGTGGTCAGCCTCCCTTGCTCGCTCTGTTGCGCTCATTTGGCCTTTGCTCGCCTATTCGTGCTTTTAAACATTCTTTGAGATGCAATCTCATGCATGTTTTGAGTTGAAAAATGAGTGAATATCTTGACATTATTTAGCATGAAATGTTTTGAAATAGATTGCATTGGTGACCCTTGTGTGGGCATGGCATGCTAGTAGGGTTGAACAACCCTCTCTATGCATGTGATTTTTGATCATTTGGGATGAATTTCCTCCTATGTCACTATGATTGGTTATCATTTGGGATAAAGATACTTTCCCTATGTGCATGTGAATGATGGTTTTCATGAGATAAATGTGTCTCCTATGTGAGTTGATGTTTGAGTTGAGGCATGAATAGCCTCTATGTGAGATGATTTGGCGAACTTGTTGAGTGTTGATAAA
This sequence comes from Liquidambar formosana, assembly GCA_039720395.1. NCBI lineage: Eukaryota > Viridiplantae > Streptophyta > Magnoliopsida > Saxifragales > Altingiaceae > Liquidambar > Liquidambar formosana. The sequence continues at coordinate 3,641,205 of CM077828.1, forward strand.
TAGAAGCTTACCTTTGTCTTGAAGACTTAGTGAGAGATGCAATCTTTCTCATGATTACATGCTTACCTTGATAGCTTGAAAGATGCAACCTTTCCCATGATTTGTGTTTACCTTGATGGTTTGAATATGAGAAGGACGCAATCTTTCTCATACAATGTATTCACCTTGAAATGTTTGATATGAGAAGGATGCAATCTTTCTCATGTCACATGTTTGCCTTGATAGCTTGAAAGATGCAATCTTTCCCATGATTTGTGTTTACCTTGATGGTTTGAATATGAGAAGGACGTGATCTTTCTCACGTTATGTGTTCACCTTGAGAGTTTGATATGAGAAGGATGCAATCTTTCTCATGTCACATGTTTGCCTTGATAGTTCGAAAGATGCAATCTTTCCTGTGGTATGTGTTTACCTTGATGATTTGAGCAAGAGAAAGACGTGATCTTTCTCGTGTTATGTGATCACCTTGATATTTGAATGATAACCTTGATGGTTTGAACATAAGAGGGACGCGATCTCTCTTGTGTTACATGATAACCTTGATGATTTGAATATGAGAAGGATGTATCTTTCTCATGTTTTGAGATAGCCTTGATGGCATAGTGATACCTCGTATTATTCGCCAGAGCCATTGGCGTAGTATGGGAAGACCTTTCATCGAACACAGATTCGGTGTAAGCTATGGATACCTCGTATTATTCACCAGAGCTATTGGTGTAGTATGAGAAGACCTTTCATCGAATGCAGATTCGGTGTAAGTTATGGATACCTCGTATTATTCGCCAGAGCCATTGGCGTAGTACGGGAAGACCTTTCATCGAACGCAGATTCGGTGTAAGCTATGGATACCTCGTATTATTCACCAGCGTGACTGGTGTAGTATAAGAAGACCTTTCATCGAACGTAGTTCATGAAAGCTGTGGATACCTCATCTTGTCCCCCAGTGAAACTGGTATACCGTATGAAGAGTTCTGTAGAACTTATGAGGAGTACCTTTATGCTTGTGTATGATGAATTCGAAGAATTCAATGATATGATCACTCTCTTTTCCCCAGTGGGTGTTGATGAAATCAACTCCCCGGGCAAAAATGGGTTGTTCTTTTGGTCATTGGTTCGCAAGTGAAACTTGCTCACCAATGAGGGGCTTCTGTCACACCCCATTTTTGCCACCTTAGCTAGGGTTTGTCATTTCATGTGTCTTTTTGTGTCCTTTTTGAGTCTAGTCTTTTGCATTGAGTTTCTAAGGTCCTAAGGATGGTGTGTATGAATTTTGGTTCGATTTGGAGTTGATCTTGAGGGTTAATAAGAACTTTTGTGACTTGAGGGGCATAATCGTCTTTTAGGCCACAAACTTTCCATTTGACCTTGAAATGATCTCCAAGTTGTCAATTGGAGTTCATATGGATGCATTTGAGGTATTTATGGGTTCAATTCGATGAATTGATGGTTCGGGATTAGAATGGCTCAACAAGGCTCAGGTTGGCTAAGAGACCTATTTCAGGTTAGCTCGAATTGGCTCATGATTTTCACTCCATGAATACTCATTTGACCTTGATTAGTCTTAATTTCATCCCCAAATGTGTTTAGGGAGGTTGAATTTCGAATTAGAAAGCATTCGGTGCGACCCTATGTGCATACCTAAGCTAAGCGATGGTGAGGCATAGCGGTTAACCACCTTTGTAGGACCCAACCATGCAGCCATGGCTAGGGTTTCTTGCCCTCAAGTGACTCAAATTACATTCCCCTTCGAAACACGGTTGTTTTGGCTTTCGTTTCGTCAAAATCGGAGTTAATTTGAACCCTAAAACACATTTGGAAGCTGAAAGGGTCAAAAATGGGCATAAGCTGACAGGGCCTCGGGTGACCACCCAGGCTTGGGCGGCTAGCCGCCTGGGCCCAGGCTGCTAGCCGCCCAGCCCCAGGTGGTCACTCAAGCCACTTTCCTTTTTTGAGTCTTGACGCGGCTCCCTCCCTATTTCCTCGGATTTGCTCGCCTCCAGCCGCCATTTAACCCTAATTTCAGCCCTATTTGACCTACTTGAGCCCCAAGGGAACCTCTAAGAGCCCTTGGATCAATATCTAGCGTTTTAATCCCAACCATTGAGGGTTTTCCCTCAAACCCTATAAATACCCCCTTATACTTCAGCAATGGAGGAGGGAATTTCTGAAGTGTGAGGCATGTGTGAGACTTGGAGGCTATGGCAGCCATCCTTAGGGTAGTTTAACCTAAACTTTGAGTGAGAGAGTGAGAGAGAAAGCTTGAAGGAAGGCTGGAGTTGGGCTTGAAGGCTTGAAGGAAGGAATTCCTAGCAGTGCATAAGAGGAGGAGGACTCTCTACAGCAGCCACCATAGGTATACCTCTTCCCCTTTCTCTCTTTCATTCAAACTAGGGTTTTTTGCATAGAATAGCATAATTTCATGTCCAAGTTCATGTTTTTATCATGTGTTGATGCTGCTAATGCTTAGAATACATGATTAGAATAATGTTTGTGGCTGGATTTGCATGATATAATGTTATTCCATGTGATTTTATGTGTAGTTGTGTTTTTTTAGGGTTTCTAGAGTTTGTTCTAGGGTCTTGCATTGAATAGCTATGATTTCATGCTAAAGCATATGTTTTTATCATGTCTTGCTACTTCTATGAGTTAGTATGCATGATTAGGATGATGTTTATGGGCTGTTTAGCATGCTAGGGTATTATCCCAAGTGATTTACTGCATAGTTGAGATTCTAGGATTTCTCTAGTGCTGAAATTGAGTTTATGCTTAGAATAGCATTATTTCATGTGAAAGCCTATGTCTTTATCATGTGTGGATCATTCTATTAGTTAATATGCATAGATTGAATGCTGTTCATATTCTGTTTTGCAGGTTTAGAGTGATTTCATGGGATTTTATGCACTAGTGCGATTCTAGGGTTTCATTCATCCTTGTTTTAGGAAAGTTGCATATAGCATGATAGCTTAGGATTTTTTCTTTGTTTCTTCTTCATAGTTGCTGCGTATGTGTTCCATATTAGGTCACTATGATGTTTTTGCATTCATATTAGTTGAATTTAGGGTTTTTTCATGTCATTACATAAAGGGCTGAATTAGGGTTTTAGTTAGCTTATGATTCATGTTGTTTGCATGATTTATGGTTGATTTTAAGCTCTATTTCAATTCTGTCCCGATCTGTTTAATGGCTTTTTGAGCATATGTTAGCCTATGTTTAAGCATGATAATTGCTTGATTAGAACCTAGCTTGTTTGGTTAGTATTTTTGGTATGTTTTGCATGCAAATTGCAGGTGCTTGACAGGTACAACAGGTGCAACTCCCCCACCAATGTGGGGGGGTTATTTTTGGCTATTGCGAGATGAAATCTTGCAAATAAGATAATTACCCTATGCAATAGGGTAGTTATTTTGACAGGTTGCTTTTGCTTAAAGGTAAGTAGGGTATGAGGGTGCCCCAATTCACCCTTCTTTCCTTTCCTTGAAACTTTCCCTTTCTCCCCCCCCCCCCCAGGGTTGTTTCCTAATAGGGGAACATGGCAATCCTTATAGTTTCCTTTCATTAAAAAAATACCTTTTAAATCAAAGTTTCCATCTTTATCAAATTCCATATTTACTAAATATCTTTTGAAGAATCATTTATTTTTTGGAAACTTACTATATTTCTTATGAAAGGAAACTTAGGGTTTACCATAGGCCTCCATTAGGTTATAACCCTATTCCCTTTTGAACTACGTGGACTTTGATCCATGTATTTTCATACATGGTACGTAGGCGCTCTTCGTGAGGTTCAAGTCCGCCCTAGGATACTAAGTATCCTAGGTTTTCTTTCCCCTCTTTATTTTTTCTGTTTTTCTTTGATTTAATTGATTGTATGGATGAATGAATGGATGAAATGCATGCTGTCTTTTTTATGATAATTGTTGATTTGTGTGTGATTAAGACTTTGATTTAGCCCAATTAAATTAAGAGACCGTTTAGGGCGATATGGGTGCCTATAGGCTTTGCCTAAAACCTTCCCATATCATAACTTAGCCTCCGAGTCCCCGATTTCTCTGGTTTCCAAAAGACTTCTTTTGCCTTTCCATTTTTAAACATGGAGTCAATCTTTTGTTTTCCTAAAACAAAACTGTTTTTTTAGGGTTTTCCTTGTTTCCTTTAAAAAATAAGGTGGCGACTCCTTTGTCTTTTTCAAACCTATTTTCTGTTCAACCCTTGTGGGCCCGCTTTTTGGGGTCCACAGACACTAACAGCCCTAAACTCACAAATATGCTTAAAAACACACAAAACATACTCCACACATACTAAAACCAAACTAAAAAGAACCTAAATCATGCATATTAACTAACTAAAGCAATAAAACATAATAAAAATCCTAACTCTAACATGCGATAACACTACTCTAAAACAAGGACAACGGGAGCACAAGAATCACAACTATGCTTAAAAACACATAGGACAGCCCTAAAGCATGCTAAACTTATGATAAACAGTAGATATTCCATGTATATTAACTAGCTAGAGTGTTAATACATGATAAAAAAGCTACCTTTAACATGCAATAAGCCTATCCTATATGAAAATCCATATTCAGCATAAAGAAGGAGTGAGGAATACCTTAAGAAGAAGCTTCCTTGCTGCTGTAGAGACTCTCTCTTCCTCTTATGGATTACTTGAACCAATATTCTCCAAGGCTACAGCAAGAACTCCCACTCTCCTTCAAGCCTCTCTCTCTTATTCTCTCTCAAACACTTAGGTTTTTAGGCATAAAGTGGCTCCCTTGTGTTGAAGCATAGGGGGTATTTATAGACTTCAATTAGGATTAACCAATGGCTGGGATTAAAACCCTAAAAATTAATCCAAGGGCTATTAGAGACCCCTTTGGGGTTTAAGTAACTCAGAAGTTACAAAAAAATAGAAGGAAACTCGTCCAAAAGAGCCCAAATACGTCAAAATAGGTAAGAGTCCGCTTCAGCAAGAAATCATAGAGCAAATAGGAAAGTGCTCTCGGGTGACTACCAGGGCCTGGGCGGCTAGCCACCTGGGCCCAGGCGCCTAGCCGCCCGAGGCTGGGTGGTCACCCGAGCTCACTTTGGATTTTTGCCTATTTTTGACTCCTAATCCTTCTAGAAGTGTTTCAAGAGCCAAATGAACTCTGATTTTGATGAAACAAAAGCCAAAACGACCGTGTTTCGATGAGGAATATGTTTTTGAACATTTTAGGGTGAAAACCACTAACCATGGGGGCATGGTTAGGTTTGACAAAGGCAGTTAACCGCTATGCTCTACCTTCGCTAAGCATAGACATGCACATAGGATTAAACCAAATGCTTTCCATATCAAAATTAAACTTTGTAAAACACTTTTAGGGATAAAATGATGACTAATGAAAGTCCATTTGAAAAGATTTGATTGGTAATTGTGAGTCAATTAGAGCTAACCCATAAGAGGGTCAATTAACCAACTTGAACTACAGTGAGCCATTTTAATCCCGAGCCATTGATTCATCAAATTGACACTAGAAATACCTCATATGCATCCATATGAACTCCAATTGACAACTTGGAGATCATTTCAAGGGCAAATGAAAAGTTTGGGACTTAAAAGACGATTATGCCCCTCAAGTCACAAAAGCTCTTATTATCCCTCAAGATCAACTCCGAATTGAACCAAAATTCATATCCATTGTCCTTGTGACCCTAAAAAACTAATGCAAGTGACTAGACTCAAAAACAAAACAAAAACATGCATGAAATGATGAGCCCTAGTAAGGTGGTGCAAAAATGGGGTGTGACATCGCCGAAAAAAATGGAACGCAGGAAGGTGAGAAGCCTGATTTTTCAGTCGGGTGTGTGAGATGGCACGATTGTAAATTAAGGCAACTTGTAAAAACAGGGGTGTATTAGGCTTTTTACTGTCAAATGGGGTTTTTACTATATAAACGTCAGTTTTAATGGGTTCTATTATCTTAGAACTCTTATACATGGGGGTTTTGGCCAAAATTCCCTTTTTTTCCTTTCCTTTTAAGGAGGAAAACCAACAAACTACACTTTGTAATTTAAAATTTCAAATAAAAATTGGAGAGAGACAAAAAAAAGTGGGCAATTAACTGAAAGGAAGATAATATAGGTGGCTGTTTATTGTTATTTTTCCCAGTCGAAGATCGTTTTAATTTACAAAAAACGTTGGGAGAGACCAAGCCTTTTTTTGCCTCTCTTTCAAGCCTCTCCCTGTCTCCCTCTCCCAATAATCAATTGCCTTCTTCAATTTTAAAAAATCTAGAGAGAAAAACCAAACTTTTTGCCTCTCTTTCATGCCTCTTATAACGACCCACAAAACATGTTCAATTTTATGAGCTCCATAAAGTAAAACTCTCCAAAAATGAAGTTTCCTTTGAACTTACAAAATATGGTACAACTGCGAAAGCAATGGCTAACCCAAAAACCATCAATATTCATTACTCAACTAATAAAATAATATTTACACCAGCTTTATACAAATAACAAATAAAATAAATCGACAAGATAATTTCTCTAAATCTTGACCCCAATTCTACTACGTGCCTCTAATGACAATGACCTGAAAATATATTATCATAAACAACAACTGCCTAATAGAAAATCTAATTCCTATATAATAAATAATGTTTCAAATATCACATGCAATACATGCATTTGTATTAAAAAAATAATAGAGAAACCATATAACACGAATTCCAAATCATATGCCTCGAGTATAATCCAACGACCAATCACAATTCAATTCTTATATATATTGGCCATAAATAAAATCAACCATCATAATTCATATCGTCAAATAATACCATTATCAATCTTTATCACTTGACACAAATCAAATCTCAATATATGTATCAAAATAATCATTATTTCACTGTACAAGTGTACAAGAATTAAACCCTCTACCTATTAATCTTTCCATATTTGAACATATGTAGACATAATGGTTGGAATAAACTCAATGAATTCTCCCACTCCTGTCTTCCTCTGGGCTCTTTCTTCTTTTACTTAAGCCGAATAATGTATATAGGCATGTATTGTGTCCAACACCTCAACCTATTTAAATAAGTATAGGTTAGAAGTTTAAGTCGGTGGCATAGATATGGTTCCCACATGAACCCATACTTACTTCACATGGGTTTGCTTGCTTTTAACCTATATACTATCTATACTGTAACGGGAGCTGAGAGAACACACAGCTCCATTTTGCCACATCATCATCACTTTTGACAAAAAATTATTATTTAATATTCATTTCTTAGTGAAATACCAAAATAAGGCAATTGGTAGTCATATTCTATCAAGTTGACAACTAATTTTTAGTACGTTAGCAGTGAATACCTATTTTTGATATTAAGTTGGTAAGTGGTCACCAAAAGGTACATTCTCCTTTGCTACCTTCCAACAATTGAAGAAATTACCTTTTGATGGCCACTTTGCAATGAAATAGCAAATAGAAGGTATTGGCTGTCAACTTGCTACAACTTAACTGTACGTATGCTTCAAAATGACTACTAACTTCTTATGTTTGATATTTTATTGGGAAGTAGTTACCAAAATGTAATTTCCCCCAATTGGGATTCCCATTTTTGTTCCTTTCACAATTCGCATGTTTGTCCTTCAACAAAAAATATTGTAAAAATGCTTTTCAACTGGGTTCAAAACTAGTCAATCTCTTTTGGCCAGCTACCAGTCAGGGCTATTAGCCTGGACGTTAAACGACCTCATGGGGCGGTGGCCCTGCGTGGGGAGCGGGGATTAGTCAGGCTCTGATAGTTCGGACACCTTGTTGCTTGGCAAAAAAAAAAAAAAAAATCTATCAATGGAAACTGGTAAACTTATTTATTAATTACTTTTAATACTTTCTCACTTTTCGATATAGGCCTGAAAAGATCAAAAGTAACGTAGATACATTGTAATTGTAAATTGTATTTGTTTTCTTCTATTTTGGGTAATTAAAAACAAAACAAAACAAAACTGTGATCCTTCATCTTGAAATTGATACATTTTAATCTACAACAAAACCAAACCAATGAAAAATAAAAATACAAAATTATGATCCTTAATATTTCTTCTTCGTTCTTCTAGGCAAGCCACCAGTAACCCAACAAGAGGAAAAAAAAAAAAATTGGTACTTTCTGTAATTTGTAACATAACTAAACAAATGAAAAATAAATAGCCTCCACTAACCAAAAAAAAAAAAAAAATCCAACAAATGAAAAATAAATAACCATGAATATGATTGTTTATTTTCTTTGTACTCCTTACATGCATTGAACCACTAACAGAAGAGGGGAAAAAAAAATACAAACATAATTAAAAACGTGGATTGATTGTTCTTCGAAATTTGTAGCAATCTAAAATTTAAAAAAAAAAATTATATGACTTAGAAAAAATTTAATGTTATATGCAATTATATAAATATATATATATATATATATATATATATATATATATAGGGGAGGGATCCGTTTACACCCAGTGTAAAACTTTTTACTCTTACACCCTTTAATTAATATCCTTCAACAGGAATAATATTTCGTTAATCCAATGGTTGGATTAGGTTCCCTATTCATGCAAATCATACATGCCAAATTTCAAGTAAATCGGATATTAGGAACTATATCATTTACGAAGTGCCCCAAATTATAGTTTTATTTATATATAATAAAAAAAATGTGAGTTTACAGATCAAATACTTTCTGATATTGGATTTGCTTGAAATTTGGCACGCATGACATGCATGAATAGATAACCTAATCCAATGGTTGGATCGGCGAAATATTATTCCCACAAAAAGATATTGAGGGGTTTAAGAGTAAAAAGTTTTATACTGGATGTAAACGGATCCCTCCCCACACACACACACACACACACACACACATATATATATAGATAGGGATATGATCCATGGACTCATAAAAAGCACTTAATTTTTCACACAACTTATTAGCCATTGGATCTTAAAAGATCCAAGGGTCTTAAACAATGCTGATGTGGCTAGTTTTTTTAACCTGAGCTGATATGGCACTAATATATATCAGTAATTAAAAAAAAAAATGAAGTAGTAAAAAATATCTCAATCCCCAGATCATGTACGTTCCCTCTTCCATTTTCCCACTCCACCGTTCTCTCTCACCAAACCCTAGGTTGTGAGACGATGGCCGACAGTGAGATACCAACAATGATAATTCGATGAGGGTGCAGCGGCAAGATGATTTTTAATAATTTGTACCCGTTCTCCATTGTTTTTCTCCCCTTCCTATAACTCTCTCTCTGTTTCTCAGGAGTTGTCTCAGATCAATGAATCACTCTCTCCGGTATATTCTCTCTCTCGTGATTTCTTCTTTTTTTAATAAATAAATAAATAAATAAATAAATAAATAAATAAATAAATAAATAAATAAAACCAAAGAGATTTTCATATTAGCTTTTGGAACCTCAGGAACTTTGGTTAGTTACTCAGTTAGTCTTCTCTATTCAAGATTTTCTTCCTATGACTCTTGAGTAAGTTTTTTCTCCGCTTAATCAAAGAAAAATGTTGAACATATCAAATAAGTGTAAGAATTTTATTTAAATTCATGTGGGCTGCCATTGATTAAACTAAAATTAATATTTTATAAAACCCGGATTGATGAGAAATTGATTACGTGATGTACTGGATTCCCAATAAAGGTTGTGATTAATAAAGTTCATATGGGTTATAGTACACCTTAGTCACGTGTGATCACGTATATTGAGATATGGATAGGAACGTGTAGATGCCTTTCTTAATGGATAAGAGATACCTTTCTTGATGGACAAGAAAAAGACTTTCTTAATGGACAAGAAATCGGTTTACTTGTTGGACAAGATAAAAGCTTTCTTGGTAAACAAGAAATAGCTTTCTTATTGGATAAGATAAGTCATAATGGGAAGACTTATCCTATTTCATTCTCCTATAAATAGGGCATTGGTCCCCACCCTCACATACCTTGTTGGCTTTATTCAGTATAGTCTTGCCCCATTAAAAAGCAGAGAGTGTTTGTGTGGAGAGGGTGGAAGATCATTGCTGCACTACTAGATTGGTGGTTTAAAGGTTTGGATTGCGCATCAATGGAGTCTTCAGGTACGTAAGTGTTGTTTTAATTTTATGCATGCTTATGAACTTGGCAAATTTATCGATCTATTATATTCTAACAGTTGGTATCAAAGCCAATTTGCTTTAAGTTCATAGGCTGCAACTATGTACTTCTAGTATTGAGAATTTTAATTGCATAAATTATCAAATCATGTAGAGCCAAACATTTTTGTGGATTGAATTGAATACTATTTGATGAGGTTTTGATCTTATATAACTATATTTTTATTTTTAAAAAAAAAAAAGACGAATTAGCAAGAATTTTGAGATTTTTCATATATGTTTTTAAGTGCTCTCTTTATTGAGTTTTTCCAATATGAGGTTGTATATTATTTTCTTACATTATCATGGTCATATGTTATTCAAGTATCTATACGCACGTGTAATAATAATTATGTCCCATGATTTAAATTGGAATTTGTTAATGGACTATATGGCAATCCCGTACTAAGAAGATCCTATTGGTTAATTAGGTGGGTAGCCGCCAAAGCGGTCCATTCATGAAGATCATAGGGTTTTCTTGGTCTTAAGTATTTTTGGATTGCAGCTGCATTATTTGGGTTCTAACAAGTGATGGTTGACCCAAAGGAAATTGTTGCTTGTTTAAATCCAAATGATGGCACATTGTAATCACTGAAAATGTACAGATTGATAAAGGTTCTTCTGCCCAAAGGTGATGAATCTTTTGAAAATCCGCATGTTTCTCATTGGTTAGCAATGTGATACAGTTGGGCGGATTGTGCCCATTGTGATCTCCACCCAAAGGAGAGGTTGCAGTAGAGTGACTTATACCCCCATAAGAGCTCATAAAGAGATTAGAGCATAAATTTATGCCTTTAATAATTCAGTATAATTGTTTAAACATAGCATTTTATTTATTGCCTACAATTTTGAACACTTTAGTTGTTACTAGCCAACTATCCTCTATTGTGACTTTGAATGGAACCAACTTTAAGAAATGGAAGCAAGACTTAGAAATTGTTCTGGGCCTTATGGATCTCGACTTAGCCTTGAGAGAAGAAGAACCTCCAAAGCCTACTGATGAGACTTCTGTAGATGTAAAATGGAAATATGAAAAATGGGAAAAAGCTAATCACATATGTCTTTTAATTATGAAGAGATCCATGTCTGACACAATTCGTGGTGGGATTCCTGATTGCAACACTGCAAAGCAATTCTTAGATGCCGTGGGACAGAAGTTTTTAGAATCTGATAAGGCTGAAATAGGAAACCTAATGAGCACTTTGACTAGTCTTAGACATAATGGTTATGGGAATGTGCGTGAGTATATCTTGCGAATGGTTAACTTAGCTTCTAGACTGAATTCCTTAGAAGTACCCATCACAGATTCCTTCCTTGTTTACTTGGCCCTCAATTCTCTTCCTTCACAATATAACCAACTTAAGGTGACTTACAATGCCCAAAAAGAGAAATGGAGTCTCGATGAACTCATTTCTGTCTGTGTGCAAGAAGAGGAAAGACTTCGTCGTGAAAAAGGTGAGAGTGCTAATCTTATACATCGGGAACAAGGAAATAAGCGTCTTAACCAACATAGGAAACCAAATGGGAATAATAGGAATAATGGTAACCATAGGAAGCCAGCTCCTAATCCTAATGTACCTCAAGGTCCAGGATTTGATAGAAGAAAAATTAAGTGTTATCACTGCAAGAAGTTCGAGCACTTAAAGATGGAATGTCGTAGGTTCAAAGCTTGACTTGAGAAGAAGAATAAAGGTAATTCCTCAGTCTTAGTTTGTTTTGAGTCCAGTTTAATTGATGTACCTTTTGATTCTTGGTGGATTGATACTGGATCCTCTATTCATGTCACCAATTCCTTACAGGGGTTCATCACCAAGAGGGTACCAACCAAAGATGAGGTGAATGTGTTTGTAAGGAATGGCGTGAAGGTTGAGGTCAAGTTCATAGGAGTTGTTAGAATTCAATTGGAGTCTGGTTTTTCATTTCATTTAGTTGATGTTGTCTATGTACCTTCCATGAGAAGAAACTTAGTTTCTGTTTCCAAGCTTGTCGAGTCTGGATTTTCCTTCACATTTAATAAAAATGGATTTAGTTTGTTTCATAATTCTTGTGAGGTTGGAAATGGTTATTTGATTGATAGGTTATACAGATTGAATTGTTCCACTTCTTTCTTTTCCTTGAATATTGATAATAATTATGAATCTAATCAATCGGGTAATAGTGAATCTTCATCCATGCTTTGGCATAAGCGACTAGGTCACATTTCAAGAAAAAGGATTGAAAGACTAATAAAAGAAGGTATTCTTAATCAATTGGATTTTGGAGATTTTGGTGTTTGCATTGATTGTATAAAAGGAAAATTCACCAACTCTAGGAAGAAAGGTTCCACCCGTAGTGATGAGCTCTTAGAACTTATCCACATAGATATTTGTGGTCCTTTTCCAAATCCAACATTAAATGGTCATCGTTACTTCATCACTTTCATTGATGACTTTTCTTGTTATGGTTATGTCTTTTTAATTCAAGATAAATCAAATGCCATTGATGTCTTTAAAGTTTTCAAAGCTGAAGTTGAGAATCAATTGGAAAGAAAGATTAGAATTGTGAGGTCTGACTGTGGTGGTGAATACTATGGTAAACAGGGTGAGTTTGGTCGTAACCCAGGTCCTTTTGCATTATTTCTCCAAGAATGTGGTATTGTTGCACAATATACCATGCCTGGAACACCAGAACAGAATGGTGTTGCAGAAAGGCGCAATCGTACCTTAAAGGACATGGTGAGAAGTATGATGTGTAACTCATCCTTACCTGAGTCTTTATGGGGAGAAGCTCTTAAAATGGCTATTTACATCCTGAATAGGGTTCCTAGCAAATCTGTACCTAAAACACCTTTTGAACTTTGGACATGTAGGAAGCCTAGTTTAAATCACCTTCGTGTCTGGGGATGTAGGGTTGAAGCTAGGATTTACAATCCACAAGAAAAGAAGTTTGATCCTAGAACCATCAGTTGTCATTTCATTGGCTTTCCTGAGAGGTCTAAATGTTATAAATTCTACTGTCCCGGTTTAGGCACTAAGATTGTGGAGACAAATCGTGCAAAGTTTATTGAGAATGGTGAAAAGATAGAATCTCGTAAGATTACTTTTGAAGAAGAAAATTTGATTGTTCCAATAGAGATTGTCCAAAATGATCAGTCAATTGAGGAAGAAAAGGAACAACAACCAATGGCAGAACATGAAGAAAGGGATGAATTGGTTCGAGAAATACCAATTAGGAGATCTCAAAGAGTTCAGAAGCCGGCTTTATCTCAAGATTATGTTGTTTACTTACAAGAATCTGACTTTGATGTTGGTAAAGAGGACGATCCGTTGCTTTTTGATCAAACAATTAGTGGTTCGCAATCATCAAAATGGTTGGATGCTATGAAAGATGAGTTGAAGTCTATGGGCAGTAATAAAGTTTGGGATCTTGTGGAAGTTCCTGATGGAGTTAGACCAATAGGTTGCAAATGGGTCTATAAGACAAAGAAAGATTCGAAGGGTAACACAGAGCGGTATAAGGCGCGACTTGTGGCAAACGGTTTTACCCAAAGAGAAGGGATCGATTACACTGAGACTTTTTCTCCAGTCTCTTTAAAAGACTCTTTTAGGATTATCATGGCACTTGTAGCACATTTTGACTCAGAGTTACATCAAATGGATGTCAAAACCGCTTTCCTAAATGGTAATCTTGATGAAGATGTATATATGTTACAACCTGAAGGTTTCAAAGAAGAAGGAAAGGAGCATATGGTATGTAAATTGAAGAAGTCTATTTATGGTTTGAAGCAAGCATCGAGGTAGTGGTATTTGAAGTTTGATGAGATAGTGAGATCCTATGGCTTTATTGAAAATATTGTTGATCAGTGTATATACCTCAGGGTCAGTGGGAGTAAATTCATTTTTCTCGTTCTTTATGTTCATGACATTTTATTGGCCAGCAATGATATTAGTTTGCTTCAACAAACTAAATGTCTTTTGTCTAAGCATTTTGAGATGAAAGATCTTGGGGAAGCATTATACGTTCTTGGAATCGAGATTCATAGAGATAGACATCATGGTATCTTGGGATTATCTCAAAGAGCATATATTGACCTTGTGCTTAAGAGGTTTAATATGTTTAGCTGTTCTCCTGGTAAGGTACCTATTATTAAAGGATATAAACTTACGAAAGATCAATGCCCAAAGACTGATATGGAGAAGAAACTTATGAAGGACAAACCTTATGCTTCAGCTGTTGGGAGTTTAATGTATGCTCAAGTCTGTACATGTCCAGATATAGCTTTCGTGATTAGCATACTTGGTAGGTTTTAAGCTAATCCTGGTGAACTACATTGGTCAGCTGTAAAGAAAGTTATGCGATGTCTACAAAGAACCAAGGATTTTATGCTTACCTATAGTAAAGGGGAGAATCTTGAGGTAGTAGGTTATGCAGATTCAGATTTTGGTGGATGTCGGGATGATTTCAAATCCACGTCAGGGTATATCTTTATGCTAGCTGGAGAGGCAATTTCTTGGAAGAGCGTTAAACAGACTACTGTAGCATCTTCAACCATGCAAGCAGAGTTTGTTGCATGTTATGAGGCCACTACACAGGCAATTTGGCTTAAGAATTTTATTTCAGGACTTCAAGTGGTGGATTCTATTGCAAGACCTTTGAAGATATTTTGTGATAATAGTTCTGCTGTTTTCTATTCCAAGAATAACAAAAGGTCATCTGGTACCAAACACATGGAAATCAAGTATTTGCTTATCAGGGATAAAGTACGTAACAAGGAAGTTGTGATTGAACACATTGGAACTGAGGCAATGTTAGCAGACCCACTTACTAAAGGTTTACATATACCGGTGTTTAAGAATCATGTCACTAACATGGGGATAGTTGAGTCTTTTGATGTTTTTGGCTACTGGGAGTTTTCATGTAAAAAGTTAGTGGGAGTTGTTTTATAAACTATGTATTAGCTTGATTCCATAAAGAAAGTAACCCATACAGTCATCGAGTGCAACTGTTTTAATAAATACTATTTATTTTCACATGAAAACTCATAGTGTTATGTTTATTATCTGCCATATTTTTTGTGCATATCTGTTTCTTTATGGCAGGTTTCTATTAAAGGCATACAATATTAGACTTAAAGCATGTGGTTTCGCTTTAAGTAACTCATACGGTATAAAGTTTTTCACCTATGAGTGCAGTTAACTTAAGACATTCAAACCCTGTCTTAAGGGCTTCCATGAAGTATAAGGTTCTTGCAAACCATAAAGTTAGCTTCATGCTAGAAGCATAAAGGAGGACAGAATTGGATATAGCATAAATTTAATCACATTCAGTATGCTATCTTCCATACTACACGATCCATATTTGTTGGCGATTCATGTGGACAAGTATCCTTATATTTGTAACCATAGAATGGTCGTACGCTATACAGGGGTGTATTAACCTCTATGATTCAATATTTGTGATCTTGTTTGACCGAATCATGATACTAAGGTGTTATTCACTTTTCTATTTTTGTGGCCACTAAAGCTATCCAATCCGGAAATTTTTTTTGTATTTTTTCAATCAATGTTGCCCAAGTGGGAGAATGTAAGAATTTTATTTAAATTCATGTGGGCTACCATTGATTAGACTAAAATTAATATTTTATAAAACCCGGATTGATGAGAAATTGATTACGTGATGTACTGGATTCCCAATAAAGGTTGTGCTTAATAAAGTTCATATAGGTTATGGTACACCTTAGTCACGTGTGATCACGTGTATTGAGATATGGATAGGAACGTGTAGATGCCTTTCTTAATGGATAAGAGATACCTTTCTTGATAGACAAGAAAATGACTTTCTTAATGGATAAGAAATCGGTTTTTTTGTTGGACAAGATAAAAGCTTTCTTGGTAAACAAGAAATAGCTTTCTTGTTGGATAAGATAAGTCATAATGGGAAGACTTATCCTATTTCATTCTCCTATAAATAGGGCATTGGTCCCACCCTCACATACCTTGTTGGCTCTATTCAGTATAGTCTTGCCCCATTGAAAGACAAAGAGTGTTTGTGTGGAGAGGGTGGAAGATCATTGCTGCACTACTAGATTGGTGGTTTAAAGGTTTGGATTGCGCATCAATGGAGTCTTTAGATACATAAGCGTTGTTTTAATTTTATGCATGCTTATGAACTTGGAAAATTTATCGATCTATTATATTCTAACAATAAGTTCACTCACTCTTCTTATCGTGTAAAAAGATGTGTCATTTTTATTTTGAATTTGAAAAAGAATTGTGAAGGCCAAGTCAGTGGGTGGATTAAACAGGTAATATTTGGTATATCCAGTAGCACTCTTAGTCAAATCA
Organism: Liquidambar formosana; assembly: GCA_039720395.1. Taxonomy (NCBI): domain Eukaryota; kingdom Viridiplantae; phylum Streptophyta; class Magnoliopsida; order Saxifragales; family Altingiaceae; genus Liquidambar; species Liquidambar formosana. Next base: position 3,657,700 of record CM077828.1, read on the forward strand.
AATGTGCTAGTGCATTTCATCTATCAAGTGACTGAAGAAATTGAACCCATTTTTTCCGTAAAGGGGTTGGTTTTTGGTCAGTAGCCATGAATACAAACTCAAAATTTGTGGTAGGAAGTAGAGTTTTTCTGTCAAGAAAACATTATAGAAAGAAAATATTTGGGTAGTCATCCTTGAGTTTAAGACAATGGTATTAATAGAACAACATTGCTCCTGTTGAAATCCACGCAATCCTGTACTGTAAACTACATTTTGTCATGACATTTTTTTTTCTTTCAAATATTATGACTCTGCTTATTAGTGGGCTCTGCATTAGAGATAATCTTTTTCTTCAAAGGATTACCCACCATTAGAGATTATCTTTTTCTTCATAGGATTTGAGATATAAAACTGACAGGAGGATTGAAACAGTACTCATCATTTCTATAGTGTCCTGTTGCACCCTCGTCTAATTATCGTCGTCGGTAACTCGGTCTCTCGCTGCCAGCCCATCGTCTTCCAACCTAGGGTTTGGTGAGAGAGAAGGAGGGTTAGGAAGAGGGAATGTAGATCTGGGGATTAAGATATTTTTTAGTACTTCATTTTTTTTTTAATTGCTGATATATATTAGTGCCACATTAGCTCAGGTTAAAAAAACTAGCCACATCAGCATTGTTTAAGACCCTTGGATCTTTTAAGATCTGATGGCTAATAAGTTGTGTAAAAAATTAAGTGCTTTTTATGAGTCCATGGATCTTGTCCCATATATATATATATATATATATATATGGATATAAGGGGATGCTAGCGACAGTCACTTGCACCTTCTCTTTTATACCTTCACCGTAAATTCTTGACACGTTGCAAGTACTTTAAAGAGCCCAACCAACAACCGGTAAAAAGAAGCAAAGAAAAAGAAAAAAAATTAAGGGGGAAAAATTAATATGGGGAATTACCAATTGATTCCATCATTCGGTGGTATTGCCCTACAAGGATTGGGTGATAATTTTAAAATTACTAATGACCAATGAGGACGGGGTTAACCAAAGGTGAGTGTGTGGTTTATTTGTATTGTCCCATTTTACCCTTCCCTCTGCATAAAGAGATCTGTCTAATCTCTCCTTTTTTTTTCTCTCTCTCCCTCAGTCATTTGCACGGACCAGTCAATGTTCCATCCCCCCTCTTCTTCCACTCTTCCTTCTTCCCTTCAAACTCCTGCCCATGGAAACATAACAGACCACCCTCCTCTCACTCGCTATAAGGAGTAGATGAGTAGCTCCTTTGAACGGCAGTGACCTCCTCACAGATCTGCACGACAACCTCCCTCGCAGTTCTCCTCCCTCACTCCATTTACCCCCTCATTGACACAGACCAAAAGTGTTCTCTCCTTCTGGTGAAGACCTCTGGTCTGCTAGTCCCCATCCCCAATCCCCCCCTTTCCTCTATTTTGTGTATAGAGTTATTTTGGGGTTTGCTAGCGGGAGGGACGAGCATCGCCGGATCAGTGATGTACGGCATTGCCGGATCTATCCAGATCTAAAGCTTACAACTCCAGCAAGCAGATCTCAATGCTGGATCTCAAGGAGATAATTATGCAAGGAAAAGGGGGACAAGCAAATTTGTATAGTATGTTAGCATCACCAAACCTCAGATTGGATTTTTTTTTCCTTTTGGATTGGGGTTTTTTCTCATTCGAGTAATTAGGGTTCATATTTGTATACACACACACACACACACCCAAGTTTGTAACCTAGGGTTCAATTTCAAGTACACACGCACATATATATTTATAAATTTGCAATTTCATGGACCCTAGGTTCAATCCACCCCAACCACTTATTGTGCTTCACTTGTCTTGTCATTGTGCTTAAGTCCCCTTAGCCCTTATAGGTTTTTCCCGTTGTGGGGTGGATTTGTTTCAAAGATGTCTTTATCCTTTTTAATCTTTGTTTCAAAAAAGATTGAGGAGTGGATACAAGAGAAAATGATGGCATTTATGGCGCAATATACCCAGCAATGTCAACAGAATATGCGCCGCTAGACTACAGGTATTTTTTTTTTTTTTTTTTTTTTTTGTGCTATTCTATGGAGTGTCCTATGTCTAAACCTCTAGATTTTGATAAATTATGAGTCAAAAATCTACAAATTGTTATGAATCTAGAGTTTAGTCCTTTATTGATGCTTGGTGGAATGATTTTAGGTTGAATCTGGTTGGTTTGAGTTGGTTTGGAGTTTTTATTTGAATTATGGATTGAATTTTTATTTTGATTGAATTGTATTGGAGTTTGGGCTTGTTAGATTGGTTTTTTGGATGATTAATCATGTGGGAATGATTATAAATGTGTTTTTCTACAGGTTTTTTGATTAGTCGATAACTTGGTATGTCCTATTTACAGTCAAGACTATGCCGTATTTTCTAAAAAGGGTTTTCAAAAGAGTTATGTTTGAATTATGGATTGAATTTTTATTTTGATTGAATTGTATTGGAGTTTAGGCTTGTCAGATTGGTTTTTTGGATGATTAATCATGTGGATATGACCTGGACAAACTTTTTGGTGTAAAATGTAGTCCTATATATGTGTAATTGTTGCTCTTTTTATCCATCATGCATAATAAAAATGAAGTTTTATATCAAGGCCTCAAGGGTTGTGATGACCCGTAGTTTTAAAGAAAAATAAAAATGAATAATGGATGTGGATGTGGATGTGTAATAAAGTTAAAAAAATTATTGTAGATAACTTGGTATGTTTGTTAATGATCCGTAGAATTGAAGTTTAGGCATATGTTTATTACAAATATAGTGTGGATGGGTTGGAAATGATTATAAATGTGTTTTTCTACAGGTTTTTTAACTAGTCGATAACTTAGTATGTCCTATTTACAGACGAGACCATGCCAGATTTTCTAAAAAATGTTTTCAAAAGAATTATATCTGTTATTGACTTTCTTGTTCATTCTTAGTTCAATCATAGCTAGTCAAGAGTGAAATTATGTTTGTTAGTGACTTTCTTGTTCATTCATTTAGTTTTATTGGTGTACTTTGCAACCAAAATGAAGCATTATTTTGTTATTGATTGTCTATTGGTTGTGAGATTATTTTTCCAATTTTTGTATCCGTTATTTCCCCTTTTTTTGCAGGCCTAAGCTAGGGATGCTTGCTACATAGACTTCTGGGCATAGCTTTTACCTTTTGTTCCCTAGTCTCTTTTGAGGAGTGAATATCAAATTAGGGGATGCTTGCCACAAGATATAGCTTTGATGCTTGATATGTATACAAATTAAGCAAACAAATAATAAAAATTAAATCCAAATTTTACCTTCCAAGAGGCCTTTTTAGCATCATTTTTAGCCATCTAGCTAATTATTTAACAACGGTCAATAACCCTTGCAAAAAATGTGCTTGTGCATATGTGTGATATTACAAGAATGCAATTGCCCTTGTCCATATACATATACATACACACACACGCGCGTATATACCTTTTTAGAGACATTTTTAGCCATCTAGCTAATTATTTAACAACAATTAATAACCCTTGCTAAAAATGATTTAGCAACGATCACTGATTTTTGATAAATCATTTTTTAATTATTTTTTTGGTGGAAAAAATGATTTATTGACAGTGACCGACTATTGCTAAATCATTTTCAACTATTTTTTTTGATGGGAAAATGATCTAGCGACGGTCACCGACTATCGCTAAATCATTTTTCACCAAGCTTTTTTTGGTGGGAAAAATGATTTAGCGACGGTCAATGACCCTTGCTAAAAACGTTTCCCTCTAAATTTTTTGACGCGAAGAAAGAATTAGTGATGGGTACCAAGTGTATATTATGAACTCAAAACATGTACACAAGTGTTCTTTAAAATGTACGCTATGAACTCAAAACATGTACGCATTTGTTCATAATAACATGCTTATCATCCAAACACATCGTTACATTCTCTTTTTTTTCAAAAAAAATTTATTATGGGTAAAGATCATTTCAGTATCCTAAATTTTTTCAAAAACCATAAATGTGGTCCCAACTAAACCCAAATGTATAGAATGAGTATATAAAATGTACGCTGTGAACTCAAAACATGTACACATGTTTTCTTTAAAATGTACGCTATGAAATCAAAACATATACGCATTTGTTCATAATAACATGCTTATCACCCAAACACATCGTTACATTTTTTTAAAAAACAAAATTTAATATGGGAACAGATCATTTCAGTCTGCTAAATTTTTTCAAAAACTATAAATGTGGTCCCAAACCCAAATGTACGAAATGAATATATAAAATGTACGTTATGAATTCAAAACATGTACACATGTATTCTTTAAAATGTATGCTATGAACTCAAAACATGTATGCATTTGTTCAAAATAACATGCTTATCACCCAAACACATCGTTACATTCTTTTTTTTTCAAAATAAAATTTATTAGGGGTAAAGATCATTTGAGTACGCTAATTTTTTTCTAAAACCATAAATGTGGTCCCAAACCCAAATCTACGGAATGAATATATAAAATGTACGCTATGAACTCAAAACATGTACACATGTATTCTTTAAAATATACGCTATGAATTCAAAACATGTACACATTTGTTCATAATAACATGCTTATCACCCAAACACATCGTTACATTCTTTTTTTTTTTAAATAAAATTTATTAGGGGTAAAGATCATTTCAGTATGCTAAATTTTTTCAAAAATCATAAAATGTGGTCCCAAACCCTTATGTACGGAATAAATATTTAAAATGTACGCTATGAACTCAAAACATGTACACATGTGTTCTTTAAAATGTACGCTATGAAATCAAAACATGTACGCTAAATTATTTTTAAATTATTTTTTGGTGGGAAAAATGATCTAGCGACGGTCACTGACTGTCGCTAAATCATTTTCAACTATTTTTTTTGGTGGGAAAATGATCTAGCGACGGTCACCAACCATCGCTAAATCATTTTTCACCAAGCATTTTTTGGTGGGCAAAATGATTTAGCGACGGGCAACGACCCTCGCTAAACACGTTTCCCTCCAAATTTTTTAACGCGAACAAAGAATTAGTGACGGGTATTGAGTGTATGTTATGAACTCAAAACATGTACGCAAGTGTTCTTTAAAATGTACGTTATGAACTCAAAACATGTACGCATTTGTTCATAATAACATGGTTATCATCCAAACACATCATTACATTCTCTCTTTTTTTTAAAATAAAATTTATTATGGGTAAAGATCATTTCAGTACCCTAAATATTTTCAAAAACCATAAATGTGGTCCCAATTAAACCCAAATGTACAGAATGAATATAAAAAATGTACGCTATGAACTCAAAACATGTACACATGTTTTCTTTAAAATGTATGCTATGAAATCAAAACATGTACGCATTTGTTCATAATAACATGCTTATCACCCAAACACATCGTTACATTTCGTTTTAAAATAAAATTTATTATGGGAAAAGATCATTTCAGTATGCTAAATTTTTTCAAAAACCATAAATGTGGTCTCAAACCCAAATGTACAGAATGAATATATAAAATGTACGTTATGAATTCAAAACATGTACACATTTGTTCTTTAAAATGTACGCTATGAACTCAAAACATGTATGCATTTGTTCAAAATAACATGCTTATCACCCAAACACATCATTACATTCTCTTTTTTTTTTTTAAATAAAATTTATTAGGAGTAAAGATCATTTCAGTATGCTAAATTTTTTCTAAAACCATAAATGTGGTCCCAAACCCATATCTATGGAATGAATATATAAAATGTACACTATGAACTCAAAACATGTACACATATGTTCTTGAAAATATACGCTATGAACTCAAAACATGTACGCATTTGTTCATAATAACATGCTTATCACCCAAACACATCGTTACATTCTTTTTTTTTTTTTTTTTTTGAATAAAATTTATTAGGGGTAAAGATCATTTCAGTACGCTAAATTTTTTCAAAAACCATAAAATGTGGTCCCAAACCCATATGTACGGAATGAATATATAAAATGTACGCTGTGAACTCAAAACATGTACACATGTGTTCTTTAAAATGTACGCTATGAAATCAAAACATGTACGCATTTGTTCATAATAACATGATTATCACCCAAATACATCATTACATTTCTTTTCAAAATAAAATTTGTTAGGGGTAAAGATCATTTCAGTATGCTAAATTTTTTCTAAAACCATAAATGTGGTCCCAAACCCATATCTACAGAATGAATATATAAAATGTACGCTATAAAGTCAAAACATGTACACATGTGTTCTTTAAAATGTACGCTATGAAATCAAAACATGTACGCATTTGTTCATAAAAACGTTTCCCTCCAAATTTTTTGACACGAAGAAGGAATTAGAGACGAGTACCGAGTGTACGCTATGAACTCAAAACATCTACACAAGTGTTCTTTAAAATGTACGCTATCAACTCAAAACATATACGCATTTGTTCATAATAACATGCTTATCACCCAAACATATCGTTACATTCTTTTTTTTTTTAAATAAAATTTATTATGGGTAAAGATCATTTCAGTACCCTAAATTTTTTCAAAAACCATAATTGTGGTCCCAATTAAACCCATATGTACGAAATGAATATATAAAATGTACGCTATAAACTCAAAACATGTACACATGTGTTCTTTAAAAGGTACTCTATGAAATCAAAACATGTACGCATTTGTTCATAATAACATGCTCACCCAAACACATTGTTACATTTCTTTTTAAAATAAAATTTATTATAAGAAAATATCATTTCAGTACGCTAAATTTTTTCAGTACATTAAATTTAAAAATACTCTATTCAACGCATACATAGAGCAGGATAAAAGTATGATTTATGAAATATTGGAATATTTAGTGGCAAAAAGGGTAATTATAATATTTCTCCTAACTTGGGTTTCTACTTGGCGTTGAATCTTACATTGCATATCACTTTTTGGGTGATATAAATTTATTAAAAAAAATTTAAAAAATTTTTTGGGTGATAATTATAAATTTATTATGGGTAAAGATTATTTCACTACCCTAAAATTTTTCAAAAATCCGAAATGTAGTCTTTACCCCAAATGTACCGAATGGAGATATAAAATGTAAGCTAGCAACTTAAAACTTGTATGCATTTCCTCCTCAAAATGTAAGTGTACATTTTAAAGAACACATGTGTACATGTTTTGAGTTCATAGCATACATTCTATATATTCATTCTGTACATATGGGTTTGGGACCACATTTATGGTTTTTAAAACAATTTAGGGTACTGAAATGATCTTTACCCATAATAATTTTATTTTAAAAAGAAATGTAACGATGTGTTTGGGTGATAAGCATGTTATTATGAACAAATGCGTACATGTTTTGATTTCATAGCATACATTTTAAAGAACATATGTGTACATGTTTTGAGTTCATAGCGTACATTTTATATATTCATTCCGTATATTTGGATTTGAGACTACATTTATGGTTTTTGAAAAAATTTAGGGTCTTGAAGTGAACTTTACCCATAATAAATTTTATTTTTTAAAAAAAAGAATGTAACAATGTGTTTGGGTGATAAGCATGTTATGATGAACAAATGTGTACATGTTTTGATTTTATAGCGTACATTTTAAAGAACATATGTGTACATGTTTTGAGTTCATAGTGTACATTTTATATATTCATTCTGTACATTTGGGTTTGAGACCACATTTATGGTTTTTGAAAAAATTTAGGGTCCTGAAATGAACTTTACCCATAATAAATTTTATTTAAAAAAAAAAAAAAAAAGAGAGAATGTAATGATGTGTTTGGGTGATAAGCATGTTATTATGAACAAATGCGTATATGTTTTGATTTCATAGCGTACATTTTAAAGAACACATGTGTACATGTTTTGAGTTCACAGCGTACATTTTATATATTCATTCCGTACATATGGGTTTGGGACCACATTTTATGGTTTTTGAAAAAATTTAGCGTACTGAAATGATCTTTACCCCTAATAAATTTTATTTTTAAAAAAAAAAAAAGAATGTAACGATGTGTTTGAGTGATAAGCATGTTATTATGAACAAATGCGTACATGTTTTGAGTTCATAACTTATATTTTCAAGAACAAATGTGTACATGTTTTGAGTTCATAGCGTACATTTTATATATTCATTCCGTAGATATGGGTTTGGGACCACATTTATGGTTTTAGAAAAAATTTAGCATACAGAAATGATCTTTACCCCTAATAAATTTTATTTAAAAAAAAAAAAAGAATGTAACAATGTGTTTGGGTGATAAGCATGTTATTTTGAACAAATGTGTACATGTTTTGAGTTCATAGCGTACATTTTAAAGAACAAATGTATACATGTTTTGAATTCATAACGTCCATTTTATATATTCATTCCGTACGTTTGGGTTTGAGACCACATTTATGGTTTTTGAAAAAATTTAGCATACTGAAATGATATTTTCCCATAATAAATTTTATTTTAAAAAGAAATGTAACGATGTGTTTGGGTGATAAGCATGTTATTATGAACAAATGCGTACATGTTTTGATTTCATAGCGTACATTTTAAGGAAAACATGTGTACATGTTTTGAGTTCATAGCGTATATTTTTTATATTCATTATGTACATTTGGGTTTAATTGGGACCACATTTATGGTTTTTGAAAATATTTAGGGTACTGAAATGATCTTTACCCATAATAAATTTTATTTTAAAAAAAAAGAGAGAATGTAATGATGTGTTTGGATGATAAGCATGTTATTATAAACAAATGCGTATATGTTTTGAGTTCATAACGTACATTTTAAAGAACACTTGCGTACATGTTTTGAGTTCATAACATACACTCAATACCCATCACTAATTCTTTGTTCGCGTCAAAAAATTTGGAGGGAAACGTTTTTAGCGAGGGTTGTTGACCGTCGCTAAATCATTTTGCCCACCAAAAAAAGCTTGGTGAAAAATGATTTAGCGAGGGTCGGTGACCGTCGCTAGATCATTTTCCCACCAAAAAAAATAGTTGAAAATGATTTAACGACAGTCAGTGACCATCGCAAGATCATTTTTCCCACCAAAAAATAATTTAAAAATAATTTAGTGTACATGTTTTGATTTCATAGCGTACATTTTAAAGAACACATGTATACATGTTTTTAGTTCATAGCGTACATTTTAAATATTCATTCCGTACATATGGGTTTGGGACCACATTTTATGGTTTTTGAAAAAATTTAGCGTAATGAAATGATCTTTACCCCTAATAAATTTTATTTAAAAAAAAAAGAATGTAACGATGTGTTTGGGTGATAAGCATGTTATTATTTACTCATTCTCGTGCGGTAGAGGTAAGTTGACACCTGGTATTCATTGCATATCTCTTTGTTTTTATGTGTGAGGATTAAAAAACCCATATTATACAATGTTCAATCCAAACTTAATAGATTGTACTATATTTTTATGTTTGCTATATGCCTATTCATTTCCCCTTCTAAAAATTGAACATATAAAATAATAAATAGTCATAATTAAAAAGAGAGACAAATAAAGGAAAGGAGGATTAAAAAAGAAAACACGATCCACCGAAATCTTCAAATTCTCCCGATTTGCTTTTGATACAAAAAAAAAAAAAAAAAAAAAAAAAAAAAAAAAAAAAAAAGGAAGAAAGAAAAAATTTATTTTAATCAAAATTCTTCCATATGGTTAATTACATAAAGTTGAAAAAATTTATACTTTCTCTTATTTTCTTTTCCCTCTGACTTTTTATCCTATTCTCCTTTTCAATCTAAATTTTTCTCTCATCTTTTTATGCTCTAATCTCAAACTTGTACGCATTTCTTCCTCAAAATGTAAGTGTACATTTTAAAGAACACATGTGTACATGTTTTGAGTTCATAGCGCACATTTTATATATTCATTCTGTACATATGGGTTTGAGACCACATTTATGGTTTTTAAAACAATTTAGGGTACTGAAATGGTCTTTACCCATAATATTTTTATTTTAAAAAGAAATGTAACGATGTGTTTGGGTGATAAGCATGTTATTATGAACAAATGCTTACATGTTTTGATTTAATAGCGTACATTTTAAAGAACATATATGTACATGTTTTGAGCTCATAACGTACATTTTATATATTCATTCCGTATATTTGGGTTTGAGACTACATTTATCGTTTTTGAAAAAATTTAGGGTCCTGAAGTAAACTTTACCTGTAATAAATTTTATTTTTTAAAAAAAAGAATGTACCAATGTGTTTGGGTGATAAGCATGTTATTATGAACAAATGCGTACATGTTTTGATTTTATTGCGTACATTTTAAAGAACATATGTGTACATGTTTTGAGTTCATAATGTACATTTTATATATTCATTCCGTACAGTTGGGTTTGAGACCACATTTATGGTTTTTGAAAAAATTTAGGGTCCTGAAATGAACTTTACCTATAATAAATTTTATTTAAAAAAAAAAAAAAGAGAATGTAACGATGTGTTTGGGTGATAAGCATGTTATTATAAACAAATGCGTACATGTTTTGATTTCATAGCGTACATTTTAAAGAACATATGTGTACATGTTTTGAGTTCATAGTGTACATTTTATATATTCATTCCGTACATATGGGTTTGGGACCACATTTTATGGTTTTTGAAAAAATTTAGCATACTGAAATGATCTTTATCACTAATAAATTTTATTTTTAAAAAAAAGAATATAACGATGTGTTTGGGTGATAAGCATGTTATTATGAACAAATGCGTACATGTTTTGATTTCATAACGTACATTTTAAAGAACACGTGTACATGTTTTGAGTTCATACCGTACATTTTATATATTCATTCCGTACATATGGGTTTCGGACCACATTTTATAGTTTTTGAAAAAATTTAGCATATTGAAATGATCTTTACCCCTAATAAATTTCATTTTTAAAAAAAAGAATATAACAATGTGTTTGGGTGATAAGCATGTTATTATGAACAAATGCGTACATGTTTTGATTTCATAGCGTACATTTTAAAGAACATATGTGTACATGTTTTGAGTTGATAGTGTACATTTTATATATTCATTCCGTACAGTTGGGTTTGAGACCACATTTATGGTTTTTGAAAAAATTTAGGGTCCTGAAATGAACTTTACCTATAATAAATTTTATTTAAAAAAAAAAAAAGAGAATGTAATGATGTGTTTGGTTGATAAGCATGTTATTATAAACAAATGCGTACATGTTTTGATTTCATAGCGTACATTTTAAAGAACATATGTGTACATGTTTTGAGTTCATAGTGTACATTTTATGTATTCATTCCGTACATATGGGTTTGGGACCACATTTTATGGTTTTTGAAAAAATTTAGCATACTGAAATGATCTTTATCACTAATAAATTTTATTTTAAAAAAAAGAATATAACGATGTGTTTGGGTGATAAGCATGCTATTATGAACAAATGCGTACATGTTTTGATTTCATAGCATACATTTTAAAGAACACGTGTACATGTTTTGAGTTCATACCGTACATTTTATATATTCATTCTGTACATATGGGTTTCGGACCACATTTTATAGTTTTTGAAAAAATTTAGCGTACTGAAATGATCTTTACCCCTAATAAATTTCATTTAAAAAAAAAAAAGAATATAACAATGTGTTTGGGTGATAAGCATGTTATTATGAACAAATGTGTACATGTTTTGATTTCATAGCGTACATTTAAAGAACACATGTGTACATGTGTTGAGTTCATAGCGTACATTTTATATATTCATTCCGTACATTTGGGTTTAATTGGGACCACATTTATTGTTTTTGAAAAAATTTAGGGAATTGAAATGATCTTTACCCATAATAAATTTTACTTTAAAAAAAAGATAATGTAACAATGTGTTTGGATGATAGGCATGTTATTATGAACAAATGCGTACATGTTTTGAGTTCTTAGCATACACTCGATACTCATTGCTAATTCCTTCTTCGTGTCAAAAAATTTGGAGGGAAACATTTTTAGCGAGTCGTTAACCATCGCTAAATCATTTTTCCCACAAAAAAAAGCTAGGTGAAAAATAATTTAGAGACAATCCGTCACCATCGCTAAATCATTTTTTCTACCAAAAAAATAATTAAAAAACGATTTATCAACAATCAGTGAGAATTGCTAAATCATTTTTAGCAAGGTTTATTTACCGTTGTTAAATAATTAGCTAGATGGCTAAAAATGTCTCTAAAAAGGTACATACGCGCGTGTGTGTGTACATTTTTATATGGACAAGGGCAATTGCATTCTTGTAATATCACACATATGCACAAGCACATTTTTAGCAAGGGTTATTGACCTTTAAATAATTAGCTAAATGGCTAAAAATGTCGCTAAAAAGGCCTCTTGGAAGATAAAATTTGGATTTAATTTTTATTATTTGTTCGCTTAATTTGTATACATATCAAGCATCAAAGCTATATCTTGTGGCAAGCATCCCCAATTTGCATAATTGGTAAAATCTCACATTTAATCATCGATTTATAAACATCGAAAACATGCATGGAATCTATATAACTTGAACATCAAAATGTACTTAGTTACATTCTCAACTAAAACCCAACCAACCACTGGTAAACAAATCTCAAATACTTTTCATATCCCATGCCAAAACACCGAGTGAAATTCATGAAAGTATCCAAATCATTAATTCACTCCAAAAATACCAAAAAATGTGAGATTGTCTAATTCAATATTCACTCCTCAAAAGAGACCAAGGAATAAAAGGTAAAAGCTATGCCCAGAAGTCTATGTAGAAAGCATCCCCAGCTTAGGCCTGCAAAAAAGGGGGAAATAACGGATACAAAAATTAGAAAAATAATCTCACAACCAATAGACAATCAATAACAAAATTATGCTTCATTTTGGTTGCAAAGTACACCAATAAAACTAAATGAATGAACAAGAAAGTCATTAACAAACATAATTTCTAACAAACATAATTCTTTTGAAAACATTTTTTAGAAAATCTGGCATGGTCTCGTTTGTAAATAAGACATACCAAGTTATCGACTAGTTAAAAAACCAGTAGAAAAACACATTTATAATCATTTCCAACCCATCCACATTATATTTATAATAAACATATGCCTAAGCTTCAATACTACGGATCATTAACAAACATACCAAGTTATCTACAATAATTTTTTTTAACTTTATTACACATCCACATCCACATCCATTATTCATTTTTATTTTTCTTTAAAACTACGGGTCATCACAACCCTTGAGGCCTTGATATAAAACTTCATTTTTATTATGCATGATGGATAAAAAGAGCAACGATTACACATATATAGGACTACATTTTACACCAAAAAGTTCGTCCAGGTCATATCCACATGATTAATCATCCAAAAAACCAATCTGACAAGCCCAAACTCCAATACAATTCAATCAAAATAAAAATTCAATCCATAATTCAAACATAACTCTTTTGAAAACCCTTTTTAGAAAATCTGGCATAGTCTCGACTGTAAGTAGGACATACCAAGTTATCGACTAGTCAAAAAACCTGTAGAAAAACACATTTATAATCATTCCCACATGATTAATCATCCAAAAAACCAATTTGACAAGCCCAAACTCCAATACAATTCAATCAAAATAAAAATTCAATCCATAATTCAAATCAAAACTCCAAACCAACTCAAACCAACCAGCTTCAACCTAAAATCATTCCACCAAGCATCAATAAAGGACTAAACTCTAGACTCATAACAATTTGTAGATTTTTGACTCATAATTTATCAAAATCTAGAGGTTTAGACATAGGACACTCCATAGAATAGCACAAAAAGCAAAAACAGCACAAAATAAAAAAATAAAATAAAATATACCTGTAGTCTAGCGGCGCATATTCTGTTGACATTGCTAAGTATATTGCGCCATAAATGCCATCATTTTCTCTTGTATCTGCTCCTCAATCTTTTTTTAAACAAAGATTAAAAAGGATAAAGACATCTTTGAAACAAATCCACCCCACAACAGGAAAAACCTACAAGGGCTAAGGGGACTTAAGCACAATGACAAGACAAGTGAAGCACAATAAGTGGTTGGGATATAGAATCAATTGGGTTCCACCAAAAGATCTCATTTGGATGGAAGAAAATAAAATCTCAACTAATTGGTTCCTAATAAATACATTTGACATAACAATGGGCAAGTTTTGAACCCCAAATATTTCCTTCGTAAAAGGATGAGTTATACCGCTTACAATAAAAGAGCGGTGAAAAATTAATACAAGGTCTTCAATCATACGTTTTCATTATTTTGAACGCAAAGCTTAATACAATTATTAGGCCTGGCGGTTTTTCATATATTCTGAAAATCAAAATAACTTTGTTTGTGAAACATAAAAACTTGATTAATTGGAGATGATTAAGACTAGTTTTAATTTCATCACTATTTCATAAATCCTTTTTTCAAGTAAAGCTATTCGACCTTGTCTTGAAAATAAGGTATAAACAAGCATACACAATTAAATTTTCACCACATGAAAGTGTTGCATACACATTTAAAGTGTTGCATACACACTTACTGAAAAGAAAGAAGAGATGGACTAGCAGTAAGCCTGCAAAACATAACAGATTCCATTAGGGGTGAACAAAAAAACCGCAAAACTGATGAACCGAACCGGACTAGACCGAACCACCCAAAACCGCTCGGTATTTTTACTGATTCGGTCGAGATCAGTTTGGAGAATTATTTTTTTTCGGTTTTCGGTTCGGAACCGGTTTAGTAATTAAAAAACCAAAACCGACCAAACCGAACCGATAATAAACAAATCTTAAATTATTTTATACATATTATATTATATAAAGGTGCATCCACTTGAATTTTTTTGTTCCTTCCCGATGTGGGACTGAACCATTTGTTATATATATATATATATATATATATATATATATATATATATATAATGTTATATATATTATATATGTATAATAATGTCAGTGGCTGGGATAGTTGTGAGTTGACAATAGAAACAGAAGTTAAAAAAGGGTTTCACTTTTTCCTTTCCCACTGTCCTATGCTGTTCCCACTACCCTATGCTCTTTCTTCTTTTTTTTTTTTTCTTTTGTTGCAACTTGCAACTCTGCTGTTCCCCTTTCCATTTCCCCCCTCTATCCTCTGCCGCTGCATTCTCTTCTACTCCCCGTGCCGCCGTTTCCTCTCCCACTTTCCGTGTTGCCCTCATTTCCTCTCCCATTCTCTGCGTCTCCCACTCTCCACACTACCGCAGCCACTGTATGTGTTCTATTCATCTATGGTTGTTGGTGGTAGTGCAATTGGGACATGTAAGGCCATGGCTGCATTCTACACATCCATTTTCGGTGAACGGTAAGCTTTATTTTTGATTTCCTGCTGTCTTGTTTTTTTTCTCCTTTCTTCTCCAAACACAGACGGTATATATATCCATTGTAATGGTCAATTTTTTTTTGGGTACAAACTGTAATGATCAATTTTGGGGAATGGGTCTATATATATATATAGATGAATATATTAATTTTGTCTAAACCGAATGGAACCGACCAAACCGAACCGTATCGAAAGCAAACCGATACAATCGGTTATGGCTTGAAGTCGTCAGTTTCGGTTTGTATTTTGGTAAAACCAATTACATCGGTTCGGTTGCAATTCTTTGAAAAGGCCAACCAAACCGAACCGTGTTCACCCCTAGATTCCATCACCACATGAAAGTGTTGCATACACATTTAAATTTTCAATCATAAATTAATAAAGGAAAACCTATCCGACAGACATAAGGCTTCAAAAACATCCCAAATTAGTGTAAAAAAGAAAGTGAATCAACTAAAAATGACATGAACAATAAACAAAATTAAACAGCCTAAAATCCACACTCATTAGCAGTTCAACTACAGATAGAACTGGAAACTTCTTGATTTGTAATACCATAGATTGATACACATTTACCAAATCTAGCTAGTGAACGGTCTCGCAAAACTCTAAGAACCTTTGTAAAAAGTTAGAGAGATTAGTTCTTTATATTACGGGAGACCAATTAACAAGACAAAATCAGACAGAGAAGAAGAGAACAGACCTGTTTTTCATGTTTTAAATAGTAAATATTACTGGAACTGACCTTGAAATACTGGACCGCTGGCTCTCTTCCCCCTAATTTCAAACAAATTTAACCCCAAAAATCAACCACATGAGATTTTAAAAAGAAATGATCCAAAAAAGAGAAACCTAGGGTTCATGAAATTGCAAATTTATAAATATATATGTGCATGTGTACTTGAAATTGAACCCTAGGTTACATACTTGCGTGTGTGTGTGTGTGTGTGTGTGTGTGTGTGTGTGTGTATACAAATATGAACCCTAACCGCTCGAATGAGAAAAAACCCCAATCCAAAAGGAAAAAAAATCCAATATGAGGTTTGGCGATGCTAACATACCATACAAATTTGCTTGTCCCCCTTTTCCTTGCATAATTATCTCCTTGAGATCCAGCGTTGAGATCTGCTTGCTGGAGTTGTAAGCTTTAGATCTGGATAGATCCGGCAATGCCGTACATCACTGATCTGGCGATGCTCGTCCCTCCCGATGGCAAACCCTAAAATAACTCCGTACACAAAATAGAGGAAAAGAGGAGATTGGGGATGGAGACTAGCAGACCAGAGGTCTTCACCAGAAGGAGAGAACGCTTTTGGTCTGTGCCAATGAGGGGGTAAATGAAGTGAGGGAGGAGAACTGCGAGGGAGGTTGTCGTACAGATCTGTGAGGAGGTCACTGCCGTTCAAAGGAGCTGTTCGTCTACTCCTTACAGCTAGTGAGAGGAGGGTGGTCTATTATGTTTCCATGGGTAGGAGCTTGAAGGGAAGAAGGAAGAGAGGACGAAGAGGGGGGATGGAACATTGCCTGGTCCGTGCAAATGACTGAGAGAGAAAGAGAGAGAGTGAGAGATAGAAAAGACAGATCTCTTTATGCAGAGGGAAGGGTAAAATGGGAAAGTACAAATAAACCACACACTCACCTTTGGTTAACCCCGTCCTCATTCGTCGTAGGGCAATACCACCAAATGATGGAATCAATTGGTAATTCCCCAAAATTATAATACTGAATACTGAAACAAATTTGAAAGAATTGACTCAGTGAGTCTAGACAGTGAAAGAGCAATCCTGCTTCTGGTTGCTCTGCGCCTCTGCCGGTCACTTAATGTTCTATCTCCGGCTAATCAGTTGATTCCTTTTTCAAGTTTTCATCTAAACTCCTTTTCCTAATTCGGTTCATTCCTTTTTATTGTGTTTAACAATAAAAATGGCAATTTTTTATAATTTTCTTCGGTTCTATAGGGGTTTGCTCATACAACAAATCTTTCAATTCCTCTTTATTTCAGGTTTGGGTCTCTGCCTTAAAAGGATGATGACGCATCATCGTGGAAGGTGTAGATCTGGACTTGCTTCCGATCTAGACCGCCGTCGTCAAGAAAAAGAGCATAAAAAAAAAAAAAAAAAAAAAAAAAAAAAAAAAAAAAGAGGAAAGGTCTACAGCCGGCAATTGTTGCCCGCTCCTTGACGCCTCCAGTCGCAGGTCGAGTTCTCTATCAAAAAGCACTTCATCCTCCATGCCACCGCCAGCAATTGCCCCGACAATTATTGATTTCCCACCTCATATGTTCAGCATCCTAAAGGAAAATCATATTATACAAATACTGCCACTTCAATGGAAAAAAAAAAAGGTAAAAAAAGGCGGACAAGAAGTGTTGACACCGATGAGTTTGGGTAGCCGACGAAGTTTGCTGGAGAAATGGAGAAGACAGCACTGATTTTTTTGGGGGTTTTCATTTTTGTTGCGGTGGTATCGGTGTTACAGGTTGTATGATGTAGGGGGTAACGACGGTGGTGATAGGTGGATGAGTTTGTATAGCCGGCAAAGTTTGCCAGTGTACATGTGTCATCTGCTGGGGGTGAAGATCAATCCGCAAAGGTGTAATTATATATATATACTAGATATAGCACACGTGCGTTACACATGAATATTTTTAAATAATATTAGTTATACAAAATAATAAATACATAAACATTTTATATTTTTTTCATAAATATTTGTAAAGATAAACATTTTATATTTTTTTATACTTTATATTTTATATTTTAAGGTATGTGTTTTAGAATTATAGTTTCCATATTTCTATATATTTCTATTTATTATATAGGAATTATAGTTTCTGTTTCCTTTGAATTCCTATTTGTGTTTTATATATTAAGGTATGTGTTTTAGAATTATAGTTTCCATATTGCTATATTTCCTATATATGCAGAAGGGTGGGTAGTTGTGTATTTAAAAATTACAATAAAAGGGTGGGTAGTTGTGTGTTTAAAAATTAAAATAAGGGTATATTAGTCAATCAAAAATTTTTCTTACATTCATCTTCTTATAGGTAGTATAGATATATATATATACGGAGCTGTTCCTATCAGCTTTAGACTACATACCAGTATATTAGCTTCGCAAGATCTAACTGTCTATGCCATGTAATCACCATCCGATGGCTGAGATTGCACCCTTGTTTAACCACTTTTTGACTTAGTTTTTCAGCCTGCAGCAATCACATCACGTCTTGTCTTCCTTAAATGGGGTGACCAGATTTGCTTTCAAACTTGGGAAGAGAAGCTCAGCTATCAACATACGAAGCCCTTCATCGTCGGACACCTTCTCGCCGCCGTTGCACTCGCTTCCTCTCACGGCCACTCGCACCAGTGAGGCCGGACTGCTGCGCTCACTCCTCTCACACACTCAAAGCTCATCGCTCGTCTATCTTAGATGTGAAAAATTGCGAATAGCCAATTGCATACCAGATTTGAAATCATGAAGCTCACCTCATCTCTGTCATTCGAACAGCCACTCACACCACTTGAACAACCACTCGCACCAAAACTGTTGCAGCTCCCTCTCCACGAACCTCATCATCGGTGTCGGTAAGCTCCATGTTCAATTTTTGATGCCTTCGGTGAGAATGGCTGTTCCAGTGGCTGAGACGAGGTGAGCTTCACAATTTCATATCTGGTATGCAAGTGGCTGTTCGCGATTTTTCACGTATAAGATAGACGAGCAATGAGCTTCGAGTGTATGAGAGGAGGTGAGTGCAGTACCCCAGTCTCACTGGTGCAAATGGCTGTGAGAGGAGGTGAACGTAGCAGCAACGAGAGGAGTGTCTGACGATGAAGGGCTTCGTGTGTTGATGGCTGAGCTTCTCCTCCCAAGTTTGAAAGAAAATCTAGTCACCCCATTCGAGGAAGACAAGACGCGACGTGATTTTTGCAAGCTGAAAAACCGGGTAAAAAAGGGGTTAAACAAAGGGTGCAATCTCAACCATGGGATGGTGATTACATGGCATGGACGATCAAATCTTGTGAAACTAATATACTAGTATGTAGGTTGAAGCTGATAGGAACAACTCCGTATATATATAATTATGGAATTAAAAAAAAAAATCTTTGATTACTTTGTTTGAAATTAAGAATGTAGTCTTGGACATTTTTTTATCACTTTGTTTCTTTTAAATGGGATAGTATCCTACAATAAAAACATACCACATCCTTTGACGAGTTTATTATATACTACATATATAGGATATAACTATCCTATGAATAGTATATCCCTTGTTTGAAAATAGCACCAAGCATATGAAAATAAAATATTTATCCTATCCATCCTATCTAGTATACCAAACATAACTTAAAGTCAAATTCCCGTAGGAATTAAATGAAAATATTCAATTGGCAAAAGAAGAGTCCTCTAAAGAAGAATTCCTGCAAGGGGACGATTTTGGGGGACTAAACAATGGGCCGAAACTTTGGAGTTACAAACTTACCCCTAACTCCTTATTTCTCTCTCTTTCTTACTCTACATTATCTAACTCTTACCCACCACTTATTTCTCTTTCTCTCTCTCTATATCTGACATATTCTCACCTATTTATTTCTCTCTCTCTAATAAATATCTCACACCTACCCCATTCTTTCTCTCTTACCTACGGATACCCACCCCTTCCTCTTTATCTCTTCCTCTTTTTCTCTTAATCTTATTTGAATATCTTCTCTTAGAACCATACCATCTCTCTCTAAATCTGTGAAACCCACTCCCTATATTCAACAATGAGATTCCCCTACTCTCTACAAGTGTCTCTCCTCCTTTCTCTTCTTCTCTTTTACTTGCTCTCGTCTCAACCACACCACCAGCAAGTGTGAAATTGGCAATGAAGATTAGATCAAGCAAATGTGGCAGTGGTCCAAAGCTCCACTATTTGTTGTTGACGGTGAGGAGAATTTGGTTTCAAGCATTATAGCCACTAGGGTTGGACACGGTTTAGTTCGGTCGGTATTTTGGGGGTAATAGCAACCGAACCGACGGTGTCGATTTTACCAATTTGTCAACCGAAGCCAACCGAGATATAATGAAAATCACACCACACTGACCGAATATAAATCAGTGCGGTTCCATCGGTTTTTTCAGTTTAAAGAGGATTGAAATCTAAAGCAATTACTCTCCTTTGATTAACAAAAAAAAACCCTAGAAATTAGATCATCCCTACAAATATACATTCATGAATCCATACATATAATATAATATATAAATGTGTGTGTGTGTGTGTGTGTGTGTGTGTGTGTAGAAGATCGAGAAATAGGTACCTGACCGGCGTTGTGGAAGCTATTACCGTCGTTTATCACAGTAGTCGAAGATAGCGTTGAGAGCGTGAGCGTTGAAGATGGCAGCGTCGTCGTCGTCTTCGTCTGTCAAGAGCCGGTCGGCATCCATCGTCAAGAGAAACAACTCTTTGCTTCTGGTTTTTGGTGGAAAGGACGAAGATGGGTGGGGGTAACTTTTTGCTGGAAAGGACGAAGAGGGGTAGGAGTGGAGAAGAATAACCTGCTTTGATGGACGTTGGGCCCCACTTGCTTTTAATTTTCTCTTTTAACCTTTCCTTTCTTTCCTTTTTTTTTTTTTTTTTTTTGAAAACCGTGCATTTCCCTCACTTTTAAATGTTTGAATGCAAACATAAAAATGGAAAACCACATGTATACAAAATACCAGTTCAGTTCAGTCGGCTTCGGTAATAAAAGTGAACCGTGGATCGAACCGAAAACACAAAAGTTCTTAAACATAACACCGAACCAACCGAGTTAGTGGAAGAAAACCGGCCGAAACCGTCTAGCTCGGTCCGGTTTTTCGGTTTTTATGGCCATCCCTAGTAGCCACCTAGATCTGCTTCTAATTCAAATTTTACAAACCCTGATCTACAAATCGACGGTGGAGGCTTGATGTGAAGGTCGTCGGAGGTGTTTACTAAGGTGGTTTAAGAAAAGTATGATCTTTTGCTTCTTCTCTCTTTGTTTTTCCTTTCCCTGATTGTGGATCTTTGTGGATTTTTCACAAAATCAACAAAATTCAAAATAATTATCTTGAGGTTTAAGATAATTATTTTGAGGAATAAAAATCTTGTGTTTTTTATCCCAAAATAATTTTTTTTTTATCTTGATTTTTACTGATTGCTTATTTGTTTTTTTATCTTATTTTTTGTGCCATCGGTTACATCATGGACAGATTTGTTTGAGGAGCTTGATGGGGTGTGATTTATGCAATGGCTTCACTTAATTCGATCGCCTGGTCATCAATGGGATCCAACAATGGATTCTCCTGGTTCTTTTTCGTCCTTTTTTTTTTTTTTCCCCCTTTCAGTTTTAGGATAATTATCTTGACCAATATAGATAATTATCCAGACTTTTCATGATAATTATAGTGATTTTTAAAAATAATTTTACTGAAATTATCCTGATTTGTGTTAGGGGTTTTGTCTCCCAACTTTGGTACGACTCTTATAGGTTGAGTGACAGTTTTGTGTGGTGTAGTTTGGCTGGATTTGCAACGGTGAGGGCTCAACTTGGTGTTGGTCTTCCCCTGGGTTCATCTTCTTCTTTATTTTCTTTCATATTTTTTCTGGAATTTTTTTTTTTTTGTTTTTTTGTTTTTTTTTTTTGGTTGGTTATGTTAGGGGTTTTTTTTAAATTTTTTTAAAGAAAATTATATAGAAATTATCTTGATTTCCAAGATAATTATCCAAACTCTTCATTATAAATATAGTGATTTTTAAGAATAATTTTACTGAAATTATCCTATTTTTAAGATAATTATCTAGACTTTTCATGATAATTATCATGATTTACCTTTTGTGGGTTTGGGGCATTTTAGTAAAATGGTTTGCTTAATTACAGTTCCATTTGAAAAGCGCCAATCACAAAGAACCTCTGTGCATCGGCACATGATGTCGTCCCTCACACTTCATCCCATGTATCACTACCCTTCCTGCAACACTAAACGGAAAATGTTCAAATGAAAAAAACAAAAAAAACAAAAAACAAAAAAAACAAAACACAAAAAACAAAACTGGAAAAACTGGACAAAAGTTTTATTCCAAGAAAGATATAAAATTGGAAAAATGAAGAAAAAATATATTTTTTTTTATAAAAAATGCTGAAAAATACCTGTTAAATAATCTTAATGGCTGCTGCTTGTAGTTGATGATGAGCAAAGAAGAGAGATGAAAATGGATGTAAAGATATATTATGATATTTAACAATTGGTAACCACTTTCCCAAGCAAACATGAGAGAGTAAACAGTTTTTGAAAAGTGGAGAAAAAGTAGGAGATATTCAGGATTGGTTGCTTGCCCGTGTAGGAGAAAGTTGTGAGAGGGAGAACGGAAAATGGGGTGATATGACTATTTTATTCTTATATTTTGTTAGAGTGAGCCTATTGTCACTACGTAAAGTACTCAAAGCCCCCATTAATTTACACTTGTTGAGGTTTTATGAAAAATATAAATGGTTTCTATGAAAACTAATAGCATTGTTCACTAGAAAACATCATTCTGAACAACTTTGTAGAAGAAATTTTTTCCAAAATCTATCATTTAAGCAAACTTTTCGGCCATTTACAATCTTTATTTCATTTTCTATGAAAAATTGCCAAAAAGTCCTTTTTTTCTTTTTTTTCTTTTTTTTTTTTAGCTCACTACTCAAAATATTATTAAAAGAAAGAAAACAAAGAACAATAGAAGAAATGAGAAAGAAAAAAAAAACAATAAAGAGAAACTGGTCTTGGTGGCTTATAATTGCCACAACCCACCTCACAAAATAAGCAAACCTAGCTAAAAAGGACGGAACCTATATCTAGGCAAACTAAAAATATCGTGACAAATAGCAGGTTGAAACTCTGAAGGAGCAGTCCACCACCAGCGAAAGTTTTCGACAGAGAGACCTAGATTAGCACAAAGATCTGCAACATAATTGCCTTCTTTGAAGATATGAGTGCAGTGAAATTGCATATGCTTTAAATAGTGCATACAATTTTGCCATTTAATCTTAAGAGGCCAAGGAGGACGGAAAGTAGGATTATGAAGGCATTGAACAACTGAAGAAGAATCACACTCAAGCCACAACTGATTCCAACCTTTATCCCAAGCTATACAAATCCCTGTCAGAGCAGCATGCAGTTCAGCAAAGAAAGAAGAATGAACACCCAAATTACAACAAAAGACACCCTTAACAAATCCTCGATGATTTCTAAACACTCCACCTGAAGCGGCAGGACCTGGATTGCCTTTGGCAAGCCCGCCTGTGTTTAATTTAACCCAAGAGGGAGAAGAAGGATACCAAATAACAGCAACAATAGAAGGGGCTTTCATTGGCTTACCCGGAATGCCAATCGATTTCAAAGTCAAAAGATCCTCAACATTGTTTTTCATATGACCAGAGCTTAACTTTCCAACATCAGAAAGGAAGGCTTTAATATGATAGCATTCACGAATAAAAAGAGCTCTCTTGCCTTCAAATCTCAACAAATTCCTCGAGTGCCAAATACTAGAAAAAACAAGCAAACAAGCTGCAATCCAAAGGTTATAGATCTAAGAGCTTATAACTTTACTTGAGATCTGATGCCCAAAAGAAGGAATGGAAGGAGCAACAAAATTAATGGTTGTATGAAATAAAGAAACCAACCATGCCCAAATAGATTTTGCGAAAGAGCACTGAACAAATAAATGAAGAGCTAATTCAGAATGACAAGGCACTGAGCAAAGGCTGCAAACAGAAGCAAGTTGAATTCCCCTTTTCCGCAAATTATCATCAGTAGGCAACCTATCCCAAAAGAGTCTCCAAGCAAGAGTCGAAAGTCTTGGGAGGGATAAAATTTTTCCAAATATTGGTAGCCCAATTAACGTGAGGTTTCTTATCTCTACATAAGTTAAAAGCCTCTGAGAAAGACAGAATTCCATCACTACTGTGAGGCCAAATCACTACATCTTGGGAGTCCTCAGAAGGCAAAGATATAGAAGTAATTTCCTGAGCAATTTGTGGGAATGCATTAGAAAATTGTTGAGGAATGGACCAGGCATTATTATGAATGAGAGCAGCAATTGCTAAAAAGTCTACTTAAATGACAGATTTTGAAAAAACTTTCTTCTGCAAAGTTGTTCGGAATGATGTTTTCTAGTAGACTGTGTGATTAGTTTTCATAAATTTTTTTTATATTTTTCATAAAACCTTAAAAATGTAAATTGAATGGGGGGCTTAAAGTATTTTATGTGGTGGCAATAGCCCATTTTGTTATGAGCATCTCCAAAGGAGATGTCAAATTCCATACTAGTGTAAGAAATGGCTATAAAATGTAGTCTAAGTTTCAAATTTATCCCAACCGAACTGCCTCTGCTAAGTTGAAATTAAAATTCATCTCTTGATACCAAATTTGACAATCTTCAAAGTCATATGCCTTTTTTATTTTTTGGGTAAATGCAAGAAATCTCCCTATTGTTTTTTTGCAAAACACCCTACAGAAAATTAGGTTACAATCTCCCTCCCTTGACACATTTGAAGAAAATTAGCAAAAACAGTGTTAACGGAAACATAAAAAGACCACTATCCTCCTCACCCTCCGCTCGTGATCCAAAGGTGCTCTGACTAGAACCCCCTACATTTCCATTTCCATTTCATCTACACTCACGATTACTCTTTCCTTTTGAGACGCGTTAAGGTTCTTGCATCTTGACTGCCACTTCTCATCCTTACTGGCAATTTCAAACTTGTATCATTGGTAGACGACTCCAATGATGTCATTGCTAAGAACAACACAACACGAAGATCCCAGAAAGATGACACCAAAAATCATTCGAAGGAAAAATAAATCAATAGAATGCCATGGCTAGGGCTAGCAGTCATAGCTACCATTGAAAGGAAAATTTATTATTATTTTTTATTTTACATTCTCTACATTAATTTTGAAGTAATGTTATTATAGGATGAACAACTTAGAAGACACGAAATACAATTGCATATATGTTTAAACACAAACAGTGTGGGAGATATGGCACAAGTGTAAATCTTGAACTTTGTCCTTTTCCCCATCCTCTCATTTGCGTAGATGCTTAAACCCAAACAGAGTGGAAGATGAACTGAACGGTGAAGCTCGCTCCTATGGTTGCCGCTGGAGAGAGCATGCGTCAAGATGGAGGAGAGGTGAAATTTTAGGGCTATAAGTAAGAAGTTGTGAAACACAAGGTTTTGTTAGCAAAAGATGAATTTGAGTGGAGAAAGCAGCAACATAAGTTTGCCATTTTACAACAACATAAATTATTTGAGCAATTAGCAGCTTTTTTTGAAACATTTGTGAGCAATTCTTAATACATTCGCCTATTTGGTTTGTGTATAATTGATGGAAGGGTTAGATATTATCCATGAGTTTTACAACCAATTAGAGAAGTTTGTCACAATGATAAGCCCAGCCCATAGTTTCCAAGTCAATTATATAGAGTTAGACAACTAAGAAGTAAACCAGAAAACCAGGACAAGCATTTAGCATTAGTTTTGCTGATGATGGTTTACCAACTCAACTTAAAATTCAAGCCAGATCCGGTGGACAGCAAATGGCATTGCTTCGCACTCTAATGCAGGAAATAAAACATGCTAAAACATCTTTACATACCAGAAATTAAACTAGGTAAACTTGCAAAATCTAGAATGTGGTTTGAGGACATTATAGACCAACAATATGATAAATTTAGCAAGTTATTACTGCAAAACAGAAGGATAATCCCATGTACAAGGTGTCTAGGTAAGTTAGAGAAACAGGTGACTAAGAACAGATCCTACATTTGAGCCTTATGGACACCAATAAAACCACATGGAAATGAACTGTTCAATCCTGATTTCAATAACGTGATAGGAGGCTGCATGTGCTACACATGGGGTTTGGTTATGGGTTACGCATAATTGTCGGACTTCAACCAGATACCAATCCATTCAAAATGGCAGGTACCAATCCATTCAAAATGGCAGGTCACAAGGTCACTAGTTCAAACACAGAATGTAGAGGATAAAAAAACGCCCACTGATGATTCTCTACCACATGAGAAGGTAGAGAATCATCAACAAACCTCTCATGAGAAGCTTGTCCATTAGCTGACAAACCCAAGTGCTGCACTGCTGCCCCATGATTGCCATGGGGCACTCAAGTATTTAATGGATAACCATCTCTCTCAGGAGAGGCATGTCAACTTGTTGCCATACAAATGACTGACACAAACAGGTGTGGGCATGATACATTTGCCATTCCCTCACCATCCACACACAACCTCAAATCATAAAAAATCCCTCAACTCCAATACAAGGTACACACCAATTATACAAAGCCAAGTGCATATTTCATTAGCTACTTCTGAAATTTAGACGTTTTCTCATGCAAACACCATGCCAATGCCAGTTACAAGAGTGAAGCCCTAGTTCTTTGTGAAAGCTTTTGAGAAAGTTGAAATTCTCATTAACATTAATCTGAAAGTTACAAGGAATATAAATACTAAACCCTATACAAGAGAAATACCCATAATACCCTTAATTTATGAAATATATACAAATATATCCTAACACCCCCCCTCAAACTCATGATGTGACCGTGGGAAGCATCAAGAGTTTGCCAAGGAGAAACCGGAAGCGCATGATGGTGTGCGACTTGGTAAACAAGTCAGCTAACTGCATAGTGGAAGTAACAAAAGGCAAAGAGAGAGTACCCAGCTGAAGATGATGACGCACAAAATGACAGTCAATCTCAATGTGTTTAATATGTTCATGAAAGACAGAATTATGCGCAATCTAAATAGCACTTTTGTTGTCACAATACATTGGAGTAAGAGATAAAGATGAAACACCCAAATCAGTGAGCAACCAACGCAACCAAACTATCTTGGCAACAGTAGTAGCCATAGCCCGATACTCAGCCTCAGCAGAGGAACGAGCGACAACACTTTGTTTCTTACTCCGCCAAGAAACCAAAGAGTCACCCAAAAAGACACAAAAACTAGTAGTAGAGCGACGATCCATAGCATCACCAGCCCAATCAGCATCAGAAAAAGCACGAAGCTCTAAGGAGGAAGTAGAAGAAAACAACAAACTCTAATGAAGAGAGCCACGAAGATAATGTAAAATACGAAGTAGAGCAGCCCAATGAACAGAAGTCGGAGCAGAAACAAACTGACTAACAATATGCACAGCATAGGCAATGTCAGGACGAGTCACAGTGAGATAGACTAGACTACCAACAAGCACTCGATACAGATTAGGATCTGGGAGGGGAACACCATCAGTAGAGGTAAAATGAATATTAAGCTCAATAGGAGTATCAACAGTCCGAGAATCAAAAAGGGGAGCCCGTGCTAGAACATCAGCAGCATACTTAGAAAAGATACCCTTGGGAAGACGAAGCAACCTCAATTCCAAGAAAATATCGAAGCGAACCAAGATCTTTCATCTCAAAATGATGCTGCAATTGAGTTTTGAGAAGAGAAATCCCAGTGGAGTCATCACCAGAAATAATCATATCATCAACATAAAATAAAAGAACTATTTGCCCTGCAGAGGTAGAACGAAGGAACAAAGCAGAATCATGATCACTGGAGGTAAAACCTAAATCACAAATCACAGCAGAGAACTTAGCAAACCAAGCCCAAGGTGCTTGTTTCAAGCCATACAAAGCTTTGCGAAGCTTGCAAACATGGCTCGGAGGATGAACAAGGCCAGGAGGAGGGACCATATAAACTTCTTTAGATAAATCCCCATTGAGAAATGCATTTTTAACATCCATCTGAGAAAGAGACTAGTGGCAAACGGCAACCACAGCAATTAAGGTGCGAACTGTAGTCATTTTAGCAACAGGAGCAAACGTTTCTTCATAGTCAGTGCCATATTCCTGTGTATAGCCCTTAGCAACCAAATGAGCTTTGTAGCGTTCAACAAAACCATCCGCTTTGGTTTTGATTTTATAAACCCAACAACAACCAACAGCACGTTTACATGAAGGTAAAGCAACAAGATCCCAAGTGTTGGTCTTGTGCAAAAGAGAAAGTTCTTCATTCATAACCTGTTGCCAAAGAGGATCAAGAACAGCCTCCTTATAAGAGGTGGGCTCAGAAAGAGAGTGAATGGAAGATAAGAAAGAACAAAAATCATAAGAATAACAAGTATTGGAAAAACCAAAATGATCAGGGCACTTATGAAGGCACTGAGGATAGTGAGGAGTAGAGAGATCCACATCACCAGAAGTTGAAGGAGACACAGCTGAAGGAGGGGAAGGAGCTGGATCTGCAAGTAAAGGAACTTTATTCCTACGATAGTACATATGGATAATAGAAGGACGAGAGGATTGAGATGGAAGATCAGAAGGAACTAAGTCACCAATGTAAGAGTCAGAAGAAACTGGATCAGGGAAAGGATCAAGATAAACAATATCAGATTTAGAAACAACATCTGTAGTAGAAGGAAGGGAAAAGAAAAAAATATGCTCAAGAAATACTACATGACGAGAGACATACAGTTTCCTAGCAGTAGGATCATAACAACGATAAACCTTTTGCCCATCACCATAACCAAGAAACACACACATAGTTGATCGAGCAGATAACTTTGTGCATGCAACCTTGGGTAAGAGAACAAAGCAAATGCAACCGAAAACACGTAAATTGTGATAACCAAGACACTTACCATGCAATTTTTCAAAGGGGGAGATGCCAGATATAAGAATAGAAGGAATGCGATTAATAAGATACACAGCAGTAAGAAGAGCCTCCCCCCAAAAGGAGCTAGGCATAGAGGCAGAAAATAACAAGGAGCGTGCAGTTTCCATGATGTGCCTGTGCTTGCGCTTAGCGACACCATTTTGCTCAGGAGTGTCTATGCATGAAGACTGTTGAATGGTCCCATCAGAAGTTTAACATATTAAGAAAATCAGTGTCTTTATATTCCCCACCCAAATCACATTGAAAACATTTAATAATGGCAGAATATTGGGCCTGGATCATAGCACGAAAAGCAGCAAAAATAGATAAAAAAATCAAATCGATGCTTCATAAGATAAACCCAACAATATCTACTATAATTATCAATAAAGGAGACATAATAACAAGAGCCACCTTTAGTGACCACAGGTGCAGGTCCCCACACATCAGAGTGAACAAGATCAAAAGGTGCAACAGAAGTAGTTGTACTTTTATTAGAAGGCAAAGCAGTAAATTTTGCAAGTTTACAACCACTACAATTAGAAATATCATGACTATGCAAATTGCCTAAAGCTCTAATAGAGACTAAATACATAAGACGAGAAGAAGAAACATGTCCAAGGCGAGAATGCCACAAATAGAAACTAGAAGACTAAGGACTCAAATGAAAAGAAGACAAATCAACTATAGAAGCAGCCAAAGCAAGAACATGCAACTCCTCTAACACATACAGCCCTCCTACCTTACAACCTGTCCCAATCAGCTGTCTGGAATGAAGATCCTGTACAGAACAACCCATAGAAGAAAAGTGAACAATGTATCCAGAGTCAGAGAGTTAACTAATAGAAATCAAATTCAATGACAATTGAGGAATACAATAGACATCAGATAACGAGAGATAAGAGATGGAAATAGAACCAACACCTGCCAAAGGCATTGATGTACCATTCGCAGTCATGACAGTAATAAAAGATGGTGGAGAAGAAAGAACAGAAATAAACAATGAGGGATCATTAGTTATATAATGAGTAGCACCGGAATCAAACACCCAAGTGGAACGAGATATACCTGGAAGAGGAGATGACAAACTTAGAGAGCAGTTGGACGAGAGTGCATTGGGTTGAGAAGAACCAAGATACTTCTGTAATTGTTCTGCTATGGTAACCACAAAAGGATCAATGTGTGCATCAGTGGATGGTGTAACAGCTGTTGTATGCTCAGGACCATTCCGCTTCCACTGTGGATTAAAATTAGGTGCCTGCTGAGATGAACCAGATGCCTGCTTGTTCAAAAGTTTAGGACACTAAATCTTCCAATGACCCTTTTAATGACAAAAACTACATTCATCAGTAGCAACCTTAGGTCTTTAATTACCTTGAGTGCTAAGCTGAGGTCAAAGAGGAACTGCAAATACTGATGGAGCAAGCAAAGGAAGCAACCCCTTTTTGGATTTGAAACGAGTTTCCACTGCCAACAATTCATTAATCACATAATCGACTGAAGGAAGAGGATTCCGATGAAGGATAGTGCCTCGAATACCCTCAAACTCATCCTGAAGTGCCATCAAAAATTGAACAAGGCATTGCTCCTCCCTGTAGTTACAATACAGAGTGTTCGCACTCAGTTCCCGAGGCTCGGTAAGAGCCAATTGATCCCAAAAACCAGTCATAACAACATAAAACACCTGAATGCTTTGATCCCCTTGAGGGGTCTCCTTAATATCACGTTCTAACTGATACCGCTTCGCAAAATTGGATTGTACATACACCTTTGACAAATAATCCCAAATCTCCTGGACAGTAGAAAACTTAGCCAATTGCATTCCAATGGATTGTTCAACTGAATTATTAATCCAAGTAATAATTTTAGCATAATTCATCTCCCAAACTGAAAATAACTCTTCAAATTTTTCAATCTTGGCATCACTTGGTTTCATAACAGCTCCAGTCACATAACCCCACATATTCTTGCCCATTAAAAAATTCTTCATAACATAAGCCCAATAGGTGTAATTATCACTTGTCAATTTGACACTAATGGCCTGAAGAGAGTCCGAATTTCCATTAGCCATGAATAATGTTAATCAAGGGTCCAAATAAGAGAAATTAAAGGACTGATTCCAAAAGAGGAGAGACACAACTGTTGCAAACTGCTGTTATGGACTTGCGATGTGAGAGAAGAGGCTGTGATGAGTGTACTAAGGGTGCGACTGCCTAGGGCGAGGCCAGAGATGGTGCGACTACCTAAGGTGAGGCCAGAGAAGATGCAACTGCCTAGGGCGAGGCCAAAGAAGGTGTGATTGCAGGCAAGGCAGAGAAGGTGCGACTGCCTAGGTGTGATCGCAAGGTTCAACTGGTGCGAGGGTTGCGATTGCTGTGGAAAAGCTATTAACGACTGCGATTGCAAGGTTCAACTGGTGCGAGGGTTGCGATTGCAAGGTTCGACTGGTATAAAAGCTGTGTGAGAGAGAGAGAGAGAGAGAGTCGATGGAGGCTTCAAGAGGAGAACAACATGTGCGAGAGCTTCAAGAGAGAGAGTCGAGGGGTGCTATATACTTCAAGAGGATTGATTGAGGCTAGGAGAGGCTGTGATATCGTTCAAGAGGGTCGATTGAGGCTGCGTTAGGTGTAATTAACTCAAACAGATGATGCAATTAGGTGCTACTGTCGCAGACTTGCACACAACTACAACGTGACCAAAAAATGGTGCTTCACAAGAGAAAGAAGAAGAGGTGCTTTACGTAACCTTGCTCTAATACCATGAAAGCTTTTAAGAAAGTTGCAATTCTCATTAACATTAATCTAAAAGTTACAAGGACTATAAATACTAAACCCTACACAAGAGAAATACCCATAATACCCATAATATATGAAATATATACAAATATATCCTAACACTTTGTAGATTCCTATCCATTCGCTTATTTGTGAGGAAAAAGGCGCGCACAAATTGGCGCTGTACATGGGAAATGCTTACAGAAAGCCATCCCTACTCTGCAAGAACTTCAGTCATGGCTTCAACCTACAAAAACAGCAGCTAGAGAACAAATACCAACATAATCTGTCATCCATTAACTCCTCAGATTGGATATCAACTTCTCAACTCTACCACCAACTATTCATCTCATGCAAGTTCAACTCGATCTACTCGATGCCCTACAATCTTGGTCCTTAGTTCTTCTCTGACCACAGGTCATTACAACCCCAAATACGGGAACCTTTGCCACCCCAGGGCACAGGCACTTCTGCCGTCTTGAGCAAAGTCACCTATGCCATCTCGAGCATAGGCACCTCTGCCACCCCATACATGGGTACCTCTACCATCTTGAGCACAGGCAACTCTACTAACTCAGGCCTAGGCACCTCTGCTATCTCGAGAACATACAACTCTGCTAACTCAAGCATGAGCACCACTACCACCCTAGGAAAGGGACCTTGGGCACGACCACTTTGCCACTTGGGCATGGCCACCACTAGCTCCGTTGATCCCTAGCTCCCTAGTTCCCTAGATCCCCAAATCCCTAGCACCACAACTTCTTAACTCCTTCAGTCCCTACCTCCCTCGATCCCTAACTCAACCCAAGTCACTCTTTAACTCTTCCTAAGTCATGCAAAAGACTCGGTTAGCTCTACTCAAGCTCAATTAGCTCTTCCCAAGTCATGCAAAAGACTTGATTAGCTATTTCTAAGCTCAGTCAGCTCTTCCCAAGTCATGCACAAGGCTTGGCTGCCCTTTTTCCAGCTCTCAGCTCGGCCACTAGCAACCACCAGATGCACGACAGGCCTTAATGGAAGCAATGGCCCTAGATCTTACAGCAAAGCATGACAAGCCTTAAAGGAAAGAAGCCCTCACAAGCTAAGGCTCATAAAAGCCTTTGATATTATAGGTAGGAACCCAAGATCCTAAACCTTGGGCCTCCTAATCAAAGCTTGGACAACCCTTTGCTACCTCAATAAGGATCAAGTGATCAACCAATCAGAGCCCCAGCTTTCAACAAACTAAGGCACACACAAACCTCCGCAAGCTAAAGCTCACACAAAGCCTATGTTGGCAAGCTACCACCAAAATAGAGGCTCAAATGGAATCCCACATCTATAGGTCCAAATCACTTGCCTACCTCGAAAATTCACCTCAATAGATAAAAAAACATCTCAAGAAACACCGATTACCCGATTATCAGTTTTTCACCTTCCAAGCTAAACCTAGCCCAAGAAAGTTGAAAAAAGGGGCAACTATAGAGGATAAAAAAGGCTCACTAGTCATTCTCTACCATATGAAAAGGTAGAAGGGAAAAAATGGGATTTCACCAACTCTAAACATTTAATGGACAAACCTCTCAAGATAAGCATGTTGGCTGACAAACCAAGTGTAGCCCCATGTTGGCCATGCCAAACTCAAGTTTATGAAAAGACCCCTCAGGAAAGGCATGTCAACTTGCTCTCAAACCAAGGATTGACACAGCCAAATGAAATCATGCTACAATTACCATTCCCTCACTATCTTTTTTTTTTATCAACTACCATTCCCTCACTATCCACACAACCTCATAGCATTGAAAAATGTCCTTTGCTCCATTACAAGGTACACACCAATTTAACAGAGCAAACCAAATATTTATTTTGCTACTTCTTATTTCTTAAACTCAAACGCTAGAGTCCCTCAAGCAGACACCACGATAGTGCTAATTGTAGGAGTATTTTATTTTTTTCCCTTTTTTAAAGGATAGAAAACAAATTTTATTAAAGAAAGAGGGAAAGATACAACATGAACCAAGAGTCCAAAAAACCAAGGAAAACTATAGAAACCAAGACCCTACCACAAACCCCTACGGCTACCATAAGCTTAATATCAACATATACAAAAAATCATCAAAACCCCAAAAGTGTACCCATTATACTATTCTGGACCCCAACCAAATCAAAATCTCAAAAAGGAAAAACATGGTGTCCAAACACATCCTCTTAGCACTCTTCAAGGAACAAATCTCAATGCAATTCCTAACAATAAAATGAAAGGAACCCCTTCAGAAGATATATCCACTGAAGCCCACAGGAAACAAGGAAAAAAAAAATTTGTTCCACAATCCCTCCCTCTTTTCAGATCTATCATTGAAAATCCTAACATTCCCTTCAAGCCAAATTAACCACAAAACAGCCATAATAGCCCAGCTCCACAAAAATTTCGCCCTCTTGGTCCTACCAAGCTTCTGAAAATCCACCTCAAACATCCCCAAAATATGCTCTGGGCTGACCAACATAAACCAATTGTCTCAAAGAGATGATGCCACAACTCCCTACATGCATCACAGTGTACAAAAAAAATAAATAAAAATAATGATCCACTTACTCTGTTCTTTTTATTTTTTACAAAGACCACATTAATGGGAGGAAAGAAAAAACATTGGTCTCTTCTATTGCACCAAATCACTAGTATTCATTTTCAAATGAGCAGCAGATCAAGCTAATCTAAACCTAAAGAGGAACTTTTCTTTCCAAATCACTTTAGCAAGAAGGAAGAAGGACATCAATCAAAGATTCAAAAAACGACTTACAAGAAAACATCCCAGAAGAATAAGTACAAAGTCTCCCATCAGGGCTAGAAGGGGAAAGTAAAACACTCCGAATAGACAACAAAAGACAAAATGATGCCTTAGACTCTCCATCATTTAGGTTACAAGAGAAATAAAAGTTCCAATTGAAAGAGTTATGAGTCCAATAGTCCATAAAATTTATCTTAGCAATAAAATCACCTTAGCCCAAGAGAGACAATACAAATGAGGGATACCTCAGAAAAAGAGCTCTCCCACAACCACACATCTTCCCAAAAGTGAATACAAGCCCCACTACAAACAATAAATTTGACAAAACTCAAGAAATGAGGAAGCCCTTGAGATATAAATTTCCATTTTCACCAAAAACTCTCCCTTTCCACAATTTAATGTTGTACTCTTGATCATGGAAGCCTTAAAAATTCTGTTCCATGAGGAATCTCCACAACCACTTTCCAGTTAAGGCAATATTTCTAGGGACCACATTACCCAAAGTTAGACCACCTTTATCCCTAAACCAAGACTGATGTGGATTATCTGAGCATAATTGTACTGATATAAGCTGCCAACAGCCATTAGTCAGTTGTTAGCAATTTCTTTTACTGGTGAAACTTTATTTGGTTTGTTAGTAGTTAATCAGGGGCAAATTAGTTTTTTATCAAACTTTTAATTCTCTATATGAGGCTAATGTAAGTCAGTTCAGGTAGTGTTGATCTAGAATATTCCCTTAACAGTATAAGAGAAAATTTGCTCTACTTTCTCTCTTTAATGAAAGTTCTTGGATTTTCCTTCGTTTTCTAGCCATTTTTCTCTCTATTTTATTTGCTGAAACCCTAGAAATTGCTAATGATTCTCATCATTTTGGTATCAAGGCCCATGTTCGAATAGTTGTGGTTGTAATTTTCTCTTCTTCTTCTTCTAGTGTTGCGATGAAGATTATAATCAAACTTCAGCAAAAAAAAAAAAAATGGATTCTAACATTGATTTTCTCCTTTTCTTCTTCTTCTTCTTCTTCTTCTTCTTCTGGTTTCACAATGAAGATTATAATGCTTAGCCATAATCAATTTCCTAGGGTTTGGCTAGACAATGATTGCTACAGTGATTGAGCAGTAATTGAAGCTTCTCCATGGCAGCAATCAAACCTTCAAACCTTCATCTGGTGTTGAGATGAACAGAACAAGCATTAGCTTTGCTCGAATCTCTTTAGATATACTTAGGGTTTGGTCGAAATGCAATATGCCCTGATCAAACCTCTTTGTTGAAATCCAAGACACTTCGGTACCTTCCGAAGGTGTTATTCTTCCATTGAGGTTGTCAAATCTTGCTGCTATGCATGTTTGGATTGAAATTCTCTATTGAAGCAGTTGAAGGATTGTGGACATTTTTTTAGGCTTGTGAGTGTCGCAAAGTCTTCTCCAGCACTATTCAAGTTTTGCCAAGGTTATTGGAGCATTTGCATCGAATTTTTTGGTGTTGTTGCAGCTTGAGGAGGTTTGAAATAGCAATTCGACTGGATTTCTTCTCTTGTGTTGATTTGAAGCAAGTCAATTGGATTTCTATTATTCCATTTCAGTTTGTGAGTCATTTTGGAGTTTCTACAATTCAAGTTCTTGTGTTAGTAGACTTGCTGCTGCTGGAGATTGAAGTACTGCTACTGCTCAGAATCTACTGTTTGCACTAATCCATTTTTAGACCAGTTTTAAGCAATTTCTTGTTAATAGGGCACATCATTGAAGAGGTAGAAGGACTAAAGAAAGGGGGAATGCTATGAACGTGGAGTTTGGAGCTGAAAATCAACCATGGGTTAATTACGAGTCCAAGGACACCAAAATACTTCTTTTGAGAATCCATTTGGGTTCATCAAAGAAGATGACCATTTAATGTGAAGCAGGATTCCAAGTTAGAGTATTATATCAAAATTGATATTCCAAAATTTAGAGGGAGGCTAGATTCGGATGAATTTGTTGATTGGCTCAACACTATTGAGAGGATTCTTTACTATTATAATGTGTCAGATGAAAAGAAAGTAAAGTTAGTCTCCATTCGCCTACAAAGAAGTGCATCTTTTTTGGTGGGAACAGCTACAAATGACTCGCAAAGAAGTAGCAAAAACCAGATTAAAGAGTGAAACAAGATGAAAAAGCTTAAGCAACACTATTTTCCCTTCAATTATATGCAAACTATTTATAAGAATCTGCACAATCTTAAGCAAATGGGAAGTGTTGATGATTACACCGAGGCTTTCTATCAACTAGTAGCAAGGGTTGACTTAAATGAAAGAGAAGAACACATGGTGGCGAGGCAAGTGGTCTCAAGCCTTCTATTCAAGACGTCCTTGTATTGCACCATTTATGGACCGTTTCGGAAGCCTATAACCAAGCTATATTGGTGGAGAAACAACAAAATCAGAGTGTTTAAAGAGCTGGTCAGCAATTTCAAGGTGCTGCAAGGCTGGGCAGCCGTACCAAAGCTGCTTTAAAGGTGCTAAACTGCTAATTCATCTCAAGTTGGAAAGAGAAGTCAACCGAGTAGTGTAAAATCCTCCAGAGTTGCTAAAGCTGCTGTTCCTTCTCAAAATCAGTCTAGTATGAGTTGTCAAGGGCCTAGAAATCAATTCCGAGGAAGGAAACTTAGGTGCTATAAGTGTGAACCTGGCCACAAGTCTTCGGATTGCAGAAAGGCCATGGGGGAGCGAATAGAGCACTTTTGTTGTAAGAAATTGATGAACATGTGTTTTGATGTGCTGTGAACCTATGATCAACCCTTAAATGAGGAGCTTGGTGGAGATTGTGATGAGGAAGAAGGCATGGCACTTATGTAAAAGAAGACTCTTCTAGTGCCAAAGCAAAAATCTGAGAAATATTGGTTGAGAACCAACATTTTCTATACCACTTGTCGCATTGAAGGAAGAGTGCAATATGATCATTTATGGGGAAAGTTCTGAGAGCGTTGTTTCACAAGAGATGGTGGATAAATTAAAGCTCCCAACCCAAGAGCGTGCTAGTCCTTACAGGCTCTGTTGGTTCAAGAACGGAAATGAAGCGAGGGTAACAAAGCTGTGTTTATTTCTTTTTCCCTTCGAAAGAAGTACTTTGATGAAGTGAGGTGTGATGTAGTGCCTATGGATGCTTGTCATATTCTTCTTGGAAGACCTTGACAATATGATAGACAAACTTTCCATGATGAGAAGAGAAATACTTACACTTTATGCAAAGGAAACCAACAATATATGCTGCTGCCCATGAAGAGAAAGTGAGTTCCAAGCCTCTAAAAACTTCTTTGCTTACTTCCAAGAGTTTCATTCAACAAAGCCTTGAAAGTGGCTATGTGTTTGCCTTAATTCCACAAGAAAAGGTTGCTAAAAATGTTGATTCTAGTGATGCTGGAAATTTAATGAAGCAATATTCTAATGTGTTTCCTCAAGAATTGCCTCCCGAGTTGCCTCCAATGTGGGATATCCAACATTGTATTGATTTGGTGCCCAATTCAGCACTTCCAAACAAGGCAGCCAATAGAATGACGTCGAAAGAAGGAAGAGTCCCAAAAATAGGTTGAGAAGCTTCTTAATGAGGCTATGTCAAAGCTAGCATTAGTCCATGTGTTGTTCCCGCTCTATTGACTCTAAAGAAGGATGGCTCTTGGAGAATGTGCGTGGACAGCAGAGCAATCAACAAGATTACTATCAAGTATCGCTTTCCCATTTCAAGATTGGATGATATGTTGGATTGTTCAGCCAGTGCAAAGTTGTTCTCTAAGACTGATCTTAGAAGTGGCTATCACCAAATTCGTATCCGTTAGAATGATGAATGGAAAACTGCTTTCATATCACGTAATGGGCTCTTTGAACGGCATGTTATGCCATTTGGGCTCACAAATGCTCCTAGTAGGGGTGAAAGTTGTACCAAAAAAACCAAACGACCAAACAGGACTGACCGGTTTCTGTTGGTTTTTTACACGTTCGGTCAGGATCGGTTTTATATTTATATATTTTTCGGTTTTTGGTTTGGTCTCGGTTTATTATATTTCAAGACTGAAACCAACCAATTCTAGTGTTTTAAATATAAAAATATAATATATTTATTAGTTTTGTCTTTGAACATTCTCCTGCTTATGTAAGATGTCCAATTGAAATAGAGTTCTAATCCCTTTCATTACGTCAGCTCACGCTAGATGTGAAGGTTGTCAAATTTACTCAAATAAGCCTCACTTGACCACAGAAAAACTCTGCAAAAAGCTCATCGTTAGATGGGAACTCTCTCTCCTTACGCTCCTAAGATACAAACACACATTCTTTCTCTTCACTCTTCCCATTCCCATCTCTCTTGCCTGTGAGAATGCCAAAGGCGTCGCTTCTGATAAGATTTTGTTTTTCCTTCTATTTAATTTTTTGTAAATGCATAAGTTTCTCTAAGGGTTCTTGTTGCAATCTCTCTCTTCTTCTCTCCCTTCATTCTGTTGGTTACAACGCCGTAGTGATGTGCACAACACTGTTAGTCATAACTTTTTTGTTTTTTGTTTTTGGTTTTCTAGTATTTATTTTGCTATTGCATAAGGTTTAGTTTAGGGCTCTCTCTTGCCGCAATTTCTCTACTCTCTCTCTCTCTCCTTTCATGCTATTGAAGACATCACGCACAAAACCATCAAAAACATTTTTTCTCCCTTTGGTAAAACTGAAACCCCAACAGAACCGAACTAAACTGAACCGAACTAAAGTTCAACCAAACTGAAGCACTCGGTTTTGCCAATCAACTGTCGGCTTTGGTTGTCTTTTTGCAAAACCGATACCATCGGTTCGGTCCAAAAATATCCTCCACCACAGCCTAACCGAACCACTTTCACTCCTAGCTCCTAGTATCTTCATGTCGGTGATGACTCAAATGTTACAACCACTTTTGGGAGTTTGTAGTGGTTCATTTCAATGATATTTTGATTTATAGGTTTTGAAGACCATTTGAAGCACCTAGAACAAGTGTTTGATATCTAGAGAAGAGAGTAGTTCTATGTCAACTTGAAGAAATGTAGTTTTGGGGTTGATAAAGTAGTGTTTTTTGTCAGTTTGTGTGTAGTGGTTCGTTTCAATGATATTGATTTATAGGTTTTGAAGACCATTTGAAGCACCTAGAACAAGTGTTTGATATCTAGAGAAGAGAGTAGTTCTATGTCAACTTGAAGAAATGTAGTTTTGGGGTTGATAAGTAGTGTTTTTTGTCATTTTGTGTGTAGTGGTTCGTTTCGATGATATTGATTTATAGGTTTTGAAGACCATTTGAAGCACCTCCAACAAGTGTTTGATATCTAGAGAAGAGAGTAGTTCTATACTTCTATGTCAACTTGAAGAAATGTAGTTTTGGGTTGATAAAGTAGTGTTTTTGGAGTATGTTGTATCCTCAAATGGAGTGCTTATGAATGAAAGTAAGGTCCAAACAATTGTGGATTGGCCTACACCTTCTAGTATGCAAAAAGTGGGGAGTTTTCATGGTCTTGCTACTTTATATAACAGATTTATAAAAAAAATTCAGCACCTTAGCCGCTCCTTTTACCGATTGTCTCAACAAGAAAGTCTTTAAATGGACTTTAGAAGTCCAAGAGAGTTACCACCTCTTGAAGAAGTAGACCAAAGCTCCTATTCTAGCATTGCCTAATTTTGACAAGGTGTTTGACTGTTTGAGCTTGATTGTGATGCATCAGTTGTGGGAATTGGAGGAGTCCTTAGCCAAGAAGGAGAACCAATTGCTTTCTCTAGTGAGAAGTTGAATGGTGCCAAAGCTCAAGTATTCCACTTATGACTTGGATTTCTGTGCCATTGTTCAAGCTATCAAGCATTAGACTTACTAGTTGGCCTACAAGGAATTTATTCTCAACACTGACCATAAAGCTCTTAAGCACATCAACAATCAACCACATCTTTACAAGAGGCATGCCAAGCAAGTGAGTTATCTCCCAACAATTTGATTTCTATTTGAGACACAAGTCTAGTGTTCCTAATAAAGTAGCCGATGGTTTGAGTAAAAGGGATAATCCCTTGCTTGAGATGCGAAATATAGTGGCTAGTTTTGATGAATTCAAGGAGCATTACGGTGAGGATCCTTATTTCGGAAGATTATCCACGCTTTAC
Organism: Liquidambar formosana; assembly: GCA_039720395.1. Lineage (NCBI taxonomy): Eukaryota > Viridiplantae > Streptophyta > Magnoliopsida > Saxifragales > Altingiaceae > Liquidambar > Liquidambar formosana. Next base: position 3,698,474 of record CM077828.1, read on the forward strand.
AAAGTAGACAGCATGCTGCCAATTCTGATTTTTTGCTAAGAACTGGGTTTCCCTTCAAGGAATTGAGGTTGTGTGCACCTCAATGCTCTCGTAGAGAGAAGTTGCTTGTGGAACATCATTTGGGTCATTTTGGTGAGAAAAAGACCCTAGAATTACTCCAACAAAACTACTTTTGGCTGGGAATGATGAGATGTTATTATGAATGTTCAAAGGTGCCATGTTTGTCAAAAGAGTAAGGGGAAAGCCCTCCATTAGGGGCTGTATTTACCACTTCCAGTACCAACCAGGCCTTGGAAGTGCATTAGTATGGATTTTGTGCTTATTCTTCCCCCAACCCAAAGAAAGAATGATCCCATTATGGTGGTTGTCGATCGTTTTTCAAAGATGGCTCCCTTTATTCCATGTTGAAAGACTACAGACACAACTAATGTGGCCATCTTTTCTTTAAAGAAGTTTACAAGTTGCATGGGGTGCCTACCTCTATTGTTTTTGACAAAGATGCCAAATTCATTGCCCACTTTTGGAGACCTTTATGGAGGCTTGTGGGAATAGAGTCAAGTTTTAGTGCTTCATTCCATCCTCAAACCGATGGACAAACCGAAGTGGCTAATAGAATCCTTAGAAATTTGTTGAGGTGTTTGATTGGTGAAAATCCTATAAGGATGGGAACAAATTCTTCCATTGGCCAAGTTTGCATATAATTCTTCATCTAATTTTTCACTCAATCAGACTATTCACACTACTCCTTTTGAGGTGGTTTATGGTTCCAAGCCTTATGGTGTTGATTTGACTCCTCTACCACTTTCCAAGAAGACTAATGCGAAAGCCGAAGATATTACAACTTATATAAAGGAATTTCATGCTCATATTCAAGCTAGAATTAAGAGTCCAATGCCAATTACAAATCAGCTGCTGAGGTGCATAAACGAGAGCTTCTTTCAAGTAAGGAGATCTAGTATGGGTGGTTTTAAGAAAGAAAAGACAACCAGCTGAATCCTATATGAAGTTGAATGATCACAAAGTGGGTCCTTGCAGGGTTTTGTGCAAGATCAACAACAATGGCTACCATGTGGAGTTGCTACCTCACTTTAACATTTCCAATGAGTTTAATGTGAAGCATTTGAGGGCCTATTTTGCCGCCGAAACTTGCCCTCAAGTTTCTTTTAAGAGGGGGTGTCATGATGTGTATAATTTGAGCATAAGTGTACCGATATAAGGCTGTCCAGCAGCCATTAGTCAGTTGTTAGCAATTTCTTTTATTGGTGTAGCTTCATTTGGTTTGTTAGTAGTTAATCAGGGGCAAATTAGTCTTTTCTCAAACTTTTAATTCTCTATATGGGGCTGATGTAAGTCAGTCTAGGTAGTTTGAATCTAGAATATTCTCTTAACAGTTTTGTAAGAGCAAATTTGGTCTATTTTCTCTCTCTAATGAAAGTTCTCAGATTTTCCTTCATTTTCTAGCCGGAAAACCCATGACCTAAGAGAGAAAGATGCTGTTTATAAAGCTTAAGTTGAAGGGTACGGAACTTCAATGGTGGAGGAGAGCTGAGGAGCAGCGTGCTCGGCAGGGCATGAAATCAGCCCATGGAAACACATAAAAGTGAATATATATAAGCAACTTGTGCCAGTTTATTATGCTATGGAATTGTTCAAGTTCTATACTTTGAAGCAATGGGGAATGTCCGTGGAACAATGAACCTCTAAATTCAGCAATCTCTCTATTGGGTTGGTTTAAAAGATAGTAACAAATAGATTCATCTTGCAAGTTTGAATCAATCCATTGGAAATGAAATAGGGGTAGTTCACTTGTTTCAACCTAGAAGATGCTTGATGATAAGCCTTAATGGTGGAAAAGAGAGTGTGCCGTTATGGTGCAAGGAGACCTATATACAGGCTCATTGATGTTGTAACAGTGAGGGATACAAAACTTTGCTTTTGACTCCATTAGCATGTTTCCATCACATAACACAGCAGAAAGAGTTGGATTTTCCACGGGAAACTTAACACTTTAGGAATGCAAAGCCATTAGGGATCGAGTATCTATATGGTGATAGTAATATAAATGTCAAGACTTCATAACACAAAAAGTTGCAATATATATGTTGACATGGATGTCAATGTTAAGAGAAAAATATGAAACCCTCTGGTAAGTAGGGAAAGCACAACAAATTAACCACATGTTTCAGGAAAATGTTAAAAGAAAATTGAATTACCCAATGAGAAGCTCATAAAAAGCAAAAGGCAATCCTACATAATTGGCAGAGCAATAAAGCATAGCAATACAATACATTGCAAAATAAAGAAAATTTATATATTGTTTTTCAAACCCAAATTCACAATAATAATAAACTTCAAAAATCTACAAAAGAAGTTTATTGTGGTCCTATCAAAACCAAACCACAAGTGACAAATTGCTACCCAAAGTTAAAATATAAGTATCGTTTCTAACATATAAAGGTGAAATCACGCAAAAATATCAATTGAAACATGAAAGTCTCATTGGCTGTTCATGTGGCACTTCTCAAAGAAATGAATACTCCAGGTTGAGTTTCTTTTTGACTGATGACAGCATTTAGGAGCTATCTCAAGGAAAATTAAACTAACACCAGCACAGGGCTAGGCTAAGGAGGAATGCTCAACATCAATTTCTAAGAATGTCATCGAGTGTTGGTGAACAATATGAATCAATGAAAAAAAGAGACCTAAATATGATAATTTTAATACCATACATGGTTGGCATCATGAATCCTTTCAGATAAATTAAATTCCAAAACTATGGATAGAAAGAGAGAGGACTTTCCAAAGCAACTAGAAATTAGGTCTTACTAATTGAATGTATAAATTATATTGAATATCTCATAATAATATATTATGCCAAATTAGAGTCACCAAGGTGAAACGAATTTATGAAAGAACTTAAAGAAAGCCTTATTACTTTGATTTTTCTAAAATTCATATTGCCAGTTTGTGGTAGGATAGAAAAGGGATGAGGAACATCAAACAAAACCCAAAAAGGATATGTACTTTACGCAATGTTTTTAAACCCAACAGTATGAATGAATGTTTTATCTATTTATTTTTTCAATGGCTTTTCTTGATACCGCCCTTCAATCTTTCTTGTGCATATGAGATTCTGTTAAATAAAGCGTGAGAAGTAAACAAGTGCATATGTTGCCAGATGCTCTAGAACAATCTGCAGATACTATGCGCCAGCAACTTTGTGTATTACCTCTATTCCATGACGTCATCAATATATAAGGCGCACCAAAGGATCACACTATGTTTAGTATATGCTCCAGTTCACCCAAAAATGGGTATTCCAAAAAGCCGTGTCAGTTATTAGTTTGCGAAAATTAGGTTTTACCATAGAAGCCACAAAAGCAACTTGTGTTAAGAGATAAGTTTAACCATAATACTCTTCTTGTAAACATTTCATATGTCTTTAAATATTCTTCTTTTAAACATTTTATATTTCGTTTCTTTGATAAGGTTGGTGTTCCACCTTGCCATTTAGAAAAATGAGAAAACACTAAACTAACATTTAACAAGGAAAAGATGAATCAAATCCGACTGTCTCATTCGAAAAACCAATGCAACTATACTCAATATTTCATTATTGATACTATTTTTCTTTTTCTTTATTTTTTTTCCCTCCATTATTGTTTAGAACAAACATATCCATTATTTAGGAAGAGTTACAACATCCCTGAATTCTCGTACAACTGACTTGAGAAGAGAAAGATGTAGTCAGCCATGTAATCAAACTTGTGCAATAACAAACAGTTGATTCATACCATTTAGCACATAGGCAAACCAACTGAGTGGATCATTTTAATTTGAGAATTGTGGATTAGCCCTTTTGGTAACATCCCAAAGAATAGTCCATAATCAGGTGAGTAGGGTGACTATATTGAGACAAACTGTAGGTATTGTGTAGGCAAGTGTAAGTCATAGGAGTAGTATCTTTTTTATGAGCTGTATAAAAACAAAATACAAATAAGGCAGTCTAGTTGTATATATAGGTATACTGACAGAAGCAAGCTAATTGTAGTTCAGTATATCAAACTAAAATCGAATCACAGATGCTCCATCGAAAATCATAAGCTTAATTGGGAGAATTTAGCTACATACGAAGGAATACATAATTACTCGCATCAGATAGGAAGGAATACGTACTATTCTTATGAATAGAATTTTAATTTTGGGCAGCTTCTTGAGGGGTCTTTGCCACAATAGAGAGCGCATGCAATCCAGAGCGAAGTTCGTCAGCCAGCACATCATACACCATTCGATGCCTTTTCACGAGGCTCTGCCCATCAAACTTTGGCGACACAATCTTCACATTAAAATGAGTTTCACCCGCATTGGCACTGTCCTTAACGGCGGCATGGCCTGCGTGCTGGTACGAGACGTCTTCGATTTCCAAAATGCTGGCTTCCAATGTTGATTGCAGCTTTATTTTCATTCTGTTTGCCCTCGATAGCAATGCTGTCGCTCCCCTCGACCCCATTCCACACCTCCTCTCTCTAGCTAATCTTCTCTTCTTCTTCTGTGCTACTGTATTTATTTTTTATTTTTTTGAGAAAAAAATTACACACAAAAATTTTTTCAAGACAATGAATGAATGCATTACATATTGATTCCGTTCTTCCCATCTCAATCAAAACATTGTTAGCCCTCCTCCTATGTTTGGTTGCCGAGAAAGCTGAGATTGCCGATTTTGAATCATCTATTCGGTTTAGAGGAAAATGAAAAATATTTTCAGATGTATTCAACATTTAAACATCTGCCACGTTTTTCTCGACAACCAAACGGGGCACAACCGATCTTGACAAACGGACAGAAACAGACGTTTTAAAACCCCAAGAAGATGAAGCGATAAGAGTAATTAAGAGGAATCTGATAGAAGAAAGAAAATCCTATCCGAATAAATAAATAAATAAAATAAGAAAACAGAAAACAGAGTACTTACAATCAAGAACCGAAGAACGTACGCGTGAAGACACCGATGGTCTGCTTCATCATTGATAGGCCGCGTATTTATTTGCCCAAAAAGATAACAAAAAGGAAACAAAAAATTACGAGGCCTTAGCAAAGAAAATTGAGGGAAAAAATTAATGCGGTGAGCGTGGATCGAACACGCGACCTTCAGATCTTCAGTCTGACGCTCTCCCAACTGAGCTATCCCCGCAACTCCATCTTGTTCTCCCTAATCTTCATGTATGTTTTATTATAAGTTCATAACCCAAATTAATTTAGTTATGAATAATAGTAATGAAACAATTTTATTTTTATTAATTAAGTTATGATTAATACTAATGAAACAATTTTATTTTAAACAAAACACCATAACTAGCTTCCTAAAGTCCCCCCATTCACCCAATGAAATTTATCTAAGCCACAATCGACTTACTAAGTTATGTTTTGGCCTCACAAGGCCAACCTAAGCCATAATTGGCTTTCTATGTTCCATTTTAGCTTCATTAGGCTAATCCAAGCAAAAGTTGGCTTTCCAAGTTTTATTGCGGCCTCATAAGGCCGACCTAAGCCACAATTGGCTTTCTATGTTCCATTTCAGCCTTATAGGCTAATCCAAGCCAAAGTTGTCTTTCTAAGTTTCATTGCGGCCTCGCAAGGCCAACTCAAGCCATAATTGGTTTTCTATGTCCCATTGTGGCCTCGCACGGCCAACTAGTTGACATTTCATGACCTACGAGGCCAATCCAAGTCGCAATCAACTCTTTGAGTTCAATTTTTGTCTCTCAAGGCCAACCTAAGCCATAACTGGCTTCTATGTTTCATTTGGCCTCACAGAGGCCAACCTAGGCCATAATTGGTTTTCTATGGTCCATTTTCAACTTCACAAGGCTAACCTAAGTTGCAATAGGCTTATCATGTTCCATTTGTCAGATGTATGCTCTATAACTAATCATAAAGATGATACTTTAGAAATAAAGAACAATCATAGGATTTCATTTATTATATGTCACATTTATTATTATTTAAAAAGGGCCTTATTCTATCATGTTTACTCTATTATTTATATTTATATGATATATCCAAGGATTTAGAGTTAAGAATATGAAATCATAAAGTGTTGTGATAAGGAGATATAATATATATAATATATATATATATATCTCTCTGTACTAAACTTTTAACTAAACATATTGGTGCTTGTTATATGAACATGTCATGACCCAAATTAATAAGCCGTGATTAATATAATAAAACCAGCTTAATTAAAGAAAATCATTTAGAAAGCACGTAGATGACATGTGTAAGAAAACTATTATTTCAATAAAAATTTCTGCATGACCTATATTTAAATGGGACATACCATGATAAAATATGTATAAAATAATCGTAAAAATTCCCTGTTATCCATCATTGGTATAATCACACGCTAAATAAATCATATAAAGAGACCTACAGCGATTAAAATATTACAAACTTAAAGTTATTACATGTTCAATGCCCTAATGCCAGCTAATCACCTCAAGATGATGTCTCTCCAGCTATATAATCATTTGAAAAGGTTTTACTAAAAATAGGGGTGAGTATAAAACTCAGTAAATATAATTTTCATATGAAAATAATCAAGGCATGATAATATAAATAAAATAAATCATGCTTAAATACGATAAAATTCATGTAATGTCATGAATGTTATATAACTCACGTCCATTTAATTAAATCCATAATTACCAATCACTCTCGCAGGAGTTTTCGCGCAAAACGGAGGATTTAAACCCAACCTCCAAGAGAATAACACAACTGTCATCTCTACCTAGGACCGCAAGTCATCTTAATTCGAGCGCATAGCGAAACATCATTTTCTAATATTGCAACCACCCTAGGACCAATGGAATGGAAAACAAAGTTTAGTCCCTTAACTGCAAGTAGTCCATTTCAAGCATTATTATGCCAATTAATAAATGTCATGAAAATGCATATAATTCCAAATGCATGTCAATATATCCAAAAATTAACAATATATAATTATTCTATAATTATATAACATGTTGAGCTATGTAAAACATGAAAAATATAGCAATAATTTACATAGCATGAACATTCAAAATAAACTAAAATACATGTATTTAGTCCTACATACTCTAAAATGTAATATTCCTAGTATAGGTTTATGTAAATTAGACCCCCTAGTACATGCATTATAAATACACATAATATTACCAAAAAATAATGTAAAATCATGAATAACACAAATATACATTTAATATAACATATATGGGCTTACATCC